>JANAVB010023999.1:12072957-12112957 GCA_029216955.1 Iris pallida | reverse complement strand
GCACGGCTTGGGATGTAAGCTGCAGCAGCAATAGATGCTTGGCACACAGGTGGCTACAGCAGTAGCAACTGCTTGGCATTGCTTAGCAGTAAGGCAACAATAGAAATATGAGCTAACAGCAGTAGTGATGGTAGCAGTAGAAGAAGCAACAACAACAATAGAAGTGAAGTAGTAGCAACATGGTAGCTCTAGGAAGACATCTACCTGTGTGCTTGGTTAAGTGTCGGAGCAGCAACAAATTTCTGTAGGATCACTGCCATGTATGCAGCAGTTTGTGAACTGCATACATGTCACTACCATAATCCTAGATAGGGTTATTTTTTTATCTATGTATATCGGGTATATTTATTTTAATTAATTATAGTGATAGTTGCATTTATTAGTGGACTAGCCTATTTATTGGACCCTTGGTTAGTGAACCCGATTAGACTTGTCATGATACTTGAACCAACATTTTAGGCTAGCCTCAGTAGATACATTTAAGTCATAACATGTCATGAATAGGGATTAGATTTAATTACTAACTTAAGTTAGAAGCTTCCACTGATTAGCCAAACCATCATGATAACCTAGGAGGGCATGGTGAATACTTCCTATAGGAAAGAATATGGCTTCATATGGTCGACCACAATGAGAGAGAGTGTTCATTCTCTTTATTTCTCAATTGCAGCACAAATCCCTAGGTTGGTTCTCTTCAGCAATATTCCTTTATTCCTCCATAAAATTCCTACCCAATCATTCCCAATCATTTCCATTTCTCTCATACTCTTCATCCAAGGAGTCTAGAAGCTTTGGTGGCAATAAGCACAAAGAGAGAGAGAGCTTGGACTAGGAGCTTATGTCCTAATCGTGTCCAAATCATGTCCAGCAGGTTTTACATTAGAAATCCATCTCCCAACAGGTATACATCGAACTTTTCTCTATGTTTAGACTCTAATACGTGTATTAGATCATTAGGAACCCATCCATGGACTAGCGGTACCTATGTGAGGAAGAACTTGGCTATAACAACCTTTTCAGTAGAAGTTAAACATGATTTTTGTGCCTTTTTTTGAAAAATCCAAGAATGTGCACCAAGTATTTGCCATTTGATTTGATAGGCTAAATGGGCTTGTAATTATTGTGTGTGGCTAGAGTGTCATGTGAGAGTGTGTCGTGAAGAGGGGGGAATAGGCACAGGTGCTTATATATGTGTGAGTGTGTAAGGGATACACATAAACATGTATGTGAGTGTAAAAGAGAGGTGTGACCTGCAGATGTAAGAGAGTGTAGTGCATGTGCATTATACACGGATATTGCCTTGGCTGCTAGTTGTTTCCCTGTGCACAGGAGGTAGGGGCTTCTTATCCAGGTTGCAGCAGTTGGAGGGTGGGGGGACAGTACACTTGTGAAAAGGTTGAGTTAAGAGTGGCGGTGAGTGTTTGCACAGGGTTTTGTACCTGTTTTGTCAGCAATATGCCCTACTGTTCGACATAGCAGTGGACATAACTATAGGAATTACATGCACACAGGCAGGGGTATGCATAGGGACAGGGCCTTGTGCCCTGTACTGAACAAGTTAGGGGAGTTCTCTTCCTGCACAGCAGGAAGTGCTGCACTACAGTAGGGGAAGGGATTTCCTCTCATTGCACAGGCCAGTGTGGGTTGGCTATGGTCTTAGCCCTATGTGTACACATACCATAACCTGTATACTGAATTGGGCTGTGTGTTGTGTGTGTATAGTTACAGTGAATGAGTGGTGTGTGTATGTGTGTGTGACACACACATGTGTATGAGAGTGAGTGAGTGCTTGTGTGTGTGTGTGATACACACCCATGTGAGAGGGGACTTGAGTGTAGAGTGCATGTGAGTTTGTGTGTATGTGTTTGAGTGAGAGATTGAGTATCATAGAGAGTGTGTACAAGTGTGTGAGAGTGTACCCAAAGTGTAAGTGTGTGTACGCGAGTGTAATAGAGAGTGAAGGGATGAGTAAGTTGTGTGCTATGCACACAAGCAAATCAGCATGCACTCAGGCAGTAGGGATCTTACAAGAAGGGGGGATTAGTTTTCTGCACTGCATGGCTTGGTCTGGCAGCAGCCTTGCGCTGTGCACTGTTTGGTAGTGTTGTGTGTATGTGACACACACATGCATGTGCGTTAATGTGTGTGTGTCCAAGTGTTTGAGTGCATGCTAGTGTGTGAGATGTGAGTGTGTGTGTGAGTGTCACGCATATGTGTGATAGTATGAAATGTAGTGTATATATAGGTAATAAGTAATAAGTTACCTACATGATTAGACAATGTGAATAGAGTATTAGGTGAGGTAATGTGTAAAGTGAAATAGGGAAAATAGGGTAAGGGTGTTTGTGTTAGGGTAATGTGAATAGGGTAAGGCAGGTATAGGGTAATGTGTTAAGTTACCAATGGGTAGGTAACATATGTATAGGGTATACCTACATGTTAGGTAATGTGAGTAGGGTATTTCAAGATACCCTATGGGCTTCTCCTAAATAGGTAGATTCCTAGGTAAAGCCTATAATAGCCTACTATAGGTTAGTTTACCTTGGTATGACAAGATATTGTTCTAGAAACCTAGATTTAATCTAATTTGATCAATATTGGCTAGTTTGACCCTAAAGGTCAACCGTTGAGTCAAATTGATCTAGTTTGAATAAAGAGGACTACTATTAACATAGAATTGGCCTAGAAATCATGTTTCATCTTATATATCAATTTTTAACACACCAAAACACTGATTAACATTAATATTTCATATTTAGGTCTTTGTGACTCCAGTTTGGACTTTGATCCGCACTCGTTGCTCAGGACCACAAGCGAGTACATCCTCTGATAGTTTTGATTATATGAGATTACTGTGATTCATGTACTTAATGATGTTTTACTTGTTTTCTGACACGATGGTACACAAATTTGGTATAGTTGGATCCTCGGACATGCGATAATACCTTCATGTTGTGCATGATTATCCTATATGACATGTCCTGATTGGGATCTTCTTACTAGTAGGGATGGAGGAAGTACTAACTAGATGTGTGATCATATCCTTATTGTGTAGGAGAAAGTATTGTGAGTGTTAATCATACACCTCACGTATGATTAGCAGGACCTATCTTATTGTACAAGTTCCTAAGCAGATCACATGTTAACACTAGTACTTCAAAACATGTAGTTAGTACAGTTCTTTTCGGTCAATTACTATTTACTAAAATGTCCTATATTGCTCTATCTACTTGCCCTATTTACCTGCTTTGTCACTTAGTTGTATTTCTATTTTTTATACTATTTTTTATTTGTCTTGCCATTGAGCCGGATTTGTACTAGACTTTGAGACATTGTATGATTCCATATTGTACTTATGTGGATGTGGAGATATTTAAACTCTTACATTTTGATAAGGATTGGACATATCTTCTAGACTATTTTCGGCTTATATTTTCATATCTTATATTACTTATGCTATTATCTTCCTTTAGATATCTGTGATTGAGTATCAGATTCTATGTATATATTATCCTCCGTTTGGAGATGAGTTGCTATTGACAGGTTATGATTCACTTATCTATTAGACTGTTTAGATAGCACAGTTGACCTATATAGCGTTCTACTACCGATGCTGCAGCATAGGGTGGATGTACCCGCGTGCTCTTGTCCCTATACCGGGTGCGGGTCATAACAGGTCCTAAGGTATTGGGTTTACCTATGGGCTATAGCATAGATAATATGTATATGTAATAGGTAAGGTATTACCTATTAGAGCCTATGTGTATCCAATATACACAATTGCATAGGGTAAGGCCAAGTATTGCCTAGTAAAGGCTAGAATACCTTGGTAAGATAAGGTAAGGACCTACAAACCTAGGTATGGCCTAGTTTTGAATAGTGTTGACTAGTTTGACCCTAAAAGTCAATTGTTTAGGTAAATCAACCTAGTTTGACCATAGAAATCTAGTATTGACCTACTTTGACCTCCATGACCTAGAATTGACCTAGAAATTATATTTCACTCAAGATACCAATGTTTAGCACACCGAAACAATAATTGTCATTGATATTTTATATTTAGGTCTTGTGACTCCACTTTGATCATCGATCCACACTCGTTCCTTGGGAGCACAGGCGTATACATGCTCTGATAGTTTTCATTATCTTGATGACTTTTATGATATCAGTCCGTAGTAGTATGCTTGATTCCTGACACGAGAGTACATAGATTTATGAGATGTTATTGCTGGTATATCCTGGTGTACTGGTGCAATCCTTTTTATTGTTTTTGTGCGTGTATGGACACCGATTCCTGAAGGAATTAGCTACCCTCTCCGAGAATCCCATATCGTAACGTACCATGGTTGGATTCATTATACTAGTCGGGGGATGGTGAGGTATTAGTAGATTATTTGTGCATAGCTCACCTTCAACTCACGTAGGGTGTAGCCTGATCTTATTATACTTTTGCATAGATTTCCATGTATGGCTGGCCTGATCTATTACCTGTACTTGTGCATAGCCGGTCATACGGAATAGCCCGATCCTGTCCTTGCCGATCACATAATAAACTAATGTTTCATGGCACAATTTAGTATTACATGTTCCATTCTAGTTATTGCCTGATGTTACATCGTACTCATGATTATATGCAGTTCACACTTGCCATGATATGATTACCTGCTTTCCGATATTCTCACCATTCAGTATTGCTTATCCATCATGTAGTTCTATTACTTATCGTTACTTATACTTTTTATCATTTTAACGGAACTGCTGTTAATTTATGTAGTTTGCTCTAATCCTAACTTGATAATGTTTTTTAGAGGATCTAGAGGACTTATGTCCTATATATTACGAACCAGGAGTAGAAGAGGACTATGCCCAGGAGCTTCCTTTGGAGCCGATACCCATTGAGGATGCGCCTTCAGTAGTGCCTTAGCTAGTACCTAGGATTACTGGATTTGTCTCTAGTTTATGGGACGATTGTCATATTATTTGAGACGTACTTATGTTGAGTTATTAGACTATTAGACTCTATTGTGGACATGTTATGTTACTAGACTTATCTTGTTCATCATTTTACATCTTTATGTCATTTCGTGCCATTATCTTCTTTTAGATAGTGATTGAGTGTAAGATTCTAGATGTTATATTGTCCTCCATTTGGAGATGTGAATATTATTGACAGGTTATGACTTACATATTCTTAGACTTGTTAGATAGCATTGTTGACCTAAATATCATTCCACCGCCGATGCAGTGGCATAGGCTAGACGTACCCACGTAATTGTGCCCCTATACCGGATGTAGGTCGTGACACATTTTTATGGTGGTCCATGCAGATCGGTAGAGGTCATAATTACTGCGATATCATAGTGGTAGTCAGACTTAAAGTGCTATTACGAGCCTGCTATTTGGACATATGTTATAGGTATAGTTGGACATACTCAATCACAACTAGGAAACTTCCAATCTATTTTATTATCATTTCAAATTCTTTTTTTATTTTGTCTTCAAATTTAATTGTCCTTCATTGATAATACCTTATCTTGTGCAGTATTTCCAAAACATGAGCTAAACACGTGCTCGGTGGCTAAACGTCTTAAAAGAATATGTACAAAAAAGAGTGGATAAGAGAAAGAATGCCCACTCAAGTCCCCTGGTGCTCCGGGTGGTCACCATCGAGTGGAAGGTCCGAAAGATCCTCGGGCTCCTCAACTAGAGCTGGTCAATGCAAAACCAGTGGGGTCAGAACCCCAATAGCAAGTACCACAAAGGAAGCCAAACTTATGAACTAAAACCAGCATGCAATTCATAACATCTCTAAGATAAAGCAGTAAACGAGACTAGACTAGTAAATTGGCACCACAATATTTATGAAAGGAAACTGGAACATGCAAGTAGGATAGCAAATGAATACATAGAATAAACTGGACATGTGAGCATATGGAGAAGCCAAGCATGTAGTAGGAAGAATAGCATGTAAGGAAAGACATGAAGCTAAATACTACAATAAGATTAACTGGAGCAAGACTAGACTAGTAAAGAATAGAATCCATCCATCAATCACGACCAAGCAATGAGAACGGCTTGATACTTTAGCTAACTAGGGTTACCACAATCCTAATTACTAACACATGCAAGTTTTAGAAATCCAAGTCCAGTTACCTGCCTGCTACTACCTGAATGATCCAAGCCAAAAAGAAAAGATGTATAGCAGACACACTGCAGTAAGATACATGTGTCCTAAAGAGGTGCCCACTCGACGGTGTGCTGGAAGAGTGCTCATCATGACAGATAGCTCCAACTCCCATGTATATATATATAAGACCAAGACCAAAGGGACAACAGGTAACCGGGAAAATCTCCAATGATCTAGGTAATCAAGCTAGTTGTTTAGTCCTTAACATTTTTTTGTTGGATTCTAGGTGTGGCATTCCGCAGAATCTATTCTCGACATGAGACATGCAAGACTGGACAAGACATGCAAGATTGTGCACTACAACAAGCCACAACAAGACATGACAATATTAAGACAAGAGTGCGCTACGGCGAGCCACTGTCAAGGATCTAGACATGTACTAGAATCCAGAGTATGCCATGACAGGCCACTATCATGTAAGTAAAAAAGACATGTATCATGAGTGTGCCACGATGGGCCACTATCTAGTAAGCAAGGAAGGCATGGCAACAATTGAAGAACAGTTTGGCAACTCTAGAGGGGGGGTGAATAGAGTTTATATAGAAAAATAGCCAATTAAAATAACTCTTTCACCGATAATAAATAATCAGAGTAAAGTGCGGAAAATAAATAAAGAGCAGAAGAGCATACGCAAACACAGCGATTTTAACCTGGTTTCCCTCGTGGAGGACTAGTCCAGGCCTGAGAACTCTAGCTCAGGATTAAATCCACTATTTGTGAAATAGTAGTTTACAACCCGTACCTTTTCTTCAGAAGAGCACGTCAACTTCTAACAGAGGATCGCAGTGGCGATTTGCTTGGAATTGTCCAAGCGACTTCTTCGACTCTTGCACAAGAATCCTAACTGAGAGATGCTGAGCACTCGAGACTTAGAAGGCTTGTGGCTAGTAGATGGGAAGGGTATGGCTTATTGAGCTTATAAGAGAGAATAGAAGAGAAGATTGGATGATTTGAAATGAGAGAATTCATGCCCTGTTTATAGTGTTTTTATAGGCAGAATTCGGCCAGAATTCGGGTAAGAAAATTCAAAAATTTGGCCGTTGGACAACTAGCAACCAGCTAACCCTAAAATTAGGGTTCCTGATTTCTAGGGGACAGAGTTCGGCCCGAACTCTGTGTGGAGGCAGAGTTCGGCCCGAACTCTGTCTCCAGAGCACAGAGTGGTTCTAAGGGGACCAGTGGGCAGTTTTTGGTTCAGTGGAGCTTGGGATTTTGGGTAGGTTATAGACTAAGTTCCAAGAGCTCAGCATGACTCAGAGTACACAAGTCTAGACTCAATGAAATTATAAAATACAGACTCCAGAACACACTGAGAGCCGGAGACTGGGCTGTCATCTGTCTTGAACTGAATGCAGTCGTCGTGTGTCGTATTGAATTAATACAAATATTATTTAGTCAATGTAGTCAATATTTGGTTGACTGTGACTTTGTGTCAACAATCTCCCCCATATTGATAATTGACAAAATAATATATGTATATTTCAATATTTATACCTGGACACAGTTGATTGTAACATAGCTCCCCTATAAACGATGCCTGAGCTAAAAGAAGATAGCTCCCCCGTAAACCATGAACGGTGTCGAGCTAGAAGCTATAGCTCTCCTCCGTACAAAATGCATAGAACCTGTGACCTGATAGATAATATTTCCCAGAGCAAGAACAAGCACAGATATACACAGATATACGAATGCATAGAACCGGTGGCCTGATAGATAATATCTCCCAAAAGCAAAACAAGCACAAAACTATAAAAATATACATTATTTCTCCCCCTTTTGGCAGTTAGCAATATAAAGAAGCAATGAATAGTAATGCAACCACACCAAGCAGAGAAGAAACAGTAAAATACTAAGCAAAATAAGTCACTGACATAAAAACTATGATAAAGGACAGAAAATGTCATCCACCAAACCAAGTGGCCAACTCATAAACAGAGTACTTAAAACCAGCTACATAAATCCATAATAAACTAAATAACTGAAAGCAAAAAGTAACTAAGATCATCAGTAGTAGCAGCAGCAGATCGAGCCAATCTCCATCACGGAGCACGAGAAGGTCCTGGAACATCGGAAGGACCGGGGAAGGAGCGACGAGGGTCCACAAAAGCATCATCCGGATCCATGTAACGCATAACCCACGGATCATCAATGCGATGACCCGCGCGCGCTGGATCCCTCTCCATGGGAATGTGCAGATGCTGAGACAGAGAGTACCGGATATCATGCAGAGAGTTGCCGAGAGCACTCATCTGCAGAGTGGTACGATAGTCTAGCTGTGTCCAGCGATCGTCCTCAAGAGTAAAACGATCCCGGAGCATGGCCTGAATGGACTCAAGAGTGGCAGGTGGAGGAGGTGCATCCTGACCAAAAGGAGGGGCGTCAGGCTCCTCATCATCAGAATGCTCAGAGGCCTCAGGAGAGGCGACAACTGCCTGAGTACGGCGTGCCTTGGACAGAAAAGCAGGAGCAGGCAAGAACTGACAGTCATGAATAGGAATGATGAATGCACAAAAAACCATAGGAAGGTATAAAGGATAAACCAACGCTCTTGGTTTCTTCCTACAATTTATCATCCAATCCATCATTGTCCTAGGAAGATTGAATGGGATACGATAATGGAGGTGATATAAGGCAGAAATCTCAAAGTAAGTAACTTCATCTGTTGAGCCAGCCTTGGGCAAGATAGTATTGAACACGATGCGATGAAGTTCATAAAAGTAGGGGTGAGATGCTTGGCCTTTAGCTTGCGAGGACTTACGTTAGGAGCACATAAATCCTCCTTGAATCCTTCAAGGGAAGTATCGCCAACAAATTGAAGTTGACGTGCTTCCACAAGCTTGTCCCACACATCAAGATCCGGGAGAGCAAGAAAGTTTCCCAACTCAGAATCATTGAAGGCAATGTTAATGCCAGCAACTCGGGAATAGATGTGGGTTGCATCGTGAGTCAGATTACAGTAGAACATTTAGATTGCACTATGGTAAATGACAGAATTGGAAGCAACTAGTTCATCCAAACAAAGATCACGAAATAAAGATGCATATTGAGAAAATATTGTGAAATTGATGGGATGGCCCCCAAACACAGAACGAGTCCTAAAATTGCTAAACCATTCATTAGAGGCGTCTAGCGACACAAATAGACGGTCGTCGTATGTGTTAGGGTCATCGGGACACGGCGGATTGAACAAGGATGAATAGGGTGTTGTTCAACAACTTGTTCAATCGGAGGAGGAGGAACCGAAGAGGAAGCTCCCTCATGTCGAGTCCTTCTCCCTCGTTTGGACAAGCGAGATGCCATTTGCAAAGAAAATAGGAGAACTTGAAAATGATAGAAGGAGAGAGTTATACCTGAAAATAATACCAAACAGTGGAAGA
This sequence comes from Iris pallida, assembly GCA_029216955.1. Taxonomy (NCBI): domain Eukaryota; kingdom Viridiplantae; phylum Streptophyta; class Magnoliopsida; order Asparagales; family Iridaceae; genus Iris; species Iris pallida. Next base: position 12,103,393 of record JANAVB010023999.1, on the reverse strand, counting down.
GAATGATGAGAAACCCTTTTTCCTTGATTTTGAGAAGTAATGGAGCCTTCTAGATCAAAAACTAGGGTTAGGATTTTGAGAAAAGAGTTTGGAGAGGTGAGGAAGGAGGCAAAGGTGAAGGAGAGAGAGGGAATCCCGAAATAAAATAGGGGTTTGTCTTTGGTCGGATAGAATATTGACCATAGGATCTAAATTGATCCAACGGCAGAGCCAGATCCCGACGCTGGAACTTAGGGACCGAACTCGGCCCGAACTCTTTTATGGGCAGAGTTCGGCCCGAGTTCTGGATCAGTGGTCCAGAACTAAAGGCAGGCTGAAAAGATAGAAAAATTGATTAAGTGTTGAACAAAAGAGATTTTGAGAATAAAAGATTGATGAAAACAATGAAGTACATAGAGAGGTATACAAAGGTCATAATGAACTTTAGGAAAAATCAATTAGGCAATAATAAATCGGAACAAACCATATAATAAACAAGGAAATATATTGTAATTCAGTATTTTAAATTTGCCATGGGTTAGCTGCAGGGGCCGGATCCCAGCTAGCGGTAGTCCTGAGGACTAGTGCACCGTGTCGCTTAGGCTTTTACGCCTTTTTGTCAGAAGGACCCTTTCGGCTTGTACCCATAATAAATTCGTCATAAAAGAATCAAAATATACTCGATATTTACGCAAGTAAGTCTCAACTTATAACTGCTTCATCCAAAATTCCGAGTTCACGACAAAGAAAATTGAAGCGCTCTTCGGATAATGGCTTAGTAAAAAAATCTGCTAGCTGATGATCAGTGTCAATAAATTCTAAGTTAATCGTGCCATTTTGCTGATGATCACGCAAAAAGTGGTGTCTGATCTCAATGTGTTTAGTGCGTGAGTGGCAGACAGGGTTCTTAGTCAAATTGATGGCACTAGTATTGTCACAGAATATAGGAATATGCATGAAAGATAACTTATAGTCTTCAAGGGTTTGCTTCATCTACAGAATTTGTGTACAACAACGCCCAGCTGCTATGTATTCAGCTTCTGTTGTGGATAGTGCGACAGAGTTCTGCTTCTTGCTAAACCATGAGACTAAAGCCTTTCCTAATAAATGACACGTGCCGCTCGTACTTTTACGGTCGACCTTGCATCCAGCAAAGTCAGCATCAGAGTAACCGATGAGGTCAAATGATGTTGACTTGGGATACCATAGGCCCACTGTAACCGTACCCTTAAGGTATCGAAAGATACGCTTAACCGCGGTCGTATGAGATTCCTTAGGATTTGCTTGATATCTAGCACATAGGCAAACACTAAACATGATATCGGGGCGACTAGCAGTTAAATAAAGTAAGCTGCCTATCATACCTCGATACTTACGTTGATCAACGGGTTTGCCGCTCTCATCTGGTTCGAGTTTGGTTGAAGTAGCCATTGGAGTGCTGATTGGTTTGATGTTGTCAAGATCGAACTTCTTCAGCATGTCCTTGGTATACTTCGATTGACAGATGAAAGTTCCATTAGCCAGTTGTTTTACTTGCAGACCAAGAAAGTAGTTGAGCTCTCCCATCATGCTCATCTCAAATTCCGTCTGCATACACTTGGCAAATTCTTGACAAAGAGTTTCATCAGTAGACCCAAAAATAATATCATCAACATAAATCTGAATTAATAAAATAGTGTCTTTGAAAGATTTTATAAACAGTGTAGTGTCAATTTTCCCTTTTGAAAAACCTTTCTCAAGTAAGAAGCTACTTAGCCTTTCATACCAAGCTCTGGGGGCTTGTTTGAGGCCATAAAGTGCTTTCTTTAGCTTGAACACGTGGTCGGGAAATTTGTGATTTTCAAAGCCAGGAGGTTGTTTCACATAAACTTCCTCCTTAATAAAACCATTCAGGAAAGCACTTTTCACATCCATTTGAAATAATTTAAAGTTTTGAAAATTAGCAAAAGCACAAAGCATCCGAATGGATTCTAGTCTAGCAACAGGAGCATACGTCTCATCGTAGTCGATACCTTCCTCTTGGTTGTATCCTTGAGCTACTAAACGAGCTTTGTTACGTGTGACTGAACCATCTTCATTTACTTTGTTTCTAAAAACCCATTTAGTACCAATTATCGAGTGATTAACCGGTCTAGGAACGAGTTCCCATACTTGGCTTCTCTCGAATTGGTTGAGTTCTTCTTGCATAGCAAAAATCCAAAATTTATCATTAAAAGCTTCAGAAATGTTTTTAGGCTCTACTTGTGAAATGAAGGCAGTGCTAGCAACGGAGTCTCTTAGTGATGATCTAGTAGTTACTCCACGTGAAACTTCTCCTATAACTAAATTTTCTGGATGAGAAGGTTTGAAAGAGAATTTCTTAGGCAAACCCTCCAGAGAATTAGTTTCGGTTGAAGTATTCATTGGAGTAGAAGTTGATGGCTCAACGTCATCATCAAGAGTACTTGCTGCACTGTTGTCTTCATCAAAAGTCACATTTGTTGACTCTTCCACAATAAGTGAGCGTTTATTAAAAACTCTATATCCCTTACTCTTGGCGGCATAACCAAGAAAGATACCATCGTCAGCTTTGGCATCAAATTTGCCTAAGTTGTCTTTGGTGTTAAGGATAAAACATCTACAACCAAAAACTTTAAAATAAGAAACATTGGGGGTTCTCCCAAACCAAAGCTCATAGGGTGTTTTCTTCGTAATGGGACGAATCAGTACCCTATTCAAAATGTGGCATGCTGTACTAACAGCTTCTGCCCAAAAATATTTCGGAAGTAAAAATTTATTCAACATGACTCTGGCCATATCGCCGAGAGTTCTATTCTTCCGCTCCACAACACCATTTTGTTGAGGAGTTTTAGGACAAGAAAATTCATGATCAAAACCATTTGCATTACAAAAACATTCAAAATCATAATTTACGAATTCGCCTCCATGATCACTTCGGATTCGAGTAATCATGTAGCCTTTTTCGTTTTGAACTTTCTTTACAAAAATTTTGAAAGCAGAAATAGCATCGCTCTTATTAGCGAGAAAGAAAACCCATGTAAATCTCGAAAAATTATCAACAATAACAAATGCATAAAGTTTGCCTCCAAGGCTAGCTATTCTACTAGGACCAAATAAATCCATATGAAGTAGTTGCAAGGGTCTAGTAGTACTTACAGAGTTGATAGAATGAAATGAGGATTTAGTTGTCTTGTTTAGTTCACATTCGGCACATACTGTGTCCTTTTTGAACGTGATGTCAGGTAATCCTCTCACTAGCTTCTTGGTAGAAAGCCTGGATATAGCATCCATGTTGGCATGACCAAGACGCTGGTGCCAAAGTAGTCGTTCGTCTTTGTGGGCATATAGACATCTACCTGCATTGTTAGTATTTATAGAAAGATAGAAAATGTAGATGTTGTCCTCTCTTTTCCCTTCAAAAGCAATGTCTCCTGTTGACCTATCATAGATGTAGCAACTGTTTTGTCCAAAGTTAATATCATATCCATGATCAGCAAGATGACTAATGCTGAGCAGGTTATGCTTTAACTCGGTCACTAGGCAGACATCCTTTATTACAGGAGAAGGAGGATGACCAATGATACCATTACCTATAATGTGCCCTTTGAGATTGTTACCGAAGGATACGTATCCTTCTCTCTTCATCGATAGTGATGCAAAAAGATTTGCGTCTCCCGTCATATGTCGCGAGCATCCACTATCGAGAATCCACTTACTTTCAGTTGAGGAGGGAAGGTCCACCTACATCAAGAGTAGATGTGACCTTTGGTACCCGAGTTCTTGAGGGTCCTGAAAAGTTAGTCTTTGGGAACCAAGCATATATCCTTTTATCTACAAGTCTTCTAACTCTGCACTGTGGTGAGATGTGTCCATGTAATCCACAATAAGTACAGATAGCATTCTTATTTATACTAGGAGCATGAGAATAATATCTATAAGCAACAGGATGAGGATGGACATGATGTGAAGAGTTAGCATGGTGAAGATGATTATGCATGGAATAAGTGGCATGGTGATGGTGTCTATGAGGCATAGAATGATGGTATTGTCTATGATGTGTGACTTGCTGATATTGTCTAGATGGCATGGCATGATGATTTGTCTATATGGTATATGAGGACCTTGTCTATATGGCATTGCATGATAATTTTGTCTATATGGCATGGCATGATGATTTTTATGTGTGGAGTGGTGTTGATTGTGTCTTTGTGCATGATGAGTGTGTACTGAGTGAGAATTGTTCTTACGTGCACGTGGTTTGTGAAAGTTTGTGTATATAAATGCATGGTTATGTGCTGCATGAGAAAGACGTGATTGACTAGCATGAGTGGTATTGTGCCCATGTGATTGGGTTTGAGGTTGAACAACCTGTTTACCCAATTTGGTTTCTAATCTTTTAGAAACAGCTTGCAGTTCATCAACCTTAATATTTAAGCCATAAATTTTAGTCATGGAAATCTTGTGTCTACTCTTTTCTTCAGCAAGCAACGTGTTGAGAGTAGTGATTTCTTGAGTTTGTTGCTCAATACGTGCTTCAGCATCATGTAAGCTTAATTTAAGCTTGGATACTTCATCAGTGTCATTAGTGGGTGATGTGTTTCTAACATTATCAAGAAGTAAAGAAATTCTTTGTATCTCATCTTCTAGACTTTTGATTTTGTCCTTGGCATGTTTATATTTACCGATGACCATTTTATGATCATCGAGTAAATCAGTGAAAGCATCGCCAAGTTCATCAAAAGAGAAGTCATCCAGAGTTTCGTTAGATACCTTGTTGGAAGTTGCCATCAGGCACACATTTGCTGTATCTTGAGGAGAGTCCTTTTCTTCCTCAGAGTCACTCGCTTCACTTTCATGCCAGATGCCTGTGTTGGTATATTTCTTTGATGAGTTCTTTTTGTATGGCTTCTCATAGCGGTTGCTCTTCTTCAGGAATGGGCAGTCTTTTCGGACATGTCCAGTTTTCTTACAACCGTAACAAGTTGGTTCCTCTTCATCGTCTTCTTGAGATTCCTTCTTCCTTCGATTGAAGCGAAGGAATTTCCTGAAGTTGCGAACCATGAGAGCTTCGTCTTCATCATCCGAGTTATCTTCTTCGGTCTCATTATGATTAGCTCTTCGTGATGAGCTTTGAGTACGATCTCCCTGGTCTTCGGAGCAGGCTCTTCGAAGTCCTTGAGGTCAAGCTCGTGAGTCATAAGCTTACCCATCAAGGTCTCCATTGATATTGTTGTGAGATCGTTTCCTTCTATGATGGCTGTCACCTTAGGGTTCCAAATCTTTGGTAGCCCTCTGAGTAGCTTACGAATCTTCTCGTGGTTTGAGTACTGCTTTCCAAGCGAGGATAGAGGATTGATGATGTCGAGGAATCTTGTGAACATTTGAGTGATCGTCTCACTTGGCTTCATCTTGAAAGCTTCGTATTCTTGAATGAGACGGCTTATTTTGGATTCCTTGACCTGTGTGGTTCCTTCATGCGTCACTTCTAGAAGTCTCCATACTTCATGAGCAGTAGTGCATGTAGAGACCCTGTTGAACTCATTCCTGTCTATAGCACAGAATAAAGCATTAATAGCCCTAGCATCTAGACTTGCCTGTTTTTTCTCCTCGACATAATATTTGTCGTGTGGTTTCTCAATGAGGTCACCATCGACAACTATTCTGGCGGGCTTTTTGTAACCGTCAGTGACGACAGTCCACAGGTCAAAGTCTAGAGACTTAAGATAGAAGCTCATCCTTGTTTTCCAATATGTGTAGTTAGTCCCATCAAATAGGGGAGGCCTATGAGTGGACTGACCTTCACCATGATTGGAAATCAAGGATGGTGTGGTTGCCATGGATCAGCTCTTAGGATGTTAGTCCTTATAAAGAGAACAAACTTGATACCAATTGAAGAACAGTTTGCAACTCTAGGGGGGGTGAATAGAGTTTATATAGAAAATAGCCAATTAAAATAACTCTTTCACCGATAATAAATAATCAGAGTAAAGTGCGGAAAATAAATGAAGAGCAGAAGAGCATACGCAAACACAGCGATTTTAACCTGGTTTCCCTCGTGGAGGACTAGTCCAGGCCTGAGAACTCTAGCTCAGGATTAAATCCACTATTTGTGAAATAGTAGTTTACAACCCGTGCCTTTTCTTCAGAAGAGCACGTCAACTTCTAACAGAGGATCGCAGTGGCGATTTGCTTGGAATTGTCCAAGCGACTTCTTCGACTCTTGCACAAGAATCCTAACTGAGAGATGCTGAGCACTCGAGACTTAGGCTTGTGGCTAGTATGGGAAGGGTATGGCTTATTGAGCTTATAAGAGAATAGAAGAGAAGATTGGATGATTTGAAATGAGAGAATTATGCCCTATTTATAGTGTTTTATAGGCAGAATTCGGCCAGAATTGGGTAGGAAAATTCAAAAATTTGGCCGTTGGACAACTAGCAACCAGCTAACCCTAAAATTAGGGTTCCTGATTTCTAGGGGACAGAGTTCGGCCCGAACTCTGTGTGGAGGCAGAGTTCGGCCCGAACTCTGTCTCCAGAGCACAGAGTGGTTCTAAGGGGACTAGTGGGCAGTTTTTGGTTCAGTGGAGCTTGGGATTTTGGGTAGGTTATAGACTAAGTTCCAAGAGCTCAGCATGACTCAGAGTACACAAGTCTAGACTCAATGAAATTATAAAATACAGACTCCAGAACACACTGAGAGCCGGAGACTGAGCTGTCATCTGTCTTGAACTGAATGCAGTCGTGTGTATTGAATTAATACAAATATTATTTAGTCAATGTAGTCAATATTTGGTTGACTGTGACTTTGTGTCAACAACAATTATCATAGCTTGTAAGAAAGAATCTATCAAAAGACATATCATGGCATGTGGAAAAGAATAATTAAAGCTAAGTACATTTCATAAAAAATAATTGAACATGTGCTAGTGTCAAGTGTATATAGGGTGTACAATCATTCTCTAACTATGCAAGATCATCTTATCATGTTAAGAATTCATTACAATCGAAGAAAATATCAAAAACGGACAAAAACGGGCAGAAACGGGCAAAACAAAAAAAAAACAGCCTAACCGGATTATCCGACGGATTACTGTGGATTACCGACGGATTTTCCGAAGTGTCACAGCAAGTTTTGTGGTGCAAGTTCGGATTTTCCGACGGATTTCTGCGGATTTCCGATGGATTTTCCGAACCGTCACAGAAAGTTGATTCTTGAAAACTCAAAACTTGTTTCGGCCATAAAAACTTTGTTTTAAATCAAAATTCAGATTTTCAAAAGTCAAAATTGCAAAGAATTAAATTTCCTACAACATGGAACTATTAGATTTCAAAAATTCAAAGATTTGATAGATCAATATCTCAAAATACTCGCAAAAATAGGTTTTCGGGGTACCGAAACAGGTTTCGATTGCCACCAAACTCAAAATCCATGATATACAAACTAGGTGAGGGCCTCATATATGTATATGTGACCAAGATACATGATGGTAACACTAGTATCACTCTTGATACCAAGTTTTCTACTAAGTCCATATTGGGTTTTAACAGAAAATCAAAACCTTGCTTAAACAAGTTTTGGAAACATGCATATATACGAGAATCATAAGGAAAAACAAATTTTACAAAATAAGTTTAGAGCAATTATAAGTATTTACTACCAAGGGAAATAAAATGACAACAAAAACATTTTTTTGTTCAAGATTTGGCAAGATGTACTTGCCTAGGTTAAGCTCCAAGCCTAATCTTCTACTCCACCACCAAGAGGGGAACGAAACCACACTCTAGACCTCAAGGTCAAGCTTTTGGAAAGCTCTAAGGGGGAGAGAGGGAAGAAGAAATGAAAAAGAGTGAAGAGAATGAAAAGAGAGAGGAGAGAGAAAGTGAAATGATATGTATAGAAGGGGGAATTAATCTTAGCCGTTGGATCATGATCCATATGAAAGTCTAGGTCAATCATGACCATCAAAACAAAACCAATTATCCAATGGGTAATAGGGTGCATCTACACTATTCACGAAAATATCTAAATACTATTCATCAAAATATCCAAAACACTATTCACAAAAATATCGAAAACACTATTCATAAAAATATCTGAAATCGAAAATATTTAAAATGTAGAAAATCTGTCTGGGCAGTATGCCGTCGGTATACACCGGTATAGTGGCGGTATGCCGGCCAAGGAGAAAATCTATAAGTTAGGAAATGTTTTTAAAGTATTACGAAAACCAAAAAAATATGAAATAGACTACAAAATACGTATCCATATATAAATACTGATACTGTGAGATGAGTCTCACAGCACCTTCAGCACCTACAGTTCACTCGAGGGGACCGCCACTTCCAACCTTGTAGCAACTTTTCATCTAGTCCCAGCAGTAGAGGGGTGTACCCCAGGACAGAGCGTTTATTTGATGGCCGAGGATGTCGAGCCTGTTAAAGGTATCCTTATAGGTTCTGTACTTCTTGATTCCTTTTTTGCTTTAGCATTATTCGACTCTGGTGCTATAAACAGCTTTGTCTCTATATCTTTTTCCCTTAGACATCATCTCATGCTGAACCATTGGGTTTAACTTGCTAGATCATGACCTAGAGAGGCATTATCCTGGTCAGTAATATTTATAAGGGCGAAGAGTTTCTTTGGGAGGCTAAATTTGAGCACGTGTTTACTCGTATTGCCACTTCTGAGCTACGATATTGTATTCGGGATGGATTGGTTGAGTAGGCATCATGCTAGCATAGATTGTAGAGGAGGCAAAGTTTTATTCAGTCTGCCAGGAGAGCCAGAGTTTGAGTTTGTCAGAGGCGCAGCTGGACAGTGGGATGGCTATATCTGTGGTGCTATTATGGAGGAGGAGAGTTGCCACATCTATTGATAGTAGAGTTTTTAGATGTTTTCCATGAGGAGTTGCTTGGGATGCGGTCGGACAGAAATGTTGAGTTCTCTGTAGATTGGTATCAGGTGCAGAGCCTAATTTACAACACGTCTATAGGATCAGCAACAGTGAGTTGGCAGCGTTAAAGAAGCATGTAAATGAGCTGCTGGACAAAGGATTTATCAGATCCAGTTTTTTACCTTGGGGCGCTCCTATTTTGTTTGTACCGAAGAAAGATGGATCAGTATGCATGTGTATTGATTACATAGCATGAAATAACCTCATTATCAAGAACAAATATCTTTTGCCGATGATTGATCACTTATTTGATCAGTTGAGCGACGTGAAGGTATTTTCCAAGATCGACTTTAGGTTAGGGTACCATCAGGTCAAGGTGAAGAAGGAGGACATTCCGAAGACTGCTTTTCAGACTCATTATAGCCTGTATGAGTTCTCCGTAGTGCCGTTTGGTTGACTAATGCCTGACGGTGTTCATGAACTACAAAAACAAGGTATTCTATCAATACCTTGATAAGTTTATGGTGGTGTTCATCGATAATATTTGATCTATTCAAAGATGCCAGAGGAGCACGAGGAGAACCTAAGGATTATGCTAGAGACCCTCGGGTGGGAGGAGCTGTACGGAAAACTGTCAAAATGAGAGTTCTTTCTGGATTGGGTGGAGTTTTGGGTCATGTTGTGACTGAGGAGGGGATCTCGGTAGACCCGAAGAAGAGTGCAGTAGTTGAGTCTTGGTCCATAGCTAGAACTATTGTATAGATTCAAAGTTTTTGGGTCTGACAGGCTAATACAGAAAGTTCGTGCAAGACTTTTCCAAGAATAGCTGAGCCGATAACTAGATTCACCAGGAAGGATGCAGAGTTCGTATGGATCGAGGAGTGCTAGGCTACCTTTGATGAGCTGAAAAAGAGGTTGACCACAGCTCCTATCTTGACAATGCCATCGGGGATGGATAGATTCACTATATATAGTAATGCTTCCAGGAAAGGCTGAGGTTGTGTTCTTCAGCAGCATAGGAAGGTGATTGCCTATGCATCCAGGCAATTACGTTCTTACGAGAAGAACCGCCTGACCCATGATCTGGAGTTATCAGTTGTTATATTTGCTCTGAAGTTTTGGAAACACTACCCGTATGGAGAGCGTATGACGATCTTTACAGACCAAAAGAGCTTGAAGAATGTGTAAACTCAGAAAAACCTAAACATGAGGCATATGCCGTGGTTAGAGATAATGAAGGACTTCGATATCTCTTTGCAGTATCATCCAGGGAAGGCCAATGCAGTCGACGATGCCTTGTATATATTTGGTAGCTATGTACTTGACAGTAGACCATTACTTATTGGAGGATCTAGATAGCTTGAGTATCGAGGTAGTAGTCCCTAGGATGGAGATGCACATGTAGGGTTTGTAGATTCAGCTTGAGTTGATGGAAAGGATCAAGTCAACACAGTTTGTGAAGTGACTCTTAGGAGCATCTGAGGGCAGGTTCAGGCAGGATTGTTGGATGACTTCTCTATTGCCGAGGATGAGTCGTTGAGATACGGTAATAAATTGTGCGAGCCTAGGGGAGAGATGCGGAAGGAGGTTCTTTCGAAAGTACATTGTTCTCATTACTCTATGCATCTTAGTGCTAACAAGATGTATAAGGATCTGAGGAAGCAAGTATGGTGATATGGCATGAAGCGAAACGTGGTATAGTTTGTATCCTAATGCTTAGTGTGGCAGTAGGTAAAAACAAAGAGACAAGGGCTAAGATGTCTGCTTCAGCCATTACCCATTCCAAAGTGGAAGTGGAAAGACATTACCTTGGATTTTATGTCTGCACTTCCATGATCTCCAGTAGGAAAAGATGCGATTTGGGTCATCGTCGGCCGGTTGACCAAATCGGACCACTTTTTGAGGCCCTATATGGTCAAACCTGGACGAGATATACGTGAGGCAGATCATCCGGTTGCACAGGGTTCCTATGAGCATAGTCTCAGATCGGGATAGTCGCTTCACTTCTTACTTCTGGAGGAGTTTGCAGGTAGCATGGGCACTCAGCTCAAGTTCTATACAGCATATTACCCTCAAACAGATAGGTAGTTGGAGAGGACTATTTAAACTCTCGAGAATATACTTCGCACCTGTGTGCTAGATTTTGGAAGATCTTGGGAGGACCATCTCTATCTGGTAGAGTTTTCTTACAACAACAGCTACCAGGCTAGTATAAAGATGTCACCATTTGAGGCCCTATATGGTCGAAGGTGTCACACTCCCTTGTCTTGGGATGATATTAGTAAAAGAGCTTTGCTTGGCCCGAAGATGGTTGTCGATGCAGCAGAGAAGGTCAAGCTGATTAGAGATAGACTTCAAATAGCACTGGAGAGAGAGCAGCATTGGACCGATAGCCACCGGAGACTATTGAAGTTTGAGGTATAACTTTAGTTTTTAGACTATATTTGCTTGTGATTGTTTTCTTTAAAAATTATGTTGAGTCTTATTTTGTTATAGGTTCGCAGTCTGGTATTCCTGAGGTTTTCTGCCACTAGGCGATTCGCTTTGGTGGAGGCAGGAAGCTTAGTCCGCGATTCATCGAACCTTTCACCATTCTTAAGAGGATCGGTGCAGTAGCCTACGAATAGTCATAGTTGAGAAAATACGTGGCAGATCCTAGTCAAGTATTGGATCACTTTGAGATAGAGGTGGGCCTAACTTTCAAATATCCAGAGCAGCAAATAGAGATTCTGAATCGTTTGGAGAAGCTGCTCCGGAACCAGGTTATCCCGTTGGTTTACGTCGCATGGAGGTATCACTCTCCGGATGAGTCTACCTGGGAGTAGGAGGACAACATAAACGAGCGATACAATTATCACTTCGAGCCTTGAGTTATTATTCTTCTTGTTTTTTATTTGCATTCTTGTTCTAGTTTTGTCATTTGATTTCGAGAATGAAATTCTTTTTAAGGAGGGTAGATTTTTTACTACTATAATCCTAGATAGGGTTATTTTTGTCATTTTATATTCTATATATAGTGTGTATATTTATTTAATTAATTATAGTGATGGTTGCCTTTTGTAGTGGACTAGACTATTTATTGGACCCTTGGTTAGTGAATCTGATTAGACTTGTCATGGCACTTGAACCAACATTATAGGCTATCCTTATTAGACTCATTTAAGTCATAATATGTCATGAAGAAGGATTAGATTTAATTACCAAATTAAGTTAGAATCTTCCATTGATTAGCCAAACCTTCATGACAACCTAGGAGGGCATGGTGGACACTTCTCATAGGCAAGAGTAGGGCTTCATATGGCCGACCACAGGGAGAGAGAAAGTGTTCATTCTCTTCATTTCTCATTTGGAGCACAAATTGCTAGGTAGGTTCTCTTCTCCTAAATTCTTTCATTCCTCCATCAAATTCCCATCCAATCATTTACAATCATTTCCAATCCTCCCTTATTCTTCATCCAAGGAGTCTAGAAGCTTTGGAGGCAAGAAGCATAAAGAAAGGGAGCTTGGACTAGGAGCTTATGTCCTAACCATGTCCGAATCATGTCCACCGGACTTTATATTGAGAATCCATCTCCTAATAGATGTATATCTAACTTCTCCCTATTTGTAGACTCTAATACATGCATTTGACCATTAGGAACCCACCCATGGACTAGGAGTACCTATATAGGAAGAACTAGGCTCTAATGACCATTTTGGTAGAAGTTACATATAGTTTTTGAGCCACTTTTGGAAAAATCTAAAAATAGTGCACCAAGTATTTGTCATTTGATTTGATAGGCTAAATGGACTTGTGATTGTCGTGTGAGGCTAAATACGTATCCACAAATGGATACGAGAATCTTGTGTCATTATTCTCTAGGATACGGAGTCGATTAGGGGTTTTTTTCTCCTACACTTGTCACACACATGCCATATTTCACATGACATTTAACACTAGCCATGCATTACTCTAATTAACATATAATTATAATTTGACACGTTCATGTGTTTTTGTTAGGTTCGAACAAGGTTTGGTAAATTGCATTGTGTGTACATGTAGATATAGTGTGGGTATCATGAGGGTGTATGTGCGCACGCACACATGTATTGCGTGTGTATATATATCTATATTCATATAATTCTATATGTAATTATGTATATGTGTAGGTACATAACCATATGTGATTGTGTATGTGTGTACACTTTGTTGACCCAAATTGGATCACAGTCAACCTAATTTAGAGAATTAACAAAATATATCTGATATGATCCAATAGACACATCGGGCTCAAGACAGAACATCATCTACAAACGTATCATGTTCGACAGATGTCATCAACAAGCTATTACATTGCAAATGTACTTGTACTCAGTCTGTAATTTTTTAAATTTATTGAGTCTAGGAACATGTACGTTGAGTCACACTGAGTTATCACAATCCCTAGACTTACTTCTCCAAACTCTACTATACAAGACAAACAATCCCTGAACCAAACTAAAACAATCTAGCCCATATAAACTTTCTGGCCTAAGGTAGACAGAATTTGGGTCGAACTCTGTCCTATGCTGAACTCGTGCCGAACTCTGCCCCCTAAATTTCAGGAACCTAATTTTTAGGAACACCCTGCTACAAGCTGTCCAACGTTCAAATTTTTGAATATTTAGGACAGAATTCTGGCCGAACTCTGCCTCCCCTGACTAGTATAAATAGGGCTTGAATTCTCTCATTTCAAATCATCTCTCACCCTCAATCTTCTAAGCCTTATACATTCTAAGCCTTACTCTTCCAATCTACTAGCCACAAAACTTCCTAAGCCCGAAGGTGCTCAAATGTGATTCAGCTAGAAGTTCTGTGCAAGAGTTGAAAAGAAGTCACTTGGACAATTCTAAGTTTTGCCTCTGCAAAGTTGTAAGAAGTTGGCATGCTCTTCTGAGTAAAGGCACGTGTGTGTACCCTATTTGACAAATAGTGGATTTCAATCCTGAGGGAGAGTTCTCAGGCCTGGACTAGTCCTCCACGAGGGAAACCAGGTTAAATCGATGTATTTGTGTATGCTCTTCTGATCTCTCTTAATTTCTGTATCACTACTCTGATTATATTTATATTGGTAGTTTCTTCTGGCCTGGCAAAGAGTTAATTTTTAATTGGTTATTTTTGACACACTCTATTCACCCCTTCTAGAATTGCCTACACGTTACTTCAATTGGTATCAGAGCTCTGTTCTCTTGATACCTATAGTTGATCCACGACAACCACATAACCTATCTTTACCAACTATGGTGAAGGACAGTCCACTAATAGGCCACCCCTATTTGATGGAACCAACTACACGTATTGGAAGACCGGAATGAGTTTGTACCTAAAGTCTCTAGACTTTGATTTATGGACCATAGTCACAGATGGTTATAAGAAACCTTCTAGAATTGTTGTTGAGGGAATCTCATAGATAAACCCTACGACAAATATACTGGCCAAGAAAAGAAACAGACTAGTCTAGATGCTAGGGCTATTAATGCTCTCTTCTGTGCTATAGACAGGACTGAATTCATGGGGTCTTTACATTCTCCACCTCACACGAAGAATGGAAGCTTCTGGAGGTGACCCATGAAGGAACCACACATGTTAAAGAATAAAAAATTAGTCATCTAACAGAAGAGTACAAGGCATTCAAGATGAAGCCCAATGAAACGATCAAATAAATGATTACTAGATTCCTCGACATCATTAACCCTCTATCTTCCCTCAGTAAGAACTATTCCAACCATGAGAAGATATGCAAGGTGCTAAGGGGACTAACGAAGAACTGGAAACCCCAAAGCCACGACAATCATCGAAGGCAATGATCTCACCACAATGTCTCTGGAAACTCTGGTGGACAAACGGATGATGCATGAGCTCAATCTCAAAGACTTGGAAGAAACGGCTCCAAAGAAAAAAAAATCACGCTAAGAGCTAATCGTAGAAAGGCTGCTCCAGAACAAACTGATGATGATGACTCCAAGGGCGATGATCAAGCGCTCATGGTTTGCAACTTCAAAAGTTCCTACGTTTCAACCAAAGGAAGAAGGAACAACACAAAGAGGATGATGAAGAGCCTATCTATTTCGGCTGTAAGAAGATGGGGCATGTCAAGAAAGACTGCCATACATCAAAGAAGGGAAGCCGGTATGAAAGGTCGTACAAAAAGGCCAACCTCTCGAAAGTATGCCAACACAAGCATCTGGCACGAGAGCGAAGCCAGTGACTCAGAAGAAGAAGATGACTCTCCCCAAGATACTGCAAACGTCTGCCTAATGGCAACGTCGGAAAAGGTAACAAATCACTACAAAAAAAGTTGGCTTTTGGGACAACACTTTCAAGAACGCTAGTTTTAAACGTCCTAAAAATTGTTATTTGGGACTGCTATATTTTTTGTAACAAAAAACAAATTTATTGGTGACAGATTGGAAGATGGACCTCTTATTTGGGACTATTAATATTTTTTGTTCCAAATAAATTTTGAGACCATCTCAAATAATTTCAACAGGAATGACAATTATTTGGCGGCCTAAACCAAATTTTTTGGAAATCTTTTTTCCCTTACTCTTAGAACTCCTCTTTCCTAGAGAGCACATTAGGTTGAAGAATGGCTTTCACTTCTACTTCTCCCTTCCAAAATCACCAACAATAATTCTTCCCTTAATTTTAGCAGCATCAGTTGTTCAAATTCCAACAACCACAATAACTATTTCATTACAGCACCGGCAAGTCTTCGGCTACCGACGACACCAAGTAGGCGGATCTCCATCCCGACTCCCAGAAGATCCTCCTCTAAATCGAGTAATTTTAGGGTTTTCTTTCTTTCATTTCGACGTGCTTAATTTTATTTCTATTTATTAGGGTTTTGATGATTGCTTCATTCGTAAGGAGTGTAACAAGGGAGAGAGCTAGCGGCTGGCAAATGTGGGCACCTCTACGAATCTTCCGTATCTGCCGACAACTAAGAGCTCGTCACGACTCATATTGTCCAAGATTGAATCCACCAATTTGATTTACACAACATTGTTTGATTTATTTGATCTTCTTTGGCTAATTTTAGGGAATAATGCCCACAAAAGTTGCCATCCTTTTTTTGTTGTTGCTATTTTGGACATTTCCCCCAAAATTCTTTGACATGTTCTTGAATTTAAAATTGGTAAGGCTGGAACCCAATCAACAAAATTGGGTCTAATTTTAGGGTGAAATACCCACTAAATTTGACATTATTTACTTGATGTTTGTGATTTTTTTAGAGGTTTTTGGGCCATTTTTAGGGCATGATAGCCAAAAAGTTGTCATTGTATGTCATTGGACTTTTTTTTTACCGAAGTTTACATAATTTAACTTCTAAAAATTTGAATGTTGAGCACACATTATTTAGATGCCACTAAATGACATGATATCAACAAAATCATATCATTTTATTCCTTCTGCTTAAAAGCCATGTTGATTGCAGAATTTGAACAAGATTATACTTTTTAGACTTATATGTGAACCACTAAATCGACCCATATGTGAGTCATGATGAAAGGTTATTGTTCTTGTGAAAAGACTAGTATACACAGACTACAAATATATATTATGGGAACTTAATTTGCATGTTAGCCAAGGAATAGGTTCCAAAGAGTTAAAAATAATTAAATGGATACATTTACCATAGGTAGCTCGTGCTAGACATGTTTGACATAAGAGAGGAAAAAATGATATACTTTAGGTTCAACTTAGGTAGGGTTTGGAATCACCTATCGTTGCCGATGTTGCTGCTTCTGCTTAATTTTTTGAGAAGCAATTCCAAAAACTACTGTGTAAATCTTATAAAAAATTAAAAATGTAATCCTTTTTGGGACATTTTGTGAAAGGAGATGGGAGGCTAGCAGCTTTTGAAAAGCAGTAGGCAATCTTAAACCATCCACTATAGGTTTTAGCTAAACCTATATAGCTAAAACATATATATATATATAGATATATATATTAGATATATATATATATATATATATATATATATAAATATTATATATATTTAGCTACATAGCTAAAACCTATATAGCTAAAACATATATATATATATTATATATATATATAATATATATAAAATATATATATAATATATATATATATATATATATATTGTTAATGTCTAGGTTCGACTCATACCTATTCTTCTTTCTTGATCTTCTTCCTTTGGTTTTAATTTTTAATTTCAATTTAAAATGTATTTTCTTTCCTGAATTCTTTTTCAAAACTCAAAAATTTGAAAGATGTTGCCCTTGTAAAATTTTTTTACATACTGATAGTTGATATATTACTTTTGTTGCTAGCTTGGTTATATCTGAGATATCTTACTTTTATATTTGATATTATTAGGGGATGGCCTGGTACTTCAGCAGGACATTATTTATTATTGTGTACATGATGATGCTTTTGAGCCGTGTTGGAGGGACATTACATTACTCATTATTGCCTTGAGTGTATCCTAGTTGGGAGTTTTATTAGTTTGTTAGCTTATTTTTTCTTGTCGAGAGAAAGGTGAAGATGATGAGCTGGTTTAATCTCCTAGGCGATCTCTGAGTTTACTAATAAATTGTGGATGCTATATGTTGTGACTCGAGAGAGTGCCTATAAAGATATCATGAATATCATATTATGGACATTTCAGTTTTTTATGGTCCAGATGGTTACTTTAGCTTACTATGAAATTGCTCCTTCAGGTAAGTGCTACAGGAAGCTATTGGGTAGTTGAGATATTTTAGACTCATTGATTGTGTCATTGGATAATGACACAAAATCATTTCACCTATGCAAAAAGTTTTTCCAACAACATGCATACAACTCGATACAAGCATGGACACTAGCGTATGTTGTACCATACATGTGTTCATGTTTTGGTGAAGCATCATGAAACTGGTTTCGTGATGTCGACTAGCATAACCACAAGATAAATTTTATGTGCAAATTTTTAAACATCAGCAAGAGAAAGGCCATACTCCAGATTTGGAGTCAATATTATATGAAGTAAACAACTAACTGATGATATGTATGCATATTTCTTGGTCTGGAAAGCTTGGCACAATTTTGCATCATTTTACCTCATCTGAACTTTGTAATTCAGCTCATTTGAAGACAAAATTCTAAGTTATTTGATAGTCTGTTGTTTCTAAGTGCAAGTGGGTTGTGTAATATTAACATTGACATGATTAGTCTGATAAAAGAGAACAATTTTCCACTATAAGGGAAATATAAATGTATTCATGGCTTGCACAGACTTTTCCAATTTTCACCTTGCCTCAAGTTGACTGATATGTTACCAATGTTATTTATCTATGAAATTGCTAAATTGGGGCTCCTTTAGTCTGAGGTGTGAAACTTGGTTTCTTGTTCTCATAATGTTTATTGGTACAATATAATTCTGGAAGTAATTTTCTGATGGCTTGTATTATACCAATGTGCTTTAAGATTTGAAATCATAGTTTTCGATACAAGAGCTGCTAGTGGTTATTTCCATCAAATAGTAAATAATTTATCTTCAGGTTTTGCGTAACTTGGATCAGGCCAGAACAATGTTGGAAGCTTTGAAAAAGTATTATAATTGTAATATTGAACCATTTTTTATATTAAGTGATGTAAGTCTATTTATATGGTCGTTTACTATACAACAAATATGCCTTATAATTGGAATAAATATTTTTTATATTGAAGCAATGAAACTATATGTTCATTTTATTTCACTTATTTGATTGGTGTCTGCATGTTTAGCTGATCCAACTTGTTTTGACTCAGTTTTCTAGGAAGCTGAAGCTTATTGCAATGCTGCCATCAAGTTTAGTAAAAGGTCAGGGACTCAGGCTCCTTGTATTTAACCTTCATTTGTTCTTCAGAAAAGTACACAGATTCATATTGTTGCTTAGGGAAGTTCTCCTTATGATACCTTTAGACTGGAAATCATGATTTCCAATTGCAATTATATTAAGGACATGCTACTGTCTTTTGGTTTGTTATGATTGTGGGTTCTATTCACACGATTGAATTAATTGAGCATCTGCAAATTTTCCCAAATTTCCCCCTTTTTGTTGTTCTTCTTCTTCTTCCTTTTTGTTTTTTTTTCCCAAATTTCCCCTTTTATTTAGGGCTTTTCCCTTTTTTTAAGACCGATCATACGGTTACTTATTTATCTTACTATATGTTTTACAGACCACCAGAGACCGGCGCCTGCATAGATAAAGATTTTTAGCTTGATTAGACTCCAGTTTTACAAGGTTTGATTTCTTCTTTTCCCTAATTTTCCATAAGAAAATTTAAATTAATTTGAGATATGAGTACTTGGAATTTGATTTTTATTGATATTAGTCTGAATTCAAATTTAATGTGTTAATCTTAGCATAGACCAGCAATTTTTAGTAGGAAATTGGGATGTCGAAGCTATTATACACCAAATTTGGGATGCCGAGCTATTCATGAAATTACATAAATTAAAATATAGATGTTCCATCTACTTCACCTGATCATGTGAAAACACCAACTTAAGAACTATTCTATTTTTGTTAGACATAAGATTAAGAATTATACTTTGTATTTATGCTTCTGTAATTATTTTTGCAGTAAATAATAATGCATATGAGTCTTAAAATGTTACTGATAGATATGATACCAACTAATATATGGGTTCTTTTGCTTCCCTCAAATACAAAATGTTACTGATAGATATGATAAAAAAAAGAACAATTTCTACCATCTCGACCATAAAGAATTTTGCAACTAGTGAACAGCACAAGGCTAAAGCTCTACCAAATACGCGCAACAATGTTCTATATGACTAGATATTCATTATTTCTCAATATGAAATTATATTCTGAAATTTAAATTTGTTAACAGTTATAAGGAAGTCTAAATTGACATTTTTTAATATGAGGTTTCAGTTCCTTTTTTTCGTTTTTTTTATGAGTAGACTCATATACATTGCACTTATATTAGGTTACTTTTTCTTTTCCCAAGTTTATGTAATAAAGGATTGGTATGCGTTTATTATGATGCTTTATATTTTTCCCTCTCTCCTCTACTTGAATGAGAGGCTTTTATGTTGTTGTGGAACTTCAGATTAGAGTATGAACTACATATGTTCCTTCTATTTTCCTCTTTGTAACTGAAACTTATCGGCTTCTTAGAATCTAATGTGGTTTCTTTAACTTGAATTGCAGTGACTCATTTATGGCAGACCAGGTTGTCTTGACAGGATGGAAGATGAAATTGCTAACATAGCTGTCACATTGTGAATGAACAAAGCCCTTATAAGGAATACAAAATTGTGAGTAAAAAAAAATTGTCCATTGCTTGCTATGCTCTACTTTTCACTCTTTATTATTGTATTATATCATTCTTTAATGAAGACAGCTGACATGTAGTCTACTCTTGATGCACAGCTAGGCAATTGTTTCTTGAATCCTGAGAAATCTTTACCATCTTCACTTGATAGACAAGAGAACTCCAGTGACAAGTTTAATGATCTACAGAAAAATGTTCGCTACTTTATGAGAATTGAAGGTAAAATTTTAAAATCTATTGGTGCATAATATTTGATAGGCTCGTGATCATAAAATAATAAGATAATTAACGATGGAAGGATTGGCAATAACTTGCATTCCCGTTTTACCTTTTCTATTTATTGCATCATGGCCCAAATACTTTTGCCATGAATAATCTTTCTGAAACTCAAATTTGTGTCTTGTAAGCGAACTCGTGGACATGCTTATCTATATGTCATACAGGCCCATTTATATAGCACATTTTTCTTTGAATAATCTACATAGTAGTTTTTGCCTATGAATTAGGTAATATGGGTTTCTCCTAGCCATTTATATAGGCTACTGTTAACACTTAGCTAAGAAAGAGAATACTCCGCAGGGTTTCCTTTGTTATTGTATCACTACACAGGGTTTCCTTTGTTATCTCAAGTTTGTCATCCAAGCAAGATAATACCATAGCTGATGAATTGGTGGTTGATCTGTTGAAGTATTTGAACAATATCCTCTTTGTACTGGTGATCATTCTTGTTGTTCCAATTTTTATTTTTTGGGTAAATGCAGGTATGTAGGCAACATCCATCTCAAGTCACATTTGCTCTTCTTCTTGAGGTCTCCTAAAGTTGTGGTGCTATTGAAGGGTGTAAGCTCATTAAGAAAGATAAGGTTAGTCTCCGTCTACACTTTCTTTTTGAGTTATAGTTTCCTAATGTGTTTTCTCTCTTGGGTATACTTGTCTAGAATAACATCTGGTCATATAGCTATTTGATATTTGCAATCTAATTTTGACATGTCCACATCAATATGTTATTCTAGATTCTCAATATACAATCTTGTAATTTTTTTTCCAGTATGTAATCATCTTATGGGAGGCATATGTACCTTATTTTATTAGTCTAGTGCCGAATCTTGGTCCTCAAATGCTTGAACTGATATAATACGCCTTTTTATATAAGGATTGCAGTCGGCTTTGCAGTTTTGAGTGTTGCCACGAGTCAGTGTTCATCATGAAACTATATGGAAATTTGATTTTTTTTTCTTCTGTTACTTGATTTTTTTTCTTCTGTTATAACATCACTTTGAATATAACTTTGAATGAGCGAAAATTATAACGTCACTTTGAATTATGACTAGTTTTCTTACTTTTTTTTGCAGGTCCATCAAATGAGTTTAGCTGATTTTACAAAAGGTGGGAGATGCCACTTAATGGAAAATCATTTTGGGTTCTTTTTGGTAGATAATGCTTAATGATGTGAAAAGTTTTAGACTTTGTTTTGTAAATGATGGAGATGAACACTTAATGATTTCTCCAATTTTCTGTTCATTTTGTGAATCATGGAAGGACATCTAAATGATGTAAGACGCTTTGTGTTCATTTTGTAAACAATGTGATATAGCATGTAATGATGTTGTATGAAAACTTTTTTTTGCTAATGCCTTCCATAGAATACAATATGCATTTGAGCTTAAATAGTTATATATGGTTTTTGTACTGTACTAAAAGTGAACTATATTCTTTTGGGACATTTGCCTAAATTATTAGGACGGACACTGTCCGTTACAAATACCTATTTTATCAGTCCCTTAACAGTATTTCGGACGGCAAAATTCGTCCCTTAAGCTTTTGCCACGCCACCCTAATGGCACCGTTTGAATCCGTCCCAACTGTCGTCCCAAATAATATTAGGACGGTAAAAGCACTTTTTAGAACGATTTTTGTTGTCCTAAAAGGTCACTTTTTTGTAGTGGAGAAACAATATGTACAGCCCCAAACTCAATCTCACAGTCACAACACGTACACAAGATAAAAGATTGCTCACACAAGAATACACGTCACAAGAAAAACACATATAATCATGCTACACACAGTCATGCCTTTATGTACACATATTCACATACCGTACGACAAACACCCACACATACACATGGCACACACAGACATGCTTTTATGAACACACGTTCTCATGCAGCACGATAAACACATAGACATCACTATTATCCTACACCTAACACCAATATACATGCTACATGTCACTACTGTGGTAAACATGGACACACTTTACCACAGTGTAGAATTAGAAGACTAGTTGATTTACAACTATATGCATAGGTACCGAAGACTAACCTTTCAGGACCCTCAAAGATTTGGTTACCAAAGGTCACATCTACTCGTGGTGTAGGTGGACCTTCCTTCATCCTCTAGAAGTAAGTGGACTCTCGATCGTTGGTGCTCGCGACAAATGACTGGAAATGCAAATCTTTTTGTAATACTATCGATGAAGAGGGAAGGATATGTATCCTTCGATAATAATCTGAAAGGTTATATCATAGGTAACGGTACTATTGGTAATGTCACGCTCCAAAACCAGAATAGTAGAGAGCCGAGGACAGACACAGCCAACTATGCACATTGAAGTACAACCCACACAATACGGTCACGGCTGTCTAGACGTATGAGGGTTAAATTGCAATCCATCGATCTCTATGGTCAAGAACAAGCCTAGTGTCTCAACCTCAAGCAAGCAAATAAATGTACAAGATATTAGATCATCAGACATACAAGGTAAGGCGTCCCAAATATTACATATTCAGATGATCATGAAGCTAGTCATACAAAATGCGAGACAAGCAAGAGTTAAGTCATACATGACCAACCCTAGGATTTGTCAATCATGTTACAGCCCTTAGGCAAACAGAAATTAAGTTTCAATACGAGCTTGCACTTGCTCGGCGGCTAAATACCCAAAAGAATAATTTACAATAGAGTGGGAGAGCAAAATAAAAAACCCACTCGTTGTCAGGATTACGTCTGGTGTTCACCATCTGGCTGATAAGCACGAAAATGCTCTGGTATCACTCCAAAATCTGGCCATACAAAACCAGTTGGGTCAGACCCCAGAAAGAGTAAGTGCCACAAGGGAGGCTTCACTTAGGAACCAAACCAGCATATAATAAAAGAAGAATTGATAAAATAGCAAAGTTAAATAACATAAAAGATTAAGTTAACATAAAACGTAGCTTGTAGTAGGAGGAACAAGAGGTGGGATAATTCTCATGTTAATCACGAGATAATTCATTCAAGCATGGCCAATCAAGTCCTACGGCTTGCTATTGTTAGCTAACTAGGATTATTACAAGCTTAGTTGCTAACAAGATGCGGTGAGATGTTCTCGTAGTCACAAGCCCTGCAGCTATCCAAGTTATCCAGGCGAGGTAATTTATTTGAGTTACAAGAGTTATCAAGATTACTGGTGTACTTTCAGTAATTATATTTTCAAGAAGTGCCCCACGTGACAGTGGGCTGGAAATGTGTCCTACTCATCGATAGGCTACAAGTCCCTCAGGTGTGGTCGGGATAACGGGTAACTGGAAAAAATTTCTCTATATGAACTACTTGATAAATCTAGTCATTAACCTAGTCAGATTCATTGTGAATTCCTGACCATAGTAACCAGGAATCTATGTCCTAGACATGATGTAAGACGAGACAGGTAGCTTGTACAGGCACAATCAAGAAAGTCAACCATGGTGTCAAATCAAGAGTTACTTAGCAAGGCAGGGTAGATGTCGCAATAGCGTTCAAGATTTCATGTTATGTTAGATTCACTTGTCAAGAGTGCACCTCAACGGGCTACTATCAAGAATTATTATGTCAAGTTTGCTTGTCAAGAGTGCGCCTCAATGGGCCACTAAAGGAGTTATCATGTTGTGTTCATGTCAAGTTCTGATTCTACCCAAGAATTATCATAGAAATATATAACTAGAAGATTTGGCAAGAAAGGGCGATGGGTCAAAGGCGCTATGTGGCAAATGGTGCCAGGGGACAAGGGGCTCCAAGTGGCAAATGGTGCCAAGCTAGGTTGTGCCAAGCTAGGTTATGCCAAGCTAGGTTGCGCTAAGCCAGGTTGTACAAAGCTAGGTTGTGCGAAGCCAGGTTGTGCCAAGCTAGGTTGCGCCAAGCTAGGTTTGCGCCGAGCTAGGTTGTGCCATGCTAGGTTGCACCAAGTCAGGTTGTACCAAGCCAGGTTGTGCCAAGCCAGGTTGTGCCAAGCCAAGTTGTGCCAAGCTAGGTTGCGCTAAGCTAGGTTATGCCAAGCTAGGTTGTGCTAAGCTCGGTTGTGCCAAGCCAGGTTGTGCCAAGCCAGGTTGTGCCAAGCGAGGTTACGCCAAGCCAGGTTGTGCCAAGCCAAGTTATGCCAAGCCAGGCTGCGCCAAGCCAGGTTGTGCCAAGCCAGGTTGCGCCATGCTAGGTTGCGCCAAGCCAGGTTTTGCCATGCCAGGTTGTGCCAAGCTAGGTTGCGCCAAGCCAGGTTGTGCCATGCCAGGTTGTGCCAAATTGGGTTGCACCAAGCCAGGTTGTGCCATGCTAGGTTGTGCCAAGCTATGTTGTGCCAAGCCAGGTTGTGCCAAGCTAGATTACACCAGAATACGCGTGAGCTGCTGTTCATCTTCTCCAACCAGCCAAAAAATGCTTGGTTGAACCCATGAACTTCAAAAGTCCATAACTCCCTCAAAATAAATCAAAATATAACTTTTCAAAGGTCAAAATTGGGTAGAACAAAATTTTCTACAACATGAATCAACTAGTTTTAGAAAATACAATGTTTCGGGAGATTAAAACCATGAAAAACCAAAAAGAACAAAACTTATATTTACAAAAATGTAACTCTCAAAACCAAAATCTCCAAGTTCTAAAGAGGCTTAGAATCAAACAAGGAAGACAAATGAACAATAAAATTTGAGATCCATCATAAAGTAAGTTGCACTTGCTTAGGGCTTAGGTGTAGGTGGAGAGGAGTAAATGAAGAAGATGAGAAGAAATAAATGAAAGTTATGGAGGAGAGAGAGAAAGTTGACTTAAGTACCAAATCTCTCCATCTCAAACCAAACCAAGCCAAGCCAAGTCATGTTGAACCAAATCAAATAAACTAAGGCAAGATTAAACCAAGACTAGGCCAAGCAAGACAAGTCTAACTACGATCCACCTGACAAATGTCAGAAATTCGTACACGTATAATGAAGATACGTATAACGGAAATCGGAGTGACAGGTAATCCTTTCTCCGTCATTAAAGATGTCTGTTTAGTAACAGAGTTAAAGCATAACTTGCTTAGCATTAGTCATCTTGCTGATCATGGATATGATATTAACATTGGAAAACTAAATGCTCCATATATGATAGATCATCTGGAGTCATCGCTTTTGAAGGGATAAGGGAAATAATATATACATATTTTATATGTCTAAAGATACTAACTATGCAGGAAGATGCCTCTACGCTCACAAAGATAAAAGACTACTATGGCACATGCGTCTTAGACATGCAAACATAGATACCATATCAAGACTTTCAACCAAGAAGATAGTGAGAGGACTACCTGACATTACATTCAAAAAGATACGGTATGTGCCGAATGTGAGAAAAATAAAGCGACCAAATCCTCTTTAAAATCCATCAACTTTGTAAGTACAACTAGACCTTTGCAACTGCTTCATATGGATTTATTTGGTCCTAGTAGAGTTGCTAGTTTTGGTGGAAAACTCTACGCTTTGTAATTGTTAATAATTTTTCTCGATTTACTTGGGGTTTTTTATTAGAAACAAAAGTCATACTATTTCTGTTTTTGAAATTTTTGCTAAAAAGGTTCAAAACAAAAAAGGCTTCATGATTACTCGAATTTGAAGTGATTATGGCGGCGAATTTGAAAACTTCGATTTCAAAAAGTTTTGTGACTCAAATGATTTTAATTATGAATTTTCGTATCCTAGAACCCCAAGAAATGGTGTTATGGAGCGAAAGAATAAAACTCTTGGCGATATGGCTAGAGTCATGCTGAATCAATTTTTACTTCCGAAATATTTTGATTCGACCTACTTCAAAAAAAACTCCATATGAACTTTGGTTTGATAGAACACCAACTATTTCCTATTTTCGAATCTTCGGTTGTCGCTTCTTTATCCTGAATAGCAAAGACAACTTAGGCATGTTTGATGCCAAAGTTGACGAAGGTATTTTCTTGGTTATGCTGCCAAGAGTAAAGGATACATAGTGTTCAACAAGCGCTCTATGATTGTTGAAGAATATGCTAATGTAACCTTTAATGAGAATAATAGTACAGATGCTATTTTTGATGACGATAATGACATACACATCAAATCATCAACTTTTATACCTGTGGATACAACACCTGGAACCAGGTCTCTGGAAGGTTTACCAAAGAAGTTCCGTTTCACACCATCACATCCGAAAAACTTGGTAATAGGTGAGTTATCAAAAGGAGTAAGTACTCGATCATCTGTTAGAGACTCTATTGCTAGCACTGTATTTATTTCACAAATAGAGCCCAAAAATGTTTTAGAAGCTTTTTTTTGATAAATTTTGGATATCTGTAATGCAAGAAGAACTCAACCAATTCGAAAGAAAATCAAGTTTGGGGACTTGTTACTAAACCTGCTGATCATTCGATCATTGGTACTAAATGGTCTTTCGTAACAAAGTTAATGAGGATGGTTCAGTCACATAACAAAGCATGTCTCATAGCTCAAGGATACAATCAAGAGGAAGGTATCGACTACGATGAGACATATGCTCCTGTTGCACGACTTGAATCAATCTGCATGCTTTGTGCCTTCACAAACTTCCAAAATTTCAAACTTATTCAAATGGATGTCAAAATGTTTTTATTAACGGTTTTATTAAAGAAGAAGTGTTTGTAAAAAACCACCTGGTTTTGAAAATCACAAATTTCCCGATCATGTTTCCAAACTTAAGAAAGCACTCTATGAACTTAAACAAGCTCCTCGAGCTTGGTATGAATGCCTTGGCACTTTCTTACTTGACAAAGGCTTTTCAAAGGGAAAATTGATATGACACTGTTTATAAAATCTATTTATGACACCATTCTCTTAGTGCAAATTTATGTGGATGACATCATTTTGGGTCTACTAATGAGGTTTTATGCCAAGAATTTGCTAATTGTATGCAGAATGAGTTCGAGATGAGCATGATGGGGGAGCTTAACTACTTTTTTGGATTGCAAGTCAAACAAAACTTACAAGGAATATTCATCAGCCAATCAAATTAAAAGGACATGCTGAAGAAGTTTGATATTGACAACATCAAACAAATCAGTACTTCGATGGCTACAATAAATAAATTAGAACCTGATGAAAGCGACAAACCAGTCGATCAACGTAAGTATCGCGTTATGATTGGTAGTCTACTCTCTTTAACTTCTAGTCATCTCGATATCATGTTTAATGTTTGCCTATGTGCTCGTTATCAAGCCAACCCTAAGGAATCACATGATCGTAGTTAAGCATATCTTTCGATACCTTAAAGGTACTGTTACGGTGGGCTTGTGGTATCCCAAAATCATATCCTTTGACTTGATCAGATATTTGATGCCGATTTTGCTAGATGCAAAGTTGACCGTAAGGGTACCAGCGGCACGTATCATTTATTAGGCAAGGCTTTAGTCTCTTGGTTTAGCAAGAAGTAAAATTCTGTAGCACTATCTACAATAGAAGCTGAAAATATAGCTACAGGATGTTGTGCTCTGATTCTATGGATGAAGCAAACCCTTGAAGGCTATAATTTATCTTTTAAGCACATACCTATATTCTGTGATAACGCTAGTGCAAAACCTGACCGAGAACCTAGTATGTTACTCACGTACTAAGCATATAAAAATTCGACATCATTTTCTACGTGATCATCAATTGCATGGCACTATTAATCCAGAGTTTATTGACACTGATAATCAGCTAGCAGACTTTTTACTAAACCATTTGTCGAAGAGCGTTTCAACTTTCTTTGTCAAAAATTAGGAATCTTGGATGAAAATGTCATACAATAAGTGACACCTGCGTAGATACTTATAATTAAGTTTGTATTTGTTGCATTATTTTGGGTACAAGCTGAAAGGGTCCTTCTGACAACAATACGTAAAAGCCTAAGCGACACGGTGTACTATTCTTCGGACTACCGCTAGCAGGGATTCGGCCCCTACAGCTAACCTGAAATAATGCACATATTCTGAACAACGATTCACAAAGTTTGTCGCATGTTTCATTTATTATGGCTTATAAAATCCATTATTGTTAATTCAAGACCATCTTTTATCTATGTCATCATTTTTTAACTTGTTGGAGCTTTAGAACCACCCTCATAGAGCTTGTGCCGAACTCTGCCTTTGGCAAAACTCGGTCCAAACTCTGCCTTTGGCAGAACTCAGTCCAAACTCTATGTAGTGAGTTACAGAACATGCAGCCATTCCTGGCCGTCCAATCTGTTTGATCAAGGTCCTATGTTTTGCTAGTGCAATCGGCCCTACTTTTTAAAACCATGAATTTCCTTCTCTATCTTCATTGGCATCATCTTCCACCTCTCTCCAACCTTATTTCTCCAAAACCCTAACCCTAGAAATCACTATTTTGGTTCTATCTACTCTCTACACTCAAGATTTAAAGGTTTTAGGTGATTCTCTTCCATCCTTATTACTCATTTTGAGGTATATCTCTTAGTTCTCCATCTCTACTTCCATTGTAATTCTCCATCTCTATTACATTAGCTTTTATCATAGCTTCTAGACTTTTTAATAGAAGGAAGAGGACTAGGACTGAAGGAGCTTCATCATCCAATCCTCCTTCTCCTCCTCCAAATCCCATTCACCAATGTTAATCCTCATCCTCCTCCCAATGCCAACACTTAATGAGCATATTTTCGTTTCCTTAGAAGCCTCTAACGAGTGGTATTCTGATTTTTGCTCACGTAGTGTTGTTGCAGGACATCCCATCATTTTTTTTATATTTTTGAATTTGATCCTAACTTCAAGGATCTATGTCTTGATGATCTTGTGTCTACATCTTCACTTATTTATCTCAATGAAATTCAATATTTTATTACAATATGACCCATGACGACCGTAAAATCTATTCTCGGGTCGTCGGCATTGACATCGTATTTGACAACTTTGACTTGGTCGAATATTTAGAACTCCCTGACCCCAATTCTTGGGAGCGTATTATCGATGCTCGTGAATTCCAATTTATTGGTGATACCACACTCGAAGGCTTTAAGGAGATGATGTGTGCACCCAATACTCACCCTCATAAACTTTATGCCAAGTATCTCAACAACCACTTCTATGAACTTCATCGCATCATTTTCTCTTCGATCCTGCCCAAAGCTGGACTAATGAAGTTACTTACCTTGAGATTACGGCCCTTTTTTCTATACTTCACCATTCCTTTCAATTTTTCATGCACGCTGATGGACTGGATGATTCGTGCAAGGAAGAAACCAAAATTACTTGTCTATGCTATGTATCTTTCTATGATCTTTGCTGCCTTCCATATTCCTTTAGATGAGTGTCAGTTTCTACTATCTTCTGCCTATCTATCTAAGGGTCGTAGGACTGCTCCTGCACCTGTTCCTCCTGCTCCCATTGAGGATGAGTCTTCTGACTCAGATGCCCCTCAGCCTGAGCCACCTGCCACCATCGACTACATTCGAGATATTGATCGACCGATTCCGTTTGGAAGACGATCGCTACTCAGCTGGACTATCGGACAACTCTGTAGATGAATGCCATCAGCAACACCATGCAAGACATCCAGTACAACAAGCGCGACATCCCATTATATCGTTTTCTACGGGTCGGAACCCTTCTCGTGAAGGCTATCGGATTGATGACCCTTGGGTCATTCGGTATCTGGATCCTGATGCTGCGTTTGTTGATCCTCGTCGCTCTGCCAGCGAGCCATCCTATTCGGCCGGTCCATCCCGTTCTCATGCTCCGTAATGGCTGTGGTCTCCTACTTACTGCTGCTACTGCAGATGCTTTTAGTTATGCTTTGTAGTTTGTCATTTCATGACTTTAGTACTATTTCTACTATGCTTTTATTTTCCTTCATATGTATGACTGCGAGTTTCTTTTGGTTTATCAAAACTGCTAGTTGTCTCTATTAATATTGGTTATAGTTAAAGTTGTGTGATTGCTCTTCACTTTGTCTCCTTACGGGGGAGCTATTCTATATTTGCTAAGT
>JANAVB010023999.1:11995549-12049092 GCA_029216955.1 Iris pallida | reverse complement strand
GTTTATTTAGAAAAATAATATATATATATATATATATATATATATATATTATTTTATTTTATTATTTTTGGTCAAGGTAATAGGTATAGACATATGAGTATGTGTATACCTATATAACATATGGATGTTATACGGTATAGAAATATGGTGTCTTGGTAAACATAGAATGGGTAAATATGCATACATGGGAGGTAGGGTAATTAATACGTGTGGTATATAGGTAATGAGTAATGTTAAGATGCATTATATGAGTCTATTTATATGTATGACATCTAGTATTCCTTTTTATATAGTATTGACCTAAAAATCTTGGATGATGTGGAAATTACTAGTTGACTCTAGAAGTAAGGTATTGACCTAGTTTGACCAAAGAAGCAAGGTACTGACCTAGTTGACTTCCATGACCTAGAATTTACCTAGAAATCATATTTCAATTTAGATATCAATGTTTATCACTCTAAAACATCAATTGACATTGATATTTCATATTTAGGTATTTATGACACCATTTTGGACATCGATCCTTACTCATTGCTCAGGACCATAGACGAGTACATTTTTTGGCAATTTTTTTTATCTTGATAATTTCTATGATATTAGTTTTGTAGTGTTATACCTGATTCCTGATATGATGATTAAACATGGCAGTATATTGATACCTGTAATAAGGAGTCGTGATTGGATCTATCGTGCTAGTCGAGGGATGGAGAAATGTTGGTAGATTATGTGATCATACCACAAATACTTGTGCATAGCTCACCCTTAGCTCACGTAGGGTATAGTATGATCTTACTTGTACTTGTGCATAACTTTCCATATATGAATAACCTGATCTATTACTATACTTGTGCATAGCCAGTGATATGTAAAAGAATGATCTTATCCCTAGTCGATCATATAATAAACTAATATTTTAAGGCACACTTAATAGTTCATGCTCGGTTCCAGTTATTACATGTTGATGCATTCATTCTCATGATTACTTAAAGTCTATTATTGCCTATGACAGATTACCTGTCTACATGTTTCCTCATTGTTCAATATTACATTTCCATCTTGTATTTCTATTACTTAGTTTTTGTCAATTTAATGGAACTGCTGTTCATTTATGTACTTTGCTTCAATCCCGACTGAAGAATATTTTTCAAAGGATCTTGAGGACTTTTGTCCTATCTATTATGGATTGAAAGTAGATAAAGGATACGTCCAGGAGCCATAAGAGGGGCTCGTTCTAGTAGAGGAAATACCACTTGTAGCGACTTAGCTAGCTAGCTATTGGTACTGGATTTGTCTCTAGCTTCTGAGATATTCAGATGTTATTATTTTTTAGACTTATGTTTATGTTGAGATAGGTAGACTCATAGACTTTAGATGTGGATTTGAGTTATTTTTATGCTTCTAGACTTTTTTTTTATAATCATTTCATATTTTCTATATCATTATCGTGCCATTTATTTTCCTTAGAGTTTATTGTGATTGAGTATGAGTATTATCATTATATTTTCTTCTTTTGGAGTTGAGATATCTTTGACAGATTCTGATATATATTCATGAGATATGATAGTTAGTAATGTTGACCTAGACATGGTTTTACTGTCGATGCTATAGTATAGGCTGGACGTTCCCATGTACTTGTGCCCTTATTCTGGATGTGGGTCATGACACATTTTTTTGGTGGCCTATACAGGTTAGGTTTCATAATTAGAGCGATATCGTGGTAGTGCAACAACTTAGTTGTACTACTGTGAGCCTATAATAGGATATTAGGATAAGATAATACTCAATCATAAATTAGGACTTCTTGAGAGATTCCTGCAATAAACTATGATAATCTCTTTATGAACCCTATCTCAAAATATGTTTTTACTTGTTTTTGTCTACTCTTCTTTGTTTGTTGTTGAAATTGATTCTTGGTGTTCGTCGTTGACTTTGATTTTGTATCGAGATAAATTTTATGGACTAAATTGAGGTATATTGCAATGACATATTTAATGAGGATAATGTGAAAGTTAAATGTCTGCCTTAGTTATGGAGTCTAGAGTTTATCGCAGTTATACTAGCTGGCATGATAAAGACATAAAGCCTGATTTGGGTGGTATACTTATCATAGTTTTGGAATTTAGAGTTCATTGCAGCCATACCAGATGGCGTGGTAAGAATTCTGGATAATATGATTATAGGGGTATATAACTTAGTTAGGGAGTATATCATTTATCGCAAGTATTCTTACTGGCGTGACATGGATTCTGGGTAACATGATTATGGGTAGATGTATATTGTCACGCTCCGATCCCGCATGGTCATTCGTCCTCGCTTTGATCTCTGTGAAATCGTCCGTCCTCGCTCGGGCGTGATGTCGTGCAAGCCTAAGTTGTGCTTGTACAAGGACAATACTTGCACAATACAACTAGACAAAAAATCACAACACAAGCAGAATATTTTTAAAATACAAAAAACCAAATTTGACACAAATATTTGAGATAATACTTCTTTTTATTGATAACTTGATAGGATACAATACAAAAAGCTTTGTGACTCAAAATGCCCTGACATGCTTAAATATTTTCTTTAGAACTTTTTTTGGAAATTAGCCACAATTCCAATACATCATATCTTTATTACATAAACCCAAAAGTAAAGACACATTTAAAAGAAACTACTAGAAAAGAAAATGAAAACAACTTTGAGGCGGTTGAAAAAGCTGTATTGGACTAGACGAGCATTAGTGCCTTACCTAAAATCCAGGCGTAGGGGCCCTCTCCCATCCCAGTATCAACGCTCCTGGCGTAGCTCACAATCACTCGAGTTTTTACGCTATTGACGTCACGGATGGGGCCACCCTCCATTTGTTTGGGCCATCTCCCATCCTAGCATCTACGCTCCTGGCGTAGCTCACAATAACTCGAATTTTTACGCTGCCGACGTCACGGGTTGGCCCCCCCTCCGTGTGTGATCCCAATACGCAAGGAGCAGCTTCTCTGCCAGCTGGTGGGTCCCCCCACCTCAGGTTGTAAAGCGGACGACCGTTCAAGTGGGCCCTCTCTTTCCTTTTACTCTTTCGAGCGTAATTCCTACGCGCACGACTTTGCAGATTTGCTCTCGGGCGGGACCCTCCCCTCCACTGAGCGGTCCGCACAGAACCCCGTCTCTGCAGGTTACGCGTACGACCCTCAGCCAGCGTATTCCTACCCCATTAACTCCAATCACCCAGGTGGGCCCACCCCATGCTCTCTCGAAGGTTTTTACGCTCCAGGTCCCTCTCAGCGTATTCCCAACCCTCTTTTCCTCCTCCATCTGGTGGGCCCTCTACCCAGCCTGTATACCACGCTCAGTACCCCATCTACGCCAATCCTCCCCTCGTCCCCTCCACTACGCTCCACACCTCCCACTTCGCCAACTCAATCCTCGCCCCATCCAACTCACCCGTCGACTATTCTGATATCGTCTCCATTCATCACTCCCAGGCCCTCCTTCCCCCTCCCTTCCATCCGTTCCCTCTTCCGGTCCCTCAGCCCCAGCTCCCCTACCTGAGGCCCCCGCCGCCCCCCATTGATCCCCTTGTGTTCCCTCCTCCTGTCCCCCTGGTTACGGTGGACTGTAACGCCCCAGTCCCAAAATACGTAAGACTAAGAACGTAGACATGCCAGCTGTATTCATACAAGTACACTCCAATATATGGAATCATCGTATGAATACATAAGCTATGAAATGCAGTAGAACCATAACTAATCTCATCCACCCAAAAATAAAAGATATAATATAAAAATAAAGAATTATCTTGATACAATATGTTGGGCGGAGACAAATCCACTACCAATAAGTAAGAAAAATACATGGAAAATGAAATAATTTTGGCGAGCGAAGCGAAGACGATCCAAGTGCAATCATCCTCGAAGAAATATCGATGAACACGGCTAGAGCTAGAACACTTGCGAAAGACAATAGCACACACCTGGCGAGATAACCAGGTCCTCAAAGGGACGTAACAAGACACATAATATCATGCCATATAAACTGAATAAATATTGCTCAAATAAATAAGTCAATTGAATTATAACATGGTCCAATACACACCTATTGAACGAGCGTACCATCCCCCCAACCAAACAAGGACAGGAGATGGTAAACTAATTTACGGTGACGTATCTTTCCATGCGATGAATCCAATATGGTATCCGGACCCCAAAAAGGTTCAATACCTTCTCATCGAAGTAGTAAGTCGCACCTACAACCAAACAAGGACAAGATGTGACGAACTAATCCGTGACAAGTTATTGTTCCAAGCCACGGTCAGATACAAGTACCCAAACCAAAAGTACTCGTACCTCACGGATAAAGGTAGCCTAACCGTTCTAAGTGAATGTAGTTAAGAACAATTCATGGTCGCATGACTACCCGGTCAATACCAATGCAGTACCTCAGTAGCGAGTCACAACACCATATACTATTCCTCACTACCAAGCGAGTCTATAGCATATAGTCTACCTATCGTTCCTCAGTAGCGAGCGAGTCTATGATAGATAGGGTGGTAGTCAACTTCCAATCATGTTCTTCCCGTCCAATGCCAACTCATAACTGCTAAGTCTTCTAGCATGCAATTCTATTAGCAGTTATTTTCTAACGCACGACTTATACGTACTGGTGGCCAACCAATCACGCATGTCCGAGTCCTATATGTGACACACAACAACGTGGTATAAACGTATCAAGGCCTATGAATGCAACACACAAAGGGTGGTCCCTTAACTCTAAGTTTAATGTGTAAAAAAATAATACATAGCAAGAAACTGAACAGTAAATTCTAACAGTTTATGCCATGTATCACAGTTTATTTTGCATAAAGAAAATAATGAACATGCATGAAATATGAGCTAAAATAATTAAACAGCAAATGGCAAGATGTCTTGCCTGGTAGGACGCCTGCGGTGGTACAATGATCACTGTGGCATAAACTTTGACTTCGGTGCAACAACTATGCAAGGAGACCTCTGATGGTGGTATAGACAGTTCCATTGGGTCCAGAAGGGTCAAATTAGTTGGGTTTGACATAAAGTAGTCTAGAATTGGCGAGGGAATAGGAAGGATGTGTTTGGTCTCGGACAGAAGGATAATTAAAGGAATTTGATAAATAATATATTTTTAGAAAATATCTACAATATTTGGAAACAAGATTTTATTAGGAAAATAAACTTTTAGAAAAATAATACATTGAAAAATCGAAATCATTTTGGGCTGCACTCTAAGTTTTGTCAAAGTAGAAAAAAACTATACCTCATGATTTAAGAATTAATTTAGATAAATTATACTTGAACATATAGATTTATTAGTTAAAAATGATTTTACGAAACTACTTGAAAAATAATAATTTTATATATAACAATTGGAACTATATTTTATAAGTCAAAATAACCTACTATATTTGAATAGAATCCTTCTAGGACAAAACTATAATTGGTAGGTAACAAAATAGCTATTTATTTGAATAGAACTAATAATTAATAAAAACTATATACAATCTCTTGAAAATATTAATTTACATGTATAGATATTTTATGACAGTAATAATATTGTAAGGAACGAATCCCCTAGTGATAAAATAATATTTATACTAATAATAGTAAAAATAATAAAAATAAACATAATAACAATAATAATAATGATAATAATAATAATAATAATAATAATAATAATAATAATAATAATAATAATAAATATTATAATTATAATAATTACCACAGTACAGTACATGTACTGCTGTTCTCTTCTTCTTAAAAAATGATAATTAGCAAAAAAAAAACAAATAAATAAATAATTAAATAAATAATATTTAAAATAATCAGAACCACAAATGGTTCTCCTCTTCTCGAGGAGACCATCCTTCACTTATTTAGACCAGTATATAGTGCCAGCGAGAGAGAGAGAGAGATAGGAAAAAAATAAAACAGAAGTGAAGGTGAGGACGAGGGAAGGAGAGGTCGGCGTGGAATGATCGAAGAAGGGAGGAAGAAGACGGGGGCGGAGGCGGTTTGGTCGGTGGGTCTCAGCAAGCACGACGTATGTGGCGGCGCAGCGAGGGGGAGGTCCTACGGCGGTGGTCGGAGGGAAGCGGACGGAGGAAGACGGAGGGGCTGTCATCGACGCGAGATGGTCAGCGTCGGGTGGTGAAAAGGGGACGAGCGCGGCGGAAGAGAGGAGCACGGCGGATCGAAGGGGGTTTCCGGCGATCGCACGAGGAGAGGCAAAAATCTAGATCCGAGCGGTCGACTGCGCCGGCGAGGCTCGCTCGTCAGGCGGAGGAGAGGGAGATTGCGGCAGAGTTTCGGTGGTCGGGGCTTGGCCGAGGACGCGGGCGGTCCGGCAGGGAACGGCGGAGGGTTTCAGGAGCTGCCGGCAGCTGAGGGCTGGCAAGGGCGGTCGGGCGCGCTGGGGATGCGAACGGCGGAGGGATCGACCCGGCGTCGAGGCGGTGGTCTCGTGGGAGTGACGGGGAGGTGAAGGCTGGCTGGGTCGATCGGCCGCAGAGCTACGGCGGCGCTGCTGGCTCCCAGATGGACGGCGGCGGGGTGGTGAACGGAGGCGCACCGGCGGCAGATCCGGCCGTGGACGCAGGCGGTTAGGGCACACAGCATCGGGGAAAACGGAGGGTCTGGAGATGACTACGGCTGGACCCGGTGAGGCGGGACGTCGGTACGGGGATAGGCGCGATCTCGACGCGGCGGCAATTCGCCTGCGAGTTCGGGCGGCAGGTGAGTCTCTTCTTGTTGGCTTTGTGTTTGGGGTTTTGGGTTGGTTGCTGTGAGCTGCCACGGCGGTGGTTATTTTATGGTTGAATGATGATCGGGGTGGCTGCTGGTGGTCGTAGTTTTTTTCGGCCGGTGGAGACAGGTTGGTGGTCGGACTGCGGGTCGTCGGGAGTTAGGATGTCGGATTTGGCGGGGGTGGTTGTGATGGGTGGTAGTTCTGGTGGCGGGCGGAATGGTCGGGACAGCGAGACACGGCTGTGTGGTGGTGGCGACAAGGAAGGAAAGCGGCCATATTAGGCTTAGGTTTTATTGGTTTCGGTATTGTCGACACAGAGAGAAAAATGTATTTTAAGATAATGGAATAAGAATCTGGGCACGGACACGGACACGATGCACTGCACTTGTGGTGGAATAATTGGAGGAATTTGTGAATTGATAAAAATTATGGAGGAGTACCTGCCTATTTATAGGATGTAAGAATTCCTATTTGGATAGGATTAGGATTTATTTAAAACTCAAAGTAGATAATTCATGTATTAATTTAAAATCAATCAAATCCAATCCAAATCCAAATCCAATTAATCTAATTAAATTCTTTCAGTTTAAAATCAAATCAATTTCAAATATAAATATTAGTTTACTATTTAAATGTATCCATGGAATCAAATCAAAATTTAAATTGTCACAAATATTTTGAAAATATGTTTTCCAAAAATGCTAATAATAATAATTTCAAAAATTACACTATTTATTTAAAAATAAGGTAATAAGTATTTATGATATATGTATGCACAAATAATATTTACATAATTATATTTTTCTTGTATACAATAAAAATATTATTTATTATTAGTAGTTGAAGTGCCTTTAAAATGAAAATAACAACTTAGCAATTCTTGTATGATAGCAAAGTATTTATTATATAAATTATTTTGAACTATAAAAATTAAAATTAAAATATTTTTCTAAAAATATGTACGCTCGTCCATATTCGTACTCGACGAGCAATTACGAAATACGTCGTTTGCGCACAATGTACAATACGACTACGCGACGTACAATACACAAATTTTAAATTAGTACCAAAATCGATAAAAAATATAGTATAAATTTAGGGGTTTTACATGGACCGATCCCCGTAGCACAACATTCTTGAGCCAGGGGTTCCCGCTGTGACCTTCCAGGGCGCCCACTCTCCTCTCCCTCCAGTTGCGGCCGGTCCGTTGGTGGTGCCTACCTCCGCGACCGTTGATTGCATACCCTCCGCCTCGAGCGGACCACCTCCTCTTCGGCCCTCCCCCTTCTTCCAGTGGCAATTCCTCGATCCCTTTATTGGCCGTTCCCCCCCAGCCGACCTTCGCAGATAAGCTGCGCCCGAATCTGGCACCTTGTTAGCAATCACCCGAATAAAACTCGTATTATACGCGAATTTTTCCGTATCTTTCAAAAACGTATAATACTTGCGTACTTTTGACAGATCTAAATCAGTACGTAACTTTTAAGCATGCGAAATTTTAAACGTGTTCTGTATAAATTATTGAACAATTTGGCACAAAAAATATGCTAGAAACCTGTTTAATTAACCAAATTTGACAACATATTTAAGAATATGAAGTTTCTAATCTCAATATTTTTGTTTTTTGAATATTTGACCGAATTTTTGAACGTATTTTATTTGCACTGAGCCGATTTATACTCGTACTTCTGCCGTCTCGAATTTTTTTCCGTTTGCCGAATTGCTAACAAGGATCTGGCGTCAGCTAAGGCGCCTCTAGTCCCCGACATCAATCTTCCGGACATCGAGTACTCTCAGGAATCACCGGTGCCCTCGGTTCCATTCACTGTCACGGAGATGTCCTCTCTATCGAACTCATTTCCCCATACCTTCATTCTCAAATTTTTATCCGGTTTCCCCAAGCTCCCCAAGGTGCAGGAGACTATAGCCAGCTGGAGACTCACAGCGAAATACCACGTAGCCCCCCTCGACCCTAAACACATTCTCCTTCACGAACCCTCACGATTTCTAAAGTCGACGGATTTTCCTTTTACTATAAATTTCATTGTTGTCGGTATTGACATGTAGAATGGGACTCTCTCTTTATTCTCTTCTGATTAATTTATTTTTCAAAAGATCTATCAAACTCTGGAATGAATGATTTGATCACTGATCGATTCCTCCTTCAACTTCGATTGGAATAGATCCACAATAGCTCTGAATTTTGCATATATTTGCATATATAATGATAATGGATTCAGGTCGTGATTAATCATTTGATTAGAACAGCTTCTATTGAGTCTCTGTACCTATCCTTTTTGATTCTAGTTTTTAAACCCTTGTTCGTTTTCTCAAAATAAAGATTTGGCTCAGGATTGCCCCCCTTTTTTCCGCCTTAGACCATAAGACAGTCTGGTCCAAAGGCACGTGCAGGATTGACTCCCATCAGATAAAGATCATCAAGTGGTCAGCTAGCTTTAGTACAAAAGAAGATTCAGCGACTGTCATTGCCTGGATCACTCTACCAAATTTACTCCTTATTTGCTTTGTCCCAGCGGCTCTCTGGCGTATCGCTAACTCCTTTGGCACGTATGTGGCCTCAGCCCCAGAGACCAACAATCTTACCAAGGTCCACTACGCCAAAATCTGTGTGGAACTCGACCTGACCACCGAACCTCCAAACTTTATCAACATCGAGCTGGGCAACCGAACCCACACTCAACAAATCCTCTACGACAACCACGTCATGTTCTGCAACCAATGCCACTTAAGAGGTCATCTCCCAAAGTACTGCCACCGACTTCATCCAGAACTAAAGAAGAAACCTCCCCAAAAAAATAGCGAGCCAGCAGAGGGGAGAACTCCCTTGCCACCTATCCTACCTCGCCCAAATTCGCACACCCAATTTGGCTCCAGCGATGACTCGCACGAGAGGAGTGATTCCCCCAGCAAAGTATTAATCCCACACAGCTACCAACCCCTCACTCTATCCAACTAGTTCGACGCGCTAGATTTGGAGGACGCAGAAGACCAAGCGAAGACAGCCTCTTCTCTTGCCGACCGGGCGCTCATCGAGAGTTTCCCCAATCTGGAAGGAGTAGAACAGCTCCCCGACATAACCGTAACCAATCAACAACTCATCACCGAAGACCCCGTGGTTGAGGCCCTAGCCATTCTAGGGCCAGACCAGGTCCGGAGAGGTCTCCAGATCCAAGCCGCGGGCTTCCCGCTCCAGCAAACTAGCCTCCTTACAGGGAGCACCAGCGACTCCATTATCATCCCTCCAGAAAATCCTTTCCTGGACTCCGCCAGAGAATCAGTCACTCAGCAACAGGCCCCAAAGGAGCAATCATGTAACGATCAACCCCCATCTACAAAAGCAGGACCCTCTACCTCTAGCAAGGCCAATGCGAACAGCGGACCCACTGAAACTGTCACCATCCTAACCAGATCTGCCGCCAAGCGGAACAAAAACCCCTTTCATAACATCCTTAATGCTTAACATCCTATCCTGGAATGTTCGCGGTCTGGCGAACAAACCGACGGTCAGGAGAATAATCAATCTGCAAAAAATCTACAAGATAGACATCCTCATCATTATCGAACCCAAAATTCTTCCCAAAAGACTAAAATCCATCCAACTGCAACTGGGCCTTCCCATGGCCATTGTAGGTAGACATGATATCTGGATCCTCTGCACGAAGGACGTCAAACTAGGAGTCATCCAGGACTTCCAGCAGGCCCTCTCCTGTTGGTTCAACTACCCTAGACTTCCTGAGCGTGCCATCCTTTCAGCGGTCCATGGCAGCTGCGATGTTGCGGAGAGGAAACAACTCTGGGACGAACTCCTTGACATCCATCACCTCAACACCAACTACCCTTGGCTCTGTATTGGGGACTTTAATGCGATCACATGTAATGCAGAGAAATCAGGAGGGCGACCACCCCCCGCCTCGGCCATGCTTGACTTCAATAATTTCATCTTCAATACCCACCTAACCTCTCTCCAGTTCTCGGGCAATGCATTCACCTGGTGTAATATACAGGATGGCGACCGTCGTCAAAACTCTAGACTCGACAGGGCACTCACGAATGCCTTCTGGCACGGAATGGGGATCACAACCAACCTGTCCCACCTCAACTCCACAGAATTGGACCACAACCCTATGCTGGTCGAGATCAAGAACAAGACCACCTTATCCAAAAAGAATTTCCAATTCTATGACCTCTGGACCGGGCACCCACAATTCCTGGGTATTGTCGCGGAAGCTTGGAACAGTGAGGACTCCCCCAACCCCTTGTTCGGGTTAGCAACAAGCTTAAAGCAACCAGGAAAGCCCTATCCGAATGGAGCAAGCTTGTCTACAGAGATATCTTTCAGGCCGTTCGGGTAGCCGAGGACGACGCCACCTGCACCGAAGCCCTGGTCGTCATGGATCGTTCGATAGCGGCTAGAAGAGCCCTCAGCCTCACCAAAGCGATGCTTAAATTCAGGATCAAAGTAGAGACCGATTTCTGGAAGCAGAAAGCGAGGCTGAAATAAGACAGCGAGGGGGACAAAAACTCGAAGTACTTTCACGCCTGCGTTAATGGACGCAGACAGAAAATCTCGATCCACAGGACCGCTGACGAGAACGGGAACATCATTACCGACCAAAAGGTCATCCAAGAGGCAGCCACAGATTTCTATTCCAAACTTTTCGCCAAAGAGATTGTTCACAAAGATAGATCATTCCTTGACCAAATCCCTCTCCTTATTAACGACGCCGACAACGCCCAGTTGAACCGCGCCTCTATGGTTCAGGAAGTTAAAGATGCAGTGTGGGCTCTGAACGAGCACAGTTCGCCATGCCCGAACGGTTTCTCGTGGGTATTCTTCCGCTCATGCTGGGATATTATCAAGCAAGACATCACCGAAGCGGCGTTCGCCTTCTTCGAAGGTGCTATATACCCCAAAGCCATCTCTAGTGCCAACCTGATCCTCATCTCTAAAAAAGGCAACCCGGAGTCCTTCAGTGACTTTCGACCCATTAGTCTGTGTAACTTCACCAACAAGATCATATCCAAGGTTACGGCAACCAGGATGACAAAAATTCTCCCCAAGATCATCTCGGAGGAGCAAAGTGGGTTTGTTCGCGGTAGGAACATCCAGGACAATATCATGTTGGCCCAAGAGTTAATCACCTGCATGAAATTTTCTGTGAGGGGAGGCAACATTGCCATCAAAATCGACATGGAGAAAGCCTATTACAGACTGGATTGGCAATTCATGATCTGGGTTTTCAGAGCCTTCGGATTTTCAGAAACTTGGATCAACATCGTCTGGAGATCCATCAGTAACTCGTGGTTTTCCATGATCATCAACGGCAACGCTGAGGGATTTTTCAAATCCCACCGCGGGGTGAGACAGGGCGATCCCCTATCCTTTACTATTTTCATCATAGCGGCTGACGTCCTGAGTAGGAACCTTTATAATATGGTCAACACCCCCAACTTCCAGTACTATCATACATCCAGTGGTTGTCCAATCATCACCCATCTGGCTTTCGCAGACGACCTACTCATCTTCTCCTCCGAGGATGAAGGCACGGTGGCAGTGGTTCACAACACCCTGATGAGGTACTCTAGATGCTCAGGCCAGAAGATCAATCACTCCAAGAGCGTTATCTACGCTCACCACAAAACCAATAGGGAGCACGCCAACAACCTATCCAACTTAACTTCCTTTGCGGTTGCCAGGCCCCCGTTCACCTACCTCGGATGTTCGTTAGTGTACGGGAAGTCCAATGCCAGCATCCTTGAGGACTTAACTACCAGAATCAGGAAGAAACTGGAAAGGTGACATAACGCCACCCTATCCCCAAGTGGTAAGATGATCCTTATCAATCATGTGCTATCCTCCATCCCCATCCACACCCTGGCTGCGTGCTCACCGCCCATCAAGGTCCTTTCTTCGATCGAACAGATCTTTTGTAATTTCTTCTGGGGGCATATTAACGGCCACGATAAGCATCACTGGGCCAGCTGGGACTCTATGGCCCATCCGACCGAAGAGGGGGTTTGGGATTCACCAAACTCAGCCACATTATTAAAGCATTTTTGATGAAATTATGGTAGAATCTTCGCACGCGTAACAACTTATGGACCAGGTTTTTGAAAGCTAGATATTTCAAACATATCCACCCCTCGATGGCCATATCCAACTGCAGATCCTCCGCGGCTTGGCGCCGCATCCTTATTGGCCGCGACCGAGCCGAACCCGCGATGCGACTCCTGCTGGAAGCAGGCAACTTGAACCCATTCCTTGAGCGATGGGTTGGAGATAGCATGATCCCTAATATCACGGAGACCCCGAGAGATTGTAGGATCAGAGACTTGTGGAACCCCACTACCGACGACTGGAACTGGGACCAGATCCGTGTGTGGTCCGATCCCGAGGCAGCAGATAGCGTCCGAGAGACAGGGCTACACATCGATAGCGAGGCGGATGCGTTGTGTTGGTCCCTCGAGGCTTCGGGAGCATTCTCGGTGAGGTCGACGAGATCTGCTATCCTGGGCACCGGTCGACCGTTCCTCTCCATGTCTCACTATTGGCATTCTTGCATCCCAAAGAAGTGGTCCTTCCTCTTGTGGAGAGTCTTCAGAAAAAAACTACCGACTGACGACATCCTTAACACCATCAAGATTAGTTTAGTATCAGCTTGCTTCTGCTGCTCAGAAAGGGAGACGGAGACTATTGATCACATCTTCTGTCAAGGGCCGCTGCCAGACAGGACTTGGACCACCCTTAACCAGCTATTCAACATTGAGCAGGGAAGCGGACGCTTCCACGATCTTCTGGCTTCCTGGGGCTCCGTCTCCCATGGCCACCAGATCGTCGTAGCGGCCGCTATATGGGTCTTGTGGAAAAATCACAACAAAGTGATATACGAAGGTCACCCATACTCGGTAGACAAGCTCTTTCGGGAAATAGCCCGATAATGCCGCATGCGAGGCACCCTGTGTTCCTACAGTTCGAGAGACTTCTGGTCAGTGCTACCACTGTAGCCCCAGGAGCCAGTTTTGTCTGTTTTCCTCTCCATCCTCCCTCCTTTTGTGGTATACCTGTATAGGCTAAGGCATTTTGCGCCCTGTACACGGTTTTGTGCGATCTTTCAATCGCCATTAATAAATCGGGGGTTTTT
The DNA here is from genome assembly GCA_029216955.1 of Iris pallida. Taxonomy (NCBI): domain Eukaryota; kingdom Viridiplantae; phylum Streptophyta; class Magnoliopsida; order Asparagales; family Iridaceae; genus Iris; species Iris pallida. The sequence goes on along the minus strand of JANAVB010023999.1, from coordinate 12,035,170 downwards.
CTAATATATATATATATATATATATATATATATATATATATATATATATATATAAGAAATCCCCAGCTCCCGCTCCATGCTCTTCCCCCGCTGAAGTTTCTCCGTCCGGCCCCGTCTAGGCCGGCAGATGCCCGCCCGGACTCCCCCCTCTCTCTCTTTCCTTGCATGGCGGCCACCCTTTGGGACCGGCCAGGCGAACCTCCAACCGACCTCCTCGTAGTCCTCGGTCCGTAGCCCTCGCCACGTGCGCCTGCCCCTCTCCAGGTCCCGCTTCCCTCCCGTCGAAGATGCTTCCCCTGGCCGCCGTCCCCTCCAGTCATCTCCGCCTCCCCCCCCGTCATCTTCGCCCTCCCCCTTGCAGGTCGAGGCCCAGCCGCTCCTGGTGTCCCCAGGATGTCTCCGACCTGCGCCGGTATGTCGGGTGGGCTCCTTTCCTCGCCACAGCCTCCTCCTCTTCGAGGGCGGTAGCCTCCTTTCTCCGGCTCTTTCCCCCGCCCTCCTCGGGATTGGAGCTCGAGGGGAATTTCAAAAATTCATTTTCAAATTTTGAAATTCCTGCACTTCCTCCTCGTGGCGCCATCGAGCAGCCTGGAAACGAGCAGCTATGTGCCCCTATGAGAGCGGACACATACGGCAGCCCTGCAGTGGGCACATACGGCGACCCCTCCGTCCTGGGTGCATATGCCCCCCATATCTGTGGGCGCTTTCGGGACCTCTCCCCTTAGCACATTCGGCCCTCCCTTTTCCTTTTCAGGTGCATATGGTGACCCCATCCCTGTTGCTTCCGCAGTGGGCGCATATGGCCCTCTTGCCTTCCCCAGCGCATATGGGTCCCCGCTTCGGGGCATATATGACCGCCTATTTTCCCCAATGGGCGCTCTAGGCCTCCCCCTTCCTTCCTCAACGGGAGCGCATGGTGTCCAGCCCGTTGGTACAGTCTGTGTCGTCCCCTTCCAGGGCGCATATGGCCCTCCTTCTTCTTCGGGCGCATTCAGCGCTTCCTTCCCTGAAGGCGCGTTTGACCTTGGCTTTTTTGCTGGTGCACCTCTTCAGGTCATTGGACCTCCTGCTAGCGTTTCTGCCAGCAGCCGCAACCCACCCACATCTTCACTCCCCTCTCCCCCTTTATTGTAGTCGGATGCGAGTGGTTCTTGCGTCATGCCCGAGGCTGCTGCCGTCCTTTCACAGCTCAGATTGACCTCAGCGGCGGTGTCGCGCCCTTATGCGCCCCTACCGTGATCCCCTTCCCCTTTTCTTTTGACAGCTCTCTCCCAGACGACCTCATCGCTCTCATCCCCAACTTTTTCCTGGCCCCAATGACGGCCGTTGCTCCACCCTCTCCCTCATCCCCTACGCGGCCAGCCCCTGCTCGGGCCGGGCCTCGCCCCCTTCGTCGGCTCCCCCGACAAGCTTCGTTCTGATAGGGCATCCAAGCAGGGACTCATGTTTTCGGACGTCCTCCTCCCCGAAGTTGAGTATCCACTGGCATCTCTCATGCCTACGGTGCCCTTCACTGACCAGGAACTGACCTCCCTGGCCACCTCCTTTCCCTACTCCTTCGTCCTCAAATTCTCCTCAGGCTGCCCTAAACTCTCCCGGGTCCAGGAGGTTATAGCCCGTTGGCGGCTATCGGCCGATTATAGGGTGGCCCCCCTTGACCCGAGGCATATAATACTCCATCTCTCATCCGATCTTGACCACAGGACCGTGTGGTGCAAAGGCACCGGTAGGGTTGATTCCCACTAGATGAAGATAATCAAGTGGTCAACGAACTTTAACACTAAGGAAGACTCAGCGACAGATGCCGCCTGGGTGGCACTTCCCAATCTCCCACTCATTTGTTTCGTTCCAGCGGCTCTTAGGCGTATAGCCAACTCTTTCGGGACCTATGTGGCCACAGCAACAGAAACCAGCAACCTGACCAAAGCCCACTACGCCAAGATATATGTGGAACTCGACCTCACCTCCGATTCCCCTATCCATATCCTCATTAAACTTGACAACCAAACTCACACCCTGCAAATCATCTACGACAATCACATCATTTTCTGCTTACACTGCCATTTGCGCAGTCACCTCTCAAAACATTACTTCCGTCTCCATCCTGAGCTCAAGAAGAAACAAGTGCGGAATGAATCCAACTCCAACGGGGACAAGCATCACAAGCTTGTCCAACCCCCATGCTTCCTCTACCGAACTCCCACACCAAATTTAACTCCAGTAAAGGAAAATCCGGCAGAGGTTCCTCCTCGGACAAAACGGGGATCCCCTACCACCCACCAAACCTTACCTTCTCCAACCAGTTCAACGCCCTCGTGTTAGAAGCGATCGATCACTCACAGGAGATAGCCTTTCCTGCAGACTCTATCACGGTCCCCGGACCGAACTATGAAGACCTCAGCAACCAACCCATGGAGGCAGCAGAGGAGACCTTCAAAGATCCTCCAAAGGTCACAGACCACCAAGCCCCTACGGAATCGCATCCGAAGTCGCCTTCGCCATCCAAGGGCCAGAGCAGGCCCTTAGAGGACTTCAGGTCCTTGCTGAAGGATTTTCGTTCCATTCGGAAGGTAACCAGATTAGAATCTCCGACGACACCCTTCTCATCCCTCCGAAGGAACCCGATATTGACTCCGCTTGATAATCGGTCGAACCCTCTACAGACAACCTCCACAAGCCCCCGAGGACTCCATCCCCGATACAGTCACCAACAAGGCAGGAGAGGCTTCCACCATAGCCAGGAAATCAGAAAAGAAAGGGGCCGCCAAATCCTCGACCATGCACACCAGGTTCGCAGCAAAGCAGACCAACCAACCCCCCAAGCTCCATTTATGCTGAACATCCTGACCTAAAATATCTGTGGTCTAGCGAACAAACCTACCATGAGAAGAATCACCAGCCTGAAGAAGACTCATAAGATCAACATCTTGATCATCCTTGAACCCAAAATCCCCTACAAGAGACTCAAATCCATTCAACTCCAGTTAGGCTTTCATTCGGCCATTGCTGACAGATACGACATTTAGATCCTCTGCTCGAAGGATGTCAAGATCAGAGTCATCCATGACTCCAGGCAAGCCCTATCTTGCTGGATGGAACACCCTTTGATCCCCAAGCACGCGATCCTTTCCGCGGTACATGGCAACTGTGACATCGCGGATCGCAAACACCTTTGGAATGACCTCCTGGACATCCACCATCACCACCATAACCTACCGTGACTTTGTATAGGGGATTTCAATGCTATTACTTACAGAGAAGAGAAGACCGGCGGACGCCCTCCACCTCTTTCGGCCATACAAGATTTCAACAACTTTATCTTCAACTCCCACCTTTCCCCTCTTCCGTTGACTGGCAACACCTTCACCTGGTGCAACATGCAAGAAGGTGACCGATGGCAATACTTCTACCTTGACAGGGCCCTATCGAACGCCCACTGGCAAGGAATGGGGACCACCTTGAAGCTCTCTCACCTTAATGCCACCAAATCCGACCAAACTCCCCTGCAAGTTGAAATTAATAGCATATACATCCAGTCCAAAAAAAATTGCTTCCAAGACTTCTGGAGTGAGCACCCCTAATTCTTGGGCGTCGTTACGGAAGCTTGGAACAGCGCAGACTCACCAGAACCTCTCGCTAGGGTAGCTAACAAGCTCAAGGCCACGAGGAAAGACCTAGCGGTCTGGAGTAAGAAAGCTTATAGGGATATTTTTTAAGCCATTCGTGAGGCTAAGGATGATGTTACTCGTACCGAAGTCAGGTACATAAACAACTGTACGCCTGCTAGCAGGAACGCCTTTAACCTCACCAAAGCCATCCTCAAATTCAGGTTAAAAGTTGACCGATTTTTGGAAGTAGAAAGCAAGGCTTAAATGGGATGGCGAGGGGGACAAAAACTCGAGCTACTTCCACGCCAGGGTCAATGGCCGCAGACAGAAACTCACTCTCCACCAGATTGCCTATGATAATGGGACATGTATCAGCGATCAAAAGGGTATCCAAGGGGCGGCCGTGAATTTCTATTCCCGGCTATTCTCCAAGGAAACGGTCCTCAGAGACAATACTTTTCTCGACGAGGTTCCACACCTTATTAGCGATACTGACAATATCCGGTTAGAACAGCCTCCTTTTGAGCAAGAGGTGAACGATGCCATCTGGGCCCTTGACAAACACATTGTGCCCGGACCAGACGAGTTTTCGAGGGTTTTCTTTCGCACATGCTAGGATATAATCAAGGTGGATATCCACAAAGCAGTCTCCGCGCTCCTACAGGGAGCTACTTATCCCAGAGCCATCTCGAGCACCAATCTGATCCTCATTTCGAAGGAAGACAACCCAAAGACTTTCTGTGACTTTCGCTCCATCAGTCTTTATACCTTCACCAACAAGATCATATCCAAGATCATCGCCTCCCGCATGTCTGGCCTCCTATCCAAGATCATCTCGGAGGAGCAGAGTGTCTTTGTCCAGGGGAGGAATATCCATGATAATATCATATTGGCCCAAGAGTTAATTACCTGCATGAAGCTTCCAGCAAGAGGGAGTAACATAGCTATCAAATTGGACATGGATAAAGCTTACGACAGACTAGATTGGCAATTCATGATCTGGGTCTTCAGAGCCTTCGAATTTTTAGAGACCTGAACCAATATCGTGTGGAGATCGATTAGCAACTCATGGTTGTCCATGGTTATCAACGGTCAGGCAGACAGCTTCTTCAAATTGAGTCATAGGGTTAGGCAAGGAGATCCTCTATCTTCCACCATCTTCATCATTACGCCGGACGCTTTGAGCAGAAACCTTAATAAGATGGTGAGCACCCCTAACTTCCAGCACTATCATACAGCCAGCGGATGCCCGATCATCACCCACCTGGCTTTCGCTGACGATATCCTTATCTTCTCTTCTAGGGATGCCGGGTCGGTGAAGGTTGTCCACAATACGCGTCAGAGATACGTCGGGTGCTCGGACCAGAAGGTCAACCCTGACAAAAGTGTTATCTACACCCATCACAAAATCAAGAGAGAGCACGTGGCTAGCCTCTCCAATACCATCTCCTTCCCCATCAGGCATCCTCTATTCCACTACCTTGGATGCTCCCTCGTATAAGGTAAATCCAACGACGGTATTTTTGAGAACCTGTTCTATCGCATCAGGCAAAAACTCGAGGGTTGGCATAACGCTACCCTATCCCCAGGAGGCAAGATGATCCTCATCAATCACGTCCTCACATCCATTCCCATCTATATCCTGGCCGCGTGTTCACCCCCCAAGAAAGTGCTATCTTCGACCGAGAGCACCTTTAGAAACTTCTTCTGGGGGACAACGGCGACAATGACAAGCATCATTGGGCTAGTTGGGATACCATAGCTCGTCCTACCAGGGAGGGGGGCCTGGGTTCACCAAACCTTTCCATATCGTTAATGCCTTTTCGATAAAACTGTAGTGGAAGCTCTGTATAAATCAAAACTTATGGACAAGGTTCATGAAGGCCAGATACTTCAAGCACATCCACCCGTCGACGGCCATCTCTAACAGCAGATCCTCCGCGGCTCGGCGTCACATTCTCATTGGACGGTCTCTTGCCGAACCCGTGATTCGCCTGTAGGTGGGAAAAAGTGAGTCTTCGCCATTTCTGGAATGTTGGGTTGGAGACACCTTGCTTTTTAACCTCTCAGCTGTCCCTACGAATAGCACTATCAAGGACTTGTGGGACCCCTCTGACAATAACTTGAATTAGAACAAGGTCCAGGTCTGGGTTGGGCCAGAGGTAGTCGATTGTATCTGACGTAGCAGAGTGACGATTGGGGCAGACGCAGATAAGCTCCAATGGTCGCCCGCAGCCACTGGATCATAATCAGTTAGATCGGCCAGAAGAGTGATCCTCGGCAATGCAGCGCTATCTCCTACCATTGCATCCTTCTAGCAGACTTGAATCCCCAAGAAGTGGTCATTACTCATTTAGAGAGCCCTACGCAAAATCCTACCCACTGATAACACTCTAAACACCAACGGGTTCAGCCTTACGTCAGCGTGCATATGCTGCTCCGTTCGTCAATTGGAAACAGTCGACTACATCCTGTGTCAAGGGGACCTCCCTGTCAAGGTATGGAGAGTTCTTTTCCAGCACTGCAGAATAGCTCAAGGGGGTGACAACTTCTCCGACCCAGTTGTGGCATAGGATTTCGCGTCCCATGGCCACCAGGTCGTTGCTGCCGCTGCAACATGGGTGCTCTGGAAAAATTGCAACAAAACGAGATATGAAGGCCACCAGTACTCCACAGTCAAGCTGATTTGGGAGAACATTCGGCAATGCCGCAAATAGAGCTCTCTCGGTTCGCACGGCCAGACGGTGTTCTGGAACTCTCTCCTATCCCTGGCTTAGCCATTTTGGTTTCGATTTTTCCTTTATTTTGCTAGTATACGTGTATAGGCCTCGACATTTTTGCGCCTAGTGGTATACTTGTATAGGTTCGGTTTTTTTGGCCTTCTTGAATAAAATGGGTTGTTGTTTCAATATATATATTTTTTTCTTTTTTTTTTTTTTGTTTCAATATATATATATATATATATATATATATATATATATATATATATATATATATATATATATATTTATATATATATATATATATATGTGTCTGTGTGTGTGCGTGTGTGTGTGTATTTAAAGCATACTTTCCATCTCTGCATTTAATGTTAGGTTACAATAAACTCTGACTATATATATATATATATATATATATATATATATATATATATATATATATATATATTTTTTTTTATATATATATATATATATATATATATAAATATATATATATATATATATATATATATATATATATATATATATATATATATTTAAAGCATACTTTCTAGCTCTGCATTTAGTGTTAGGTTGCAATAAACTCTAACTATATGCATGCACCTAACTACATGGTGGTCTATGGGTCATTTCCCATGATTAGTCGCTATGACTCTTTGGTTTACCTCGCCGCTATTGGACACTCTGCACACCCCCTAATCGCGAGGTCTCTTTACCTCTGGGTGTTACTCTAATCCCCCCTAGGCCGATCTGTTCTAGTGCCCTAGAACCGGTCATGGAGATTGCCCTTGTGCGCAAGTTGTCCAAGACCAATGCGTGAATGCAACTCTAACAGATAAATCTCTATTGTAACAACTATACAAAATTTTAGAATTTTAATTTACTCCTATTTCTATTCTCTCTATGGAAAGCAGTATCACCTCTATCATAACTTTAGTAACATTAACAGAAATATCTTTACACCCTAGTAAGAGACTATGTAACCATTCATATTTAAACGAGTGAAGCAACAGTTCAATTATTTAGCATCTGATTTATTTCTTTGTTTTAATCTTTCGTTGTTTTCGTATCATTGATCAGAGGGACGCAATGAAAGAGTGTACTAGAGATTATTTTTATTAGGGCGTAGAGATAAGTGGTACCTCGGTAAAAGCAACTCACCAAAATTGAATCTTATTCGAGAGAACGAGGGACTTCACATATCGATCACACGCCACCTATCCTATATTGGCACCAACATTTGATTATCATACCTTGATCTCTTTCTCTCAAGATTCAGAATGAATGTGAAATGCGATAAAAACGAACAATAAAACAAATCATCAAAAACCAACACAAAATGCATTCATTAAAATCAAGCAACGAAAGAAACATCCAACTAAAACTCTTGTACTCATTTTAATAGAAGCTTACGCCTCAGTTGGTATGGTTTATTGCATTTCATCCGTGTTCAATCGATATCGGCAAAGGTTTCCCTATTGACTCAGTCGAGACTGAACCAACAATCCATAGGTATTACATAGTGAACCGCGAGGTGTGGGATACTACATGTATAGTTATCATATTGTATTTTCAATTGGTTCTTCGTATATCGTCTCTATCGTTCAACCCTATATCCTCCGGGACTTGATAGAGACCAAGATAGTTCAGACTGAGATCATGATAGAGCAGAGTCAGAGGATCCAGCTATTGTGGGACCTGATACATTCTCGAAGAGGAGAGCCTAGTTTCAAGAGGGAGATGAACAACATCCACCTTGGGCCTCAGAAGCGCCCAAACCTTCAACCAGTGTCATATATTCTAGTTTGGATTCCTATTCATCAAGGGCCAGTTGAACAGGTCATACTGTAAGAAGTTGGGGCATATATGGACTAACTGTAGGAAAAGGAAGTGGTTGTGCCTGTTTTGTGGATCAGTTGTGTTGGCCCATTGGCCATGGTCGAACTAGATTTTAATAATTGACCTAACCCTATCTCGATACAAGGGCTACTTGGACGAATTGGTAGAACTGCTACTACTACCATTCAAGACTTGGAGCCGTATTTCTTATTGCATCTATACTTTCATTTATTTAATATATTTTCATTTTTATTGAGTCTTGGGAATACAATGTACACCAAGTCGTACTGGCCTATAGGCCACCCAAAAGTATTTTCAAAAATACCCATTTATTTTAGAAACAAGCCTAAAAGCAAAAGCCCTATCTGCTTGAACATTCGAAAGCCCAAAACCTGAGTTTCAAAACCCATATTCACCAATTCTGACCTAGAAGAATTTGCCCCGAATTCGGCTAGTGGGATATTGCTTTTTAAACTCCGTCTTTTTGTAGTTACAGATGCAACTATTATATGCCGAGATTCTCTCATAGAATTCTATCCAAATTATGTCGAATTCTCTGTTTGGAAATCCTATAAATAGAGAATAATTTTTACCATTTCAACACACCAATTCACTTTCTCATCTCTTCTGTCTAAATTTATTGAGTTCTTCCAAAGCCTTCTAAGCTTTCATTTTTAAATCCCAAGCCAGTTACAATTCTCTAGTCAATTTGTCAGTGCGGTACGGTCTAGAAGTTCAGAGTAATTATAATCAAGAGGCTTGACAAGAAGTATGACACTTCACAATTGACGTTGGTCGAGTGCTTCGGATCAAAGCTCGCGTCTGTAGAACTTGCAAGGACTTCTTATGAAAGCTTGTGATTTTCTATAGTGGATTTCAACTAGGAGCTAGAGTTCTCTTGACTGGATTAATACTCACAAGTAGGAGACCAGTATACATCGCCATGTTTGTGTTTTATCTCTGCTATTTATTTTTTTATTTTCATATCTGTGATATATTTCTGTGATCTTGCAACTAATATATTTTTAATAGCCAATATTCTATTGTCTACTATATTCACCCCCTCTAGAGTATATCATTTTACATTTCGTTCCTATAATTGGTATCGGAGCGGGTTATACAGTTAAAGTTAGGTAACATCATTATTATTTTCTTTAAAATAACTTTTGTTACAAAAGATCACTATATCACATATGACAACCGTAAAATTCACAAGTGAAGGCCAAGCCACAAACAGACCTCCACTGTTTGATGGTACTAACTACACTTACTGGAAAATACGTATGAGTTTCTTCTTGAAATCTCTAGATTTTGACTTATGGTCCATTGTTGTTAAAGGCAATAAAAAGCCTTCTCGTATTCTTATTGACGGAGAATTGGTTAAAAAAGCACATGACAAGTATATTGACTCTGAAAAGAAAGAGGCCAGTCTTAATGCACGTTCTATTAATGCTCTATTTTGTGCTTTAGACATGACTTAATTCAACAAGATGTATATATGCACTACATCCAATGAAGTGTGGAAACTTCTTGAAGTTACACATGAAGGCACAACGCAAATCAAGGAGTCTAAGTTCAGTAGACTTACTTAAGTGTATGAGGCATTCAAGATGAAGTAAAACAAATATGTTATGTAGATATTCACAAGATTTCTAGATATTGCAAATCATTTGTCCTCCTTAGACAAGGAATACAATAATCATGAAAAGATTCGCAAGCTGCTGCGAGCTCTCACAAAGGACTGGATTCCAAAGGCTATATCAATTATTGAAGGAGACGACCTCACCACCATGTCCCTTGAAACACTCATGGGAAAGCTACAAATAAGCTAAAACTTCAAGACTTTGAAGACGCTGCACCAAAGGAGAAATCAATCGCACTCAAAGCTCAACACCGAAGGATTGTCAAAGAAGATTCTGACGACAGTAATTCCGACACTGAGGATCAAGCACTCCTAGTGAAGAAGTTCAAGAAGTTCATGAGATTCTACCAAAGAATAGAGGAACACAATAGCAACAACATCAACAATAAAGAAGATCCAATCAGCTACGACTACAAGAAGAAAGGATACATCATGAAGTACTGTCTGACAACATCATCATAAACCAAGAAGGGCAATAAATATGAAAAGAGTAACTTGAAGAAATCTACTTCTAGATGATATGCCAATACTAGTATATGGCATAAAAGTGAAGCTATCGACTCAGAAGATGAACTATCGGACGATGCTACAATTGTATCCTTAATGACATATGATCAAGTAAACTCAAACCCTCTGTTTGATACATATGATGATTTTACCTTTCAATAATTAGTTGAAGCCATTAGTGCCATCTTAAGTGACCACATGAAGCTGCTTAGCAAGTACCAAAAATCTAAGGTACTTAAAGAGTACAATGATGAAATAAGAAGACTTACCAACTTACTAGCTGAGGTTAGAAGTAATATAAATCCTCGTGAGAATGGTGAGCTTTCTTCTATCAAGTTGCAACTACACGAGTCTACACTATTATTCGAAGAAAAAAACAAGACCATTGCTAAACTTGAGGATGACTTACTCAAAGAGAAGATGAGCCATCAATGTGTACTAGTCAGAAATGATGCACTCACAGCTAACTACAACACACTTTATGATACCTCCAAAAAAGTTGGAAATTAGGCTAGGAAAACAACCAGAAGTTGTTGCTTCCTACCCTAACTTGTGTTAGTTACCAAAACATCAGAACACAGTCAAACCCAATACTGTCAAACCAAACACCGCCAAACCTTTGCCCAAGAAGACTAACCGACTTGCATTCTACTACAAGTACCCAACTAGAAAACTAAGACCTGCCAATCACGCACATCATACTGCACCTAACACTCATCATGCTAGATGTCACTATTGTGGCACCATTGGTCATATCTCTCCTCCATATAGAGTAAGAAAGTTAGTTGATTTGAATATATGTGCATGAATACCAAAGACTAACATATCCAGACCCTACAAGAAATAGGTACCAAAAGTTTCATTAACAAACTTTTTTGTATGTAGAACACCCTACTCCTGCTAGAAGCAAGTAGATCCTCGACAATGGTTGCTCGTGGCACATGACCGGTGATGCTTCTCTATTTGCAATATTGTCGAAGAAGAAAGAAGGATACGTCTCCTTTGGTAATAACTTTAAAGGGTATATAGTAGGTATCGGCAATATTGGCTGATGAAGATATCTTTTTAGGTTATGTGGCCAAAAGCAAAGGATACCGAGTCTTCAATAAAGGAACAATGATCATCGAAGAATCAATAAACGTCACCTTCGACGAACTAAATCAATAGACGATCAATGATGATGATGAAGACATTAGTGCACTAAGCAAGGCACATACAGAACCGAAAACCAGAACCAGCTACCTTGAGAGTCTGCCGAAAAAAATGAAGTTTATGGCTGACCATCCTAAGGACTTGGTAATAGGTAAGATCGCCAAGGGTGTAAATACTCGTTCGTATACCAGAGATATAGCTTCTTCTGTTGTATTTATTTTATAGCTAGAACCTAAGACTATTGATGAAGCATATAGTAATAATTATTGGATAGATGCTATGCAAGAGGAATTAAACTAATTTGAACGAAATCAAGTTTAGGAACTTGTTCCTAAGCCCATTGCTCGTCCGGTCATTGGCACCCACTAGGGATTATGAAATAAATTAAATAAGAATGGTTTAGTCACTCGTAACAAAACTTGACTCGTAGCTCAAGGAAACTATCATGCCCCTATCCTGGAGGATCGAAAACTAGCCACTGGGCATGATGCCGTACAAGTCTAGATTGTACTTATACAAGGCAAAACAGTTACAATTCCGGGTATTTCTCAGAAAATAACTACAGCGCAGCAAAACCAGGCAGATAAATTGAAGTCACACAAGATATGATGAAATGTCTCTCTATATTGATAATTATAATGGATTACAACACTCTTGAATAGTCAAATGAATATATAAACTTGCCATTTCGGCTAAAACTGAATATGCCGACTTCTTTATAATTAACTTGCCAATTTGGCTACAATCTCACTCGTACAACTGAGTCACACTATTCCATACATTATGTCCCGTATAGCAGAAGACATCGTCTTGAAAGAAGAGCTTCTACACACCCATCCGAATCATCGATGCCAAAAATTGATCAAACGATTTCCTCCATATGTAAGCACCTGTATTATTGCCTACAACGTGGATCAATACATCATCAATGTACTGGCGAGCGGTGCTGGCCCAACTCACCTAAGAAGACAACACTAAGTAATTATGTTATAGAACATTATTAACATTGATCTTTCTCATTGCCTTAGGATCAATTTCATGTTTGTAGCCGACAGAAGTAAAGCATGCAATTCTCATAGCCAATATAATTTAAAGCAGTAAAATATCACCCTTTGGTGATTCTTACCCACGGTCGTATAGCCATCCCTATATATTTATAATACTTACTCAGCCTGCTCAAGACATTGTTAGAAACAATATCATGATTCAATATAATTATCACCATTCATGTGATTCTTACCAACAGCCGACATCCTTCCCTATATTTGAGTAATAACTTACTCTACCTGCATAAGACAACATTAGCACTGGACCTATCTATATGAAGGTCACTGACGATACGCCATTTGGACCATCTTACAGGCGAACGGCTAACTCCGAATGGGGTGCAAATCCATGGGTGGTTTTCCGAAACACCGTGCTACTACTTCAGCACCATAAGATTTCGACGTCCTTTCAGTGGGCAGTATCAAGTCCCCACTGCAAGTCCCAAAATCCCGATGTCAGTAAGTCGACGCCATCCTTGTTCCCTCTAGGATGAACCGGGTCCGTGGCCGCAGATTACCGTTCTGGGAACTACCTTGTATACAAGTTGTCCATGACCATGCAAGTATATGGAACTTATCTAAGAAGAAAACATATAATGCATGATAAGAAAAACTAAGTAATTCAACCACCATTCTCATTCGTATTGCCATCTTTCCAGGGTCTTATCGTAATCAACATTCTATATCGGCGACGAGATAATAGAATGTTGTTACCCAATCCCTTTGCTACATCTTTAATACCATACATCTTTCCATCCTACTAAATGTACTCACCGCCCAATCTTTTGGGACTTAGCAACTGTTTTAGCATATATTCATTCAGACGTAATCACTACACCAAAATAGACTATTGTTGATGGTTATTACCGTGACAAATAATTTTGGTCACGGTAATAACCGTGACGAATTAGCCGTGAGTAATTTTTGTAACGGTTTTTGTAATGGTTATAACCGTTAGGAAAGTAAATTTTGTCACGATTTTTATGACGGTAATAACTGTGACAAAAATTATTTTCGTAACGGTAATAACCATTACAAAAATGCCCTGTTCTGTTACTTATTTTGCACTTTTGTGATGGTTATAACCGTTACAAAAATCCTTTTCTTTCAAAAATATATTCTTGTAATATATTTGCCATGTACCTGTGTTCAACAAGTGATTAAAGCACACTCCAATTACACTCCAGTTACAGTATAAGTTCAATAATATATAAGTTCAACAATAATATTTTACTTAAATAAAAGGTAAGTTTACATTTCCAATAAATGTATATATAAGTTCAAAACTCAACATTTAAATTTTAAGAATACTACATTTCACAATAAGTCAGGCAACAAGTAATGGGTCCGAATAGATACTACATTTCTCACTAGTTATAAATGTTACACAAATACATACAACACGCATGTGCACAAGCGCATTATACATCTCATCTTCTTCCATCTGTTGTTCCTCTTCCTCCTCTTCTTCCTCTTCTTCCTCTAAATCTCCCAGGTGTTTGCTTCGATAGCATACTCTTCCTATGATGAAGTCCTACAAAACCCCAATGAATGACTAAAATTTAAACTTCTGATTTCGATAGACTGGTTGTCGCAATCGCCGAACAATGTCGTCTGCTGAGAGGTAAAGGTTGCATCGTATATGTTTTGCCACTACCTAGAAACCAAAGTTAACATAGTGTTATGGTTATTCTATTTGTAACAATCAACAACAGGTGGTCCTTCAGGAAAGTGATATTTGATGAAAGTAAAACACTGGAAACTCTTCAATAATCTCCAATTTCTTCCTGTCAATAAGATAATAAATTGTATTCCATATCTGAAGAGCTCATCTACAAATGATTAAACAATATTCATTAAGCAAATATATCTTCCCTAACATTTCTACATAATCATTAGGGGTGCAACTCGGGCGGGTTGGGTCGGGTTTGAGGTCAACCCATGTCCAACCCGATGAATCATAAGCTTAGCCTGAGCCCAATCCCGATCCAACCTCGGGTTCAATATATGAAGCCCAAGATCAAGCCCGGAGGAGCGGGTTGGACTCGGGTTGGGTCGGGTCCATCGGGTTAATTGGACTCTAATATAAAATTTAAAATTATTTTAAAAAAAGTAATATTAAACACATAATCAAATAACAATCAAGCCTTGATCGTTACAAAATACAAATTAAAATGAGAATTCTTTATAAGGAGTTAAAGAGTTTGGGTGGAGAAATTTAGGATTTAAACTTTTTATTTAAGAAGCGTGAAATATATATATATATATATATATATATATATATATATATATATATATATATATATATATATATATATATATATATATATTATATGTATTTCGGTTTTCGGATTCTTTGGGTAACCCGACGCATGAACCCAAGCCCAACTCGATTTTTGATCGGGTTCAAATATTTTAACTCGAGCCCGAACCCGAACCCAAGTATCTTCGACCCTAACCCAACCTATTAGCGGGTTTACCCGATCGGGCTCGGGTTTAGCCCGCCCGAGTTGTACCCCTAATAATCATACAAACAAATTACTAACAGTTAGAGCCAAGCTAAAAATGTACTTTCAAATGCCAGCAAAGATAAATGGTAAGCTGCAAGATGTCACATTTTCTGGAATAACCAAAATGCGTATTACAGATATATCTATGTATAAGTATTAATGTATGTATTGGAAAACCAACAAAACAATCCAACCATTAACAGATAAATTTTATTACACCTTAAAATTATAAATAGTACGTTGAAAGACGATACTAGTAAAGGGAATAAATATAAAATTGAGTAATGGGGACACTATAAGCATTCCATTATCTAGATAAAATATGAACTTTTGACATTTCAGAAACCTCATAAGAAAAATTAAAAAGATTGTCGATGAATGTATGACATGTAAAATAAACCAATTCTTAAAAACAGTTATTTGAAGAATCAGGTGACAAAATTTGTAGCCAGAAAACAATCAATAAATTCAAATATAATTATTATTCAAGGAGAACTGCTTGACTTAATCACCATCCTGACATGTGGGGACTACACATTACCAACACGTGCAGCTACACATGACACAAAAAAATGTTGAGTGTCTTAGTTGGAGTGCCAAGACATATTTAATAACTGTCCAATACTATGTGTTACAGACCGCAACAGAGAGTTTCGAAAGGTTAGCATACCATAGAAAACCTTGTAGCTAGTAAACCATACCTCGTTTGGCAACTTTCTCTTCAAATTTTAAATTTCAATATACCTGCCAAAGGATAGAAGACCAACAAATACTATACGCTTATATGAAATGCAACTTGTATATAATCATTAAAATGGCCTAATCAACAAGAGCATTAGTGGCTGCATGCAAAATCGTGCTAACTTAGCAGATGACAGAGGATTCAACCGAGAAATTAAAGAGGCATACAACAAAACAGGCGCTGCCTCACTTTTTCTAAAGCAACAAGTGTCAGTTGACGAATGAAGTAAGAACATTGATGATACTAAGCAACGTTTAACCTCATTATTTTCGTTGGAAATTATAGTGCAGAACTGGGGCAAAAACTCCAAATATTTGATCCCAGTCGTGGATAACGGTTGAAAGATGGAAGTAAGAAACTAAATTGTATATATATATATGTTATATAAGATAGAAGCAACATATGATGCTAATATGCATGTACGTATGCGATAAGAATAATCTCCAATGGGAAACATGATGAATCCAACATATACACAACCAAGGACCAGTTGCATGCCATTTTAAAGAGATCGATGAAGACACTAACAAAGACCATCATTGGAATCAGAGAAAATATTATGATATATAGTTGAAAGTAATATGCTCAAAAGTCAGAACAAATAGTGTAAACAACAATCATGTCTGAAGTAAAAAGTAATTTGCTGTTGGCAGTCTGCACTAAATATATAGCTAGCGTCCATAACAATTAGCAATATCGCTGTACCTATACTGCAAAAAAATGTCGGACTAAGAACTGGGTAATCAAAATTTTGAAAGCCTCTTTTGCTAGTGCACCTGAAGATAGTTTACTCACCCATTGGTCTTCAAGCCCTAACCTATATACTTAACTTTCTCTCCTGCCATTAGATTCCAATTAATTCTTTTGAGGAAGTTTCTACAAACTTTTAAGCAAGAGTCAAGATGAGGATATTGAAACTTTTTGATATACAATTAGTGAAAGCTGGAACATCTAGGTCCGCCTAAAAGTACAAAGAAGTGATGGGTAAAGAGGAAAAGTATGTGTCAATGTGACTCAACTACTCAGACAACCAAAATCTAACATTCTCAACAGTTATTCCATATTAGACACTGAGTATTTGTTAAGATACACACAATTTCCACAACCAATAGAGCAACTTCTCTTGTTCTTTAAGTACATAGATAAGTTTACCTTAACAGTGTGTATTATGTTGAAGATGTGCTTTTTCTCGTTCAATATTAAATAGTACCAATCAATAAAATATAACATTCTATGTAAATAAAAGAATTAGCATAAAGCAAATTCCTAATTTATACGTCTTCACTTGTATGAGCATCTATTTGAGTTGTTAAGTTGTAACCCTAGAAAGTGCTTTAACTGGCAGCGATTTGCATGACAACTATATTATGAAGGAGCTCGAAATCAGGATAATGATATAACATGTTAGCAAAGTTTAGTCCTATCGCATCTTCTTCTTGCCCTTGTTCCTTTCAGGTATATACTCTTCTGCTATACTACACTACTTTTCTTGCACTTTTATCCCAGATCTGGCCACTTACAAACAAGAAGAGGAAAGCACTCTCCATATTATTGCAGAAATAAGTCTCCTGGAGACTTTAACACCTGCATGAATATATTTATAAAGTTTGAAACATATCAAATTTAGCACAACCAACAATTGAAATATGTCCAACACAACACGAAACCAACTACTAAAATGTTGGTGCTTGATACTAGCATGTGTGGCCAATAACAAAAGCATCATCAATTCACTAAATTCGCTATGCGAGAATTTTCAAAATTTATTTTGAATTGGTGTAATTCCTGAATCAACTAAACCCTAAGTTAAAAAAAATAAGAAGTCTTCGAAGGTTTTAACTTATCTAATATGATATCATTCAACTTCAGATAAAAATCATTGCAAATGAACAAATTTGGTTGCAAATCAGGATGAAAATTATATGATAACTTATTGCTCGAGTAAAATTATGAAGGACTAGTTACCTCTGAATCCTCCAAGTCAATATCCGGTTGCAAAACAGGATGAGCAGAACATGCAATACCTGCCTTGCAAATCTGATCACTAAAAAACCTTAATTTTCTCGACATCTCTCCACATCGCTTCACCTGATAGATAGTTTATAGACACCATGGAATCAATTCATTTAGATATAATCATAATGGTATTTACATAATTAAAGAGCATACAAGCTGATTACGTCAAGCTTCATCCACATGTATTAGAGCCTCCAGTTAATATAATTTTAGATCAGTTTTGCAGTTTCCTTGAATCAGGAAATACTAATTCAGATCTATAGTAAATGTAATTAGGATAATTCATGTTGCTACGAATCTAAAATGCAGACGGCTAAAGATCAAGACATCAGATACACAATAATTAGAAAAGGAAATAATTGAAAATATAACAGATAATTTAACTTTTGTCGTGTCTAACAGTGGGACATCTTCCAACATGCTTACTACACAGGTTCACACACATATTCAACACATACGGACTACACAGGTTCACACACAAGTTCATCCTAACATTGTGTTGTAAAACGTGTACACACCCAAATACACACGCACACATGATCTTATGACACAAACCCAGTTGTACTCTTGCATTGTTTTCCTGTGTAACTGATACACCAAAATTTCTATACATAGGACACACCAATACCCCATATATCTATATACCTAGCCTAATTTATCATACGTAATTAACATCTAATATTTCTAATAATATCTAGATGAAAAGAACACCAATTAGTTGTCTAACATTCTCTACATAAGGAAGAAAAGACTGCTATGCAGCAGCTTCTACCGAGCCTATTGCAGACTATATTTCATTGAAGAAAGAAATGTTGTAATAAAGAAAAAATAATTTGGACCTAATATACCCATCAGCGAATCAAGATAAAAGAAGCAGTACTACCTAATATAGCCATCAGCGGATCAAGATAAGGAAGGATCTCTGAAAAAACACCCATAATGATCAAGTTGCATCTCTCCTTCACTTGGCACATATCTAAGACTTTCTCCGATCTAAGCGACTCGGAGCCATTCCTCTTTTGTTGCCGCTCTAAGTCTAATCTCGTCAACCTCATTGGATGTGAGACACTCGAACAAGCAAGCCAATTCCAATCAACTCCTCTCGATCCTTCGGACTAGCTTAACTAGACTTCTGGCGAACCACTTGTTCCCATGAGTGGAATATGGATCAAAATAACATCTTTTTCTTATTTTATTTAGGAAAATCGATTGTGGTGGACGCGACCGTGACGTTGAGTGAGGCGGTCGATGCCGTGACCGTGACCGTGAAGAGAAAAACAAATCAGTCTCAAAATAGAACAAAACCCTAACCCTAACCTCGTTGCCGAGCAAGAAAGCGGTCGGAAGGGGTTGCGATCGACATGAATGGCACCGTCGTCGATCTCGACGTCGCAGATGTCGAAGCCCTGTCCTTGAGGTGGGCAAGGAGAGACTTAGAAGCCACGCACGAGAGAGGGGAAGCTTGAAACCCTAGTTTTTATGGTCGGTGCCCTAATTCTTTAGAGAAGAAGAAGAAGAAATTTAGTAGTAGGAAAGAGAATTTGGTCGTGGAGAGGAAAGCTCGAGAGGGGAAGCAGAGGGAATAGTCAAAAATTATTGTAGGAAATAAAATTTTCTCAATTGAAATACTTCAGTATCGGGATATATGAAAAATGAGTGCAGGGAATTTTTTCATTTTAACGATTTTTAGTGTCACCAAAAATAAAAAATTTAAAAAAAAATTAAAATTTGAATTTTAGTAACTATTTTTATTTATTGTAACGGTTATTATCGTTACAAGACTGTCACGGTAATAACCGTTACTAATTGTAAAAAAAAATATGTTACAAATTGTCTATTTTGGTGTAGTGAATTCAAGCATACTCACAGCCCAGTTCTTGGGTCTTAACATCCGTATTACCATCTATTCATCGAGCTAAGGCTCAAAATACTCATCGCCCAAGTTTTTGGGACTGTATTTCATCGCAACATCGTACAAGCATACAATTCATCTAGCAACAAAAGTTTATGTTCAGGTGATTATTTATCTTTCATTATCTTTTTGAATTCCATACAAGGTGTTATTGAGCAACTCAACAAGAAACATAGCATACTCATCCTTATTTTAAGCGTGAAACTAACTGATCTTCGAAGGGTTCAACACTACTCACATTTATAAGACGATTCCTGCCATAGCCTTCTAAGCGATGCTTCGCATATTTTCAAGTCCAACAAGGCTTCATCGATCCAGCCATCCATCATAAGGCATCTTGTCGTTCAGGGTACTACAATATATACCACTCAGAAAAAGTTTTGTCCTCGAAACTTAAAACAAAACTCATCCTCATAACTTCAACCGACTTTTATGAAACTTCATAACGATCAACTTGCACTAATTTAATATTTTTTCCGCAATCTCTCGATTGATTTTAATTAATGTACCATCTCGTCACAACATTCCAATTTGATTCAAAATAGTTTACCATCTTTGATCTTTCCTTTCGACACTTGTGCAAATCCTTGGCACACGATAATCCTCCCTGTGGCTTCATTTGAATTCAGCATACCACATAGTTGAAATCATACACATATTTTAGGCGTCCCCGAAATACATGCACTTCAGCCAAGTTCAGTGATAGAGAAAACGAACGAGCTACGATGTAACTTCTTTTTCGAACATCAGTAATTCTTTTGAGCATCTCGTACAATCCCACTTGTTTATTCAATATCCAAACCTACTAATAACACAATAGATGTTACCAATTCCAACTCGAGGAATTTTCTGCAATCGATCCAAACTTTTCCAAAGTATTCAGACTTAGATGTATCAAGTATTCCTTTCAAGTTTATTTTCATTCATGCCACCAAAGTTGATAAATACTATTGCCACATTTTATTTCGATACCCCGATTCTCATTGATCAAATCTTGTACTCGTCATCGTTCGCATTCATACACTTTGTTTGCGACTCATAAATTTTCTCGATTATGATTAATCCTTCAAATTGTACCATCATTCCACTCTAGTAACATTTTTTGTTGTACTGAAACATTTTCTCGTATTGATCAAGCCAACATATTATCCTCTCGCATATACAACTCTCATATCCAACAACATTAATCCCGAGGGTCATTCCTATTCACATTCGCTCTCTTCGATCTCGACTACATGCACTATACCATTCCGTCGTACACTTATTCTCAATTCTGATCCGATCAATAAAATTATTCCAACCGTCTCAAGGCACTACCATCAATTTACGCAGCTAAATATGAATCAACCAAATCCAACCAGTTCTAACAATTGTGACATTTCCAAATAAGGCAACAAAGTTCTAAAACTAACATGATCCGTCATCTCATCCAACGTTATAGCATTGAATTTTCTAATCTTCATTCCATTTCGAAGTTTACTTCCCAACATATCTCACATGTTCCGACTATACCCAAGCAACATCAATAGGGACATCCTACGGATTTCCAACAGTCAACTTAGCATTCAGTCAAGTCTCTACGGTCAGCTAATCTAAGCTAAAACAGACATTCAGCTAACTCATATGAGATGGATAGCTATCAGGGACATACTTATCTCTTATCTTAGAGGAAATCAATTCTTATCATAGGGACAACTCTATCTTATCTCAGGGACAATCTATGATCTGACCAACTTAGGGACATGGGACACCACCATAAATCTTATAAACTTATTTCCAAACTTGAACAATTAAAATAACATCGCCAACCAATCTGAAACTTAGGCAATCAGACCGACTCTAGGCAACCAACCGACACTCTAGGCAACCAACCGACATTCTAGGGTCAAGTCTTTCTACCCGTACTCATACTCGGGCCATACCTAATGAAGTCTCATTCTAGACTTACCCACAACCGACAAAATCTATCCGACAATTCTATCCAACAATTCTTACGGGTCACTCCCGAAACTATCATATAAAACTTCTCAATCGAATATCCAAACTTTCAATTTCCACTTGCATAGACATAGCATCTTCTTAATCCGACTTGCATCCTCATATCGCACTTAAATTGTCTATTCAATTGGGCCAACTATTCTAAGTCATAATCCAACATTTTTACCTCAATAGTCTACTATTTAGCATCTTTTCTACGGTCTCTTTGCGACATATTCATTTCCTATATTTTCGATCATCGATATGGTCTGTACTCTTTAACCAATAAAATAGGGCAACTATATAATCGTACTTCTTCCGAAAGCATTCTTTATAAATTTTTGCTAGCACCCAACACGGTCATCTCTTAGCAATCTACGTTAACCATCAATATTCGTTTTGCATCATCACCTTGTGATTCCATACGAAGATTTAATATTTATTAATCGATCCAATCACAATGTTAACAATCATCTAGCATCCGTATATTGGTCATCTTAGTGGATATGACATAACTCATTAGCTAAGTCATAATCCAACAATTCTATATTCCACCAAACTCGTTATTCATTCGACAACATCACCTACCGACAGGGTTTATTACATATCGCTGCACCTCTATACTTATTTGTATCCCAGCCATTCGACTCTCATAAGGAACATCTACTCTTTCATGCATCAAGGGACAAGTACTCATTCTCTATGCCTCAAAATAGTCAAGGGTTATAACTTGTTAATTCGGGACACATCAAATTCTCTTAAGCACAACTGCACCACGTACATGGCCAAATATTTCCTCAAATCCATTCTCTTACTTTTCAGTCGTTGATTTAACTCTCTGCATCTTCTGAATCATTCGTATAACATCCCGATAAGCGCCTAACATCAACAACAGTTTGTCGATATCCAACATGCAATTTCACTTACTCAATTCCAACATCGTTTTCGGTCCACGTTGTTCTTCCAAAATCTTTCCATAGCAACACCCCAACATCGTTACTGAGCCTACAATCCTTTTACCTAACAGATTCAAGTATGCCTAAATCTATAATTCATACCATTCCTAACCAAGGCATTCATTTCATATTTCTAATTTCTTATTACCCAACATAATGCTAACTATCAAAGTTTAGCGATATTTTATCCGAACACATCAAAATCTTGCAACGGGTCATCCGAACATAATAATCAAGGAACACGTCTAGCCATCATGTATCAATCATAAATCTCATCTATGATTCGATACTACCCAATACCTTATAGGTAAAGCAATCATTAAATTATGAACACGTCAAGGATCAACTCATGACGACGAGGGTATATGTAATATACCACTCAGAGCTCAAGCAATTCCTACCACAATATTCCCTTCACATCAAACCAACGTCCAATATGGACTGTCCATCCTGTAGTGGTTATGCTGACCACAAATACCGACTCAAGATTCTGTCGATTCCTATTCACTGAAATCCATGCACATTCTATTCCAACATGCCATGCCATCACCAACAATTGATTACTGTATAACAATCGACTTCAATGAATCCTACACATAAGACATCCAACATACATCACAAATTTATTAACGTATAGTATCATTGTTATTAGTTTTGGTATCTTTTAGAAATTCAACAAAGCACTCATATCACAGCCCACATATTTAGACTTATTGTATGGAACATCCAGTGAGCAGCTAGAAGGATCAACAGACTTTCAGTCAAGGGAACAACTTAGAATAGTTTGGAAGCAACACGGAATAATTACAGAAGCACTATGAGTCATCATAGAGGCAACTTTGATTTCATCGTGGAAGCAACTTTATGTATTCGCGGAAGCAACTTTGATTCACCGCGGAAGCAACTTTGAATAATTGCAGAAGTAGTCTTTGAATCATCACGAAAGCAGCTTAGAATCATCTTAGTAGCAACATTGAATTAAAACAAATCGAATAAGAATCCAATGACGTAAAGTTGTGCTCTGATACTATTATTTCATGCCCCGATCACGGAGGATCGAAAACTAGCCACTGGGCGTGATCTCGTACAAGTCTAGATTGCACTTGTACAAGGCAAAACCATTACAGTTCCTGGTATTTCTCAGAAAACAACAACAACGCTGCAAAACCAAGCAGATAAATTGAAGTCACACAAGATATGAAGAAATGTAACTCTTTATTGATAATTATAATGGATTAGAAGACTCTTCAATAGTCAACTGAATATATACACTTGCCCTTTAGGCTACAACTGAATATGCCGACTTTTTTACAATAAACTTACCAATTTGGCTACAATCTCTGGTATAACTGAGTTACACTATTTTATATATTACGTCTCGTACAGCAGAAGACATCGTCTTAAAAGAAGAGCTTCTACACACCCATCTGAATCAACAATGCCAAGCACTGATCAAACGATTAACCCCATACGCAAGCACCTTATTATTGTCCACAACGTGGATCAGTACATCATCAATGTACTGGCGAGCGGTGCTGGCCCAACTCACCTAAGAAGACAACACTAAGTAATCATATTATAGAACATTATTAACAGTGATCTTTCTCGTTGTCTTAGGGTCAATTTCATGTTTGTAGCCGACAGAAGTAAAGCATGCAATTCTCATAGCCAATATAATTTAAAGAAATATAATATCACCCTTTGGTGATTCTTACCCATGATCATATAGCCATCCCTGTATATTTATAATACTTACTTAGCCTGCACAAGACATTGTTAAAAACAATATCATGATTCAATATAATTATCACCATTCAGGTGATTCTTACCAACAGCTTGGACATTAGGGGAGTAGCGTAGCGTTTATGACCAATACCCTTATATTGCAATATTGTGCGAGCTAACCCTTCTTACACACGGGGATAAGCTGTATCGCATCGCTAGGATGCTATTGTACAACCCAAGCTGGTCATATACGTTACCTATTCAAATCACATTGTTTCAAATATTGAATTGCTAAAAATTATCAAAAAATATTATTTAAGTATTTTAAACTGTTTAAAATTGCATATTTCTGTTATTATTTGAAATGTAAGATATATACTCGTACTTTGCTCCTTTCCTGACTGGATCCCCCTCCAAGGTAACGTTGATGATGCTGAGATATTTTTCAATAGCTATTATGATCCTGTGCTGCATCCTGTGGTCCTCCCAGAGTCCCACTTAGAGGACACAGATCCTGAGACCGATGAGCCGGTCGTCTAGATAGTTGTTATCTTTATTTCTAGTTTCTTTATGTTTGGAAATGAAGACTTTTCATTTCAGACTTTTTATTTTCAGATGTATTTCTCTGTGTTGAATAATTAAAGTTTTTTTAATATTTGTAAATTTAATGTTGTGACAAAATGTATATATGTTGTTGAGATTACCTGCATATAGAAACAGCTTACTGCCGTCGTCTCACAACGGTGCAGGCTGGGGATGATCCAATTTGACCCAACAATTTGGGATCGGATCGTGACATATTTTTAGTGGTGGCCCATGCTGGTCTGATTCAATTACTTAGGTAAACATATCTAGAAACAATTAGAACACTAGAACATTAATTTGTTACAATATAGGACCAAAATATAATATAAATAAATATTTTTGTTTGTTATAGACTGGTATACTACATTTTTTATGTTTTGCATCCTATACCTTCCAGAGTATGGCCACAGACAAGATCACCACTACTGGCGATGGGGTGTCATCACCCGATCACACCTCACCTCCCCAAGCAATTTTGGATCCTACACCTCGACAGCTGACCGATTGTCCCCATAATGCACCAGCACCTCGTGGAACTTACAGTACTACAACTCAAGTGACAGATCCTACATCTTCCCAGACTGAGCAGCAATCCCCTGCGGTAGTGCTCGATCCAGCTGCCCCACCAGTGCTCGTGGACCCCACCGACCTCGTAGGCCTCCTACGAGGAGTGCTTGAGGCCCAGAGAGCCCAAGCTGAAGCTCATCGCGAACAGACTGCGATTATGAGAGAAGGCATGGAGAATGCCCACAACGTGGCTATGGCTGTCTTCGAGAGAGGAGAAGCAGCCCAATCAGAACTAAGACCTGCTAAGGTTGGAGAAGCAGCCCAACGTGGCTATGCCCACAACGTGGCTATGGCTGTCTTCGAGAGAGAAGAAGCTGGACCCTCGACCCTTCAAGGGAACCGAGGGAATCATCTATGCCGATGAATGGCTCGACAACATGGAGCGTCTCCTCAGCGTCGCTCGACTTCCAGATGACCTCCAGGTTGAAGCTGTAGGACTCCAACTGCTAGATGTAGCAAGCACCTGGTATTGGAATGAATCTCGACTCCAGGACATGTAGCTTGACTGAAACACCTTCAAGAGATTGTTCCGAAGGAAGTTCTTCCCAACATTAGAGTTGTGGGAGATGGAAAGACAATTCTAGAATCTGAAGCAAAGGAATATGACGGTTGGTGAATATGCGGCAGAGTTTGGTCAACTTACTCTCTTTACCAAGAACTTGGTTGCTGACTCCGTAGATCGTGCTGAAAGATTCAGATTTGGACTAAGGAAAGAGATTCGCACCCCTGTGATCGCAGACGGTGCCAAGACGTACGAGAGGATCCTAATACGAGCTCAGGATATAGAGGAGAGTCAGCCTGCTCTTTCAAAAAGGGAGTATTCTAGAACTAGCAACTTCCAGAATAACCAGAAGAGGCCCAACCACAACAACCACAACAGGCCTCCTCACTACCAGCAGCAGCATCATCAGGCAAAGACCAATGACAGAGCGCCTCAGAAGCATATCCCTGTCTGTGATTTCTGTAAGAGGCCAGTACATCAGGCGAACATCTGTAAAAAAAGACTAGGATACTGCCTAGTTTGTGGGTCTGCCATCCACCAAGTGAGGGACTGCCCCACGGCATTCAACCGGACCGGAATAACACAGCAGAAAGCTCCCTTATCCACTCAGCAACAACAGTTTGGGCAACACCAACAGAAGGCTGTACGAGCTTTTGCCTTAACAGTAGACGAGCAAGAGCCAGAGCAGGAACCCACCACTGATGTCATCACATGTTTCATTTATGTGCATTCACATCCTGCTTTAGCATTATTTGATTCAGGTACATCATACAGTTTTATATCATAAAAGTTTATTTTTGTACACCACCTAGTTACGAGGTTTAGCAAGATAATATGTAGAGTTGTGATCGGTGGTGGTCCCATACCCATCAACGAGACCTGTAATTGCCCCATAACTATCTCGTGCCATAAATTCTTAGCACCCTTACTTGTGATGCCCTTTTCCAACTATGATGTAGTCCTAGGGATGGACTGGCTAAGTAAGCAGCATGCTGATAGATTGTCACAGAGGATGTATAGTCTTCAGCCCACCGGGAGAACCGAAGTTTGAAATCTCTCGAACTCCGGAAGATATGGAGAGTGTTATCAACTCCTCTATCACCGAAGAACCTGGGCCTCCTCATCCTATCATAGCAGAATTCTTGGACGTCTTCCCTGATAGTCTTTCGGGATTACCCCCAGATCGAGGTGTGGAATTCACCATTGATCTAGTTCCCAGCTCTTTCCCTATTTCTCGAAGATACTACAGAGTCAACCCCAAGGAGGCTATGGAGATGAAGGACCAGATTGATGAACTGAAGGCCCAAGGATTTATCAGAGATGGAGCTTCACCCTGGGGAGCACCAGTTTTGTTCGTGCCCAAGAAGGATAGAACCGTGCGGATGTGCATCGACTACCGGGCGCTGAACAACATCACCATCAAGAACAAGTACCCTCTGCCTCGGATCGATGACCTGTTTGATCAACTAAGTGGAGCTAAGGTATTCTCGAAGATAAATCTCCGATTTGGCTACCATCAAATCAAGGTCAGGAAGGAGGATATTCTAAAGACGACGTTCAACACTAAATATGGACAATATGAATTTTTGGTCATGTCGTTTGGATTGACTAATGCCCCTGCAGTATTCATGAACCTCATGAACATGGTCTTCCATGAATACCTGGATCAGTTTGTTGTTGTCTTCATCGATGACATTCTGGTCTACTCGAAAACCGAAGAAGAGCATGAAGAGCATCTGAGGAAAGTTCTGGGAACTTTAAGGAGGGAGAAGCTCTATGGTAAGCTATCTAAATACGAATTTTTTTTAGACAAGATGGATTTTCTAGGCAATATTGTCACATGAGAAGGAATTTCGGTGGATCCAAAGAAGATAGCTGCTATTGAGACGTGGACTACACCAAGTTCAGTTGCAGAACTAAGAAGCTTCTTGGGCTTAGCTGGCTACTATCAAAATTTTGTGAAGGATTTTGCCAAGATTGCTGAACCGATGACGAAGCTCACCAGGAAGAATGAAGAATTTGTTTGGTCCGAAGATTGCCAGTCAGTATTTGAGGAACTGAAGAAGAGACTTACAACAACACCGATACTTGCGCTACCCTCAGGTACCGATAGTTTCTCAATTTACAGTGATGCTTCCTGTAAAGGATTGGTCTGTGTTCTTCGACAAAACGAAAAAGTAATTGCTTACGCATCTAGGCAATTACGGACTCATCAAAAGAACTATCCCATGCATGATTTGGAGCTTGCAGCGGTTATATTTACTTTAAAGTTGTGGAAGCACTACATCTATTCTCACGCCCCAGAACCAGAATACTGGAGAGCGGGGGCGTACAAAGCCAGCTACGTATATTGAAATAGAATACATCTCAACTATACGGTCACGGCTGTCTAGATATGAGGGTTTACTACAAGCCAACGGTCTCTTATGGTCAAGCCTATTATCTCAATCTCAAGCAAGTAATATGATCACAAGATGTTTGACCACCAAATATACAATAAAAGGCGTCCCAAATATTACATATCAGCTGATCATGAAGCTAGTCGTACAAAATACTGGGACTAGCAAGAGTTAAGTCATACATGATCAACCCTAGGATTTGTTAATCATGTTTACAGCCCGTAGACAGACAGTAAGTAAAGTGCATCGAGCTAACAGGTGCTCGTCGGCTAAACGCCTCAAAAGAATAACTTTAAAATAGAGTGAGCGAAACAAAATAGAAAACCCACTCGTAGCCCGGGTTCCTTCTAGTCGCCACCATCGGGCTGGAGGTTCGGAAGATCCTCGGGAGCTGCTCTGAAATCTGGCCACACAAAACCAGCTGGGTCAAACCCCAGAAAGAGCAAGTGCCACAAAGGAGGCAACGAAATAAGAACAAAAGCCAGCATATCAGAACATAAGAAAAGAAATAGAAGAAGGTACAAGTAAATAAAGAGTGCAACAGGACAATAAACGACTAGTGACGTGGGACCATTCCGGGAGCCAGGTTACAACCCTTAAACCAGACAAGGACCGAGGTTGTAACCATTCGCCTGAACAACACTCCGTCTCTACCCATTTATTGTTAGAGATAAGTAAAACAAGCATGTACAAGAGTAGCCAGGTACAGGGACTAGACAAGACTTAGACAAGGCTGGACTCCATCCATTCACAAGCGGCCAAGCAATTACTACGGCTTACTACTTAACTAACAAGGGTTATCATATGCCTTAATTACTAACAAGAAGCAAGTGAGAAATTTCCAGTCCCAAGCCCTGCAGACCATCTAGTAATCCTTCCGCGGGTTGAGAGTATGGTTGGGTACATCGCCCCGGAGACGATATACCCTTAGGTGACTTAGAGGGTGCAATACATGACAGTGCGCTGGAAATGTGCTCTACTCGTCGGCAAGCTACAAGTCCAATTAAGAGCGCCCAGATAACGAGATTGCCTGTGACTGGAAATTCTCCATGAACTATAGTTTAATCTAGTCATTAGCCTAATCCATATTCAGTATGAATCCCTAACCGTGGGAACCAGGGAGTCACGTTCTAGACATGATGTAATACAAGACAAATGGATTACACAAGAAAGCAAGCAGGAACACCCATGGTGTCAAGTTGATTATACGAGTCAAGTTAGCCGTCGCAACAGCATCAAGATAAATCATGTCAGGGTACTTGTCAGGAGTGCGCCATGACGGGCCACTATCATGTCAGGTTGGTCATGTCAGGAGTGCACCACTACGGGTCACTGTCGTGTTATGCTAGTTCCTTGTCATACCATACCATGTACAATAGTCATTCCAAACATATTAAGTAAAATCAAGTTCATGACAAAAGGCATAAGGATATAAAATGGACATAAAATATCTAATAAAATATCAATATACAGGGCTATAGAAGAGCCAAGCTTAAGAAAAATAAAACCAAATCTCCATGATTGGATAGATTGCGCAAGGGTCCCTGGGATCGGGTTGCGCAGGAGTCAAGTGCGCCAGGGGGGCCAACTGCGTAGGAGTGAGCTGCGCAAAAATCGGCTCGCGCTGAGCTGGTTGGCGCAGGGGTCAGATTGCGCATGAGTGAAGTGCGCGAAAGGGATGGCGCATGGGTCAGATTGCGCATGAGTGAAGTGCGCGGGAGGGATGAAGCATGGGTCAGATTGCGCATGAGTGAAGTGCACGGGAGGGATGAAGCATGGGACAGATTACGCATGAGTGGACTGCACGGGAGGGATGAAGCATGGGTCAGATTGCGTATGAGCAGACTGCGCAAGAGTCCCTGCGCGCTCGGGTTGAGCGCAGTTCACCATGGGGCAAGCTGCGCGGTCGGCGCTGCGCTAAAGAGCGCAGGCCGAGAGGAGGATGCGCAGTCCAGCACTGCGCTAAAGAGCGCAGGCTGCAGTCTACTACCCCAGGCCGAGAGGAACTCTTCAAGAACACCAAAGTTCAAATCTTCATATCTTGGTCAAATCAAAACCAAATCTAGATTTTCAAAGGTCTAACTTGAGTAAAATTGAATTCTCTTCCACATGGAAGCATCAAAACCCACATAAATCCAACCAAAATAGATCAAAACCATATAAATCCAAAAATAGTTAAAACCTAGATCTAGAACAATGGAGACTCCAAATCACAAAATGTCAAGCACTAATATTGATCACCATGGCCTAATCTAGCTAATGAACAAATAAAATATAGTTTTCATGTGGTGGCAAGGTGCACTTGCCTATGGGTGGAGTGTTGTGTAGAGGAAGGAAGAAGAAGAAGAAGAAATTAATGGAAGAAAGTAATGAGGAGAGAGAGTGTTAGGTAGGGATAATAAAGAGGGTGGGTTGTGGTGGAATGAGGGTTGAACATAGGCTAAGGTGTTCCAATGCATGTTAAACTAAACCAAACCAAATCAAACCAATTCTCCTCCACAAAATAAACCAAGCCAGGTAAAACCCAATTACGAGAACCAAAATCTGCAAGTCAAGCCAATTACAAGTACATGCCAAAATTCGAGAAAATAAATACAGGTCTGAAATACATGCAGGCTTGACAAAATACGTATTCAGAATATGGGTGTTACATCTATGGAGAGAGAGTAGAAATATTCACAAATCACAACAGTCTTAAATATATTTTCACTCAGAAGGAGCTGAACATGCGACATAGACGATGGCTGGAACTGATGAAAGACTTCGACATCGACCTGCAGTATCATCCGGGTAAGGCTAATGTTGTTGCAGATGCACTTAGTCGATACCCGATAGCAATATTTTTGACCAAGGAGCGGCACTTGCTGAAAGACATAGAAAAGCTTGGACTGGAGATTGTACTACCCGAAGAGGAAATGAAGAAACTGGAAAGAGAAGCCATTTTACCAGGAGCTGATTCATCAGTGATGAAGTTGCAAGTGCGTTCAAGTCTGATGGACAGACTCAAGGAGACACAATTCTAAGACGAGACACTTTGCAAACTCAGAGATCAAGTGCTGGCAGGAACACTTGAAGGATTCTCAATCGCTAGCGATGGAGCACTAAGGCATGGAACGAGGCTTTGCATACCAACTGGCGAACTGAGAAACGAGCTGATGCAAGAAGCACATCAGTCACAGTATTTCATACATCCAGGAGCTAACAAAATGTATCAGAATATGCGTACTATAGTATGGTGGTATGGAATAAAGAAGGACATTTCCAGGTATGTAGCTAGATGCTTAATTTGTCAACAAGTAAAAGCTAGCAGACAGAGACCCGCAGGACTATTGCAGCCGTTAGACATTCCGGAGTGGAAATAGGAACGCATAATGTTGGACTTTGTGTCAGGACTGTCTCGATCTCAAGGAGGGAAGGACGCCATTTGGGTTATTGTGGACCGACAGACGAAGTCAGCTCACTTTATTCCCTTCAAGGTTGGTCTATCCACCGAGAAGTTGGCAGTATTATACATGCAGCATATCTACCGAATTCATGGAGTTCCAGTAAGTATCGTATCTGACAGGGATACCAGATTTACCTCTTATTTCTGGAAGAGCTTGTACGATAGTTTGGGAACACAATTGAAGTTCAGCACCGCCTACCATCCCCAGACTGACGGATAATCGAAGAGAACAATCCAGACGCTAGAAGACACGCTAAGATCTTACGTCTTGGAATTTGGAGGGTCTTGGGAAGACCACTTGCACTTGGTAGAGTTCTCTTACAACAACAGCTACCAAGCTAGTATCGGTATGACTCAGTTGGAAGCACTTTATGGACGTCGTTGCCGTACTCCACTTGCTTGAAACGATGTAGGAGAAAGAGTATTGCTTGGGCCTGAGATGGTGATCGATGCAGCGAGAAGGTAAAAGTGATTAGAGATAAGCTCAGGATTGCTCAAGACAGACAGAAGCATTGAGCCGATAGCGATCGCCGACCACTAGAGTTTGAAGTAGGAGATAGTGTCTTTGTCAAGATCTCCTCCACCAGAGGAACCATTCGCTTTGGAAGAGCTGGGAAGCTTAGTCCCAAATACATCGGCCTATTTGAAATTTTGAGCCGAGTCGGAGAAGTAGCATACCGATTAGCTCTACCAGCTAATCTTGAGGGTGTGCATAACGTCTTCTATGTTTTACAGCTCAGGCGCTACATTCCGGACCCGAGCCACATCTTGGATCATTCGAAACTGGAAATTGGACCCAGCCTCACAATGCCAGAGAAGCCAGTGGCGATATTTGATAGAGGAGAGAAGAGGACCAGGAATTCTGTGACGCCAATAGTCAGAGTTATGTGGCGGCACAACTCCCCAAGCGAGTCTACCTAGGAGCGGGAAGACGAAATATGGGAGCAGTATCCGTATCTGTTTGAAGCTTGAGGTAACTCCTAACCCAGCCTTTAATTTCGAGGACGAAATTTCCTAAGGAAGGAAGCTTGTAAAACCCAAAAATTATTTTCCTAAAATATAAATATTAAAGTTAAGTTTATTGGCAATTATAATTATATCAAAATTAGT
This sequence comes from Iris pallida, assembly GCA_029216955.1. NCBI lineage: Eukaryota > Viridiplantae > Streptophyta > Magnoliopsida > Asparagales > Iridaceae > Iris > Iris pallida. The sequence continues at coordinate 12,002,210 of JANAVB010023999.1, read as the reverse complement.
TTTAGAAATTAATAATTAAAATTCGTTTATATATATATATATATAAAGGTTTTTATATATAAAAGGTTTTTATTTAAAACTAATTTACTCTTTTAACTCTCTCTCTCTCTCTCTCTCTCTCTCTCTCTCTCTCTGTACCCGACCTCCAGCCGACCCTTTTCTCACCTTTTCTGTTCATGACCGCTGGGTCCCCTGAATTTCTGTAACCGCCGGCGACCCTTCCCTTTCCATTACCCCTAGCCTCACTTCCTATTTAAACCCTTTCTCAAACCCCTTTATCACCATCTCCATCACCAGCACATCTGCGCCGTGCCCTAGCCACTTTTCTTCTGTCCGGAGCCGAGCCCTAGCTCCGGCCGTCCGATCCGCCCCGACGCCAGCGTCCCTCTCTGCGACACCGGCGACCCCCTCGCGGCCTCCTCCCGTCTCCGTCGACCTTGTGCGCGCCTCCGGTCGCCCGGCCCGACCGCCGTCTCCCTGTTCCCGTGCTCCGCGACCGTGCGACAGCGCTGCCCGCTGTCCACCGCTATTTCGAGCACCGATCCGTTGTCCGAATACTGTTTCGGTATTCCCGAGTTTATTCCACGGCTTTCCGATTAACGAATATTGGGTAATTTCTGATTAATCACAGTAGTTCATCCCTTCCATAGAGTCGATGATGACACAGTCTCCGATCCAGCTATGGGAATAAGCTCGATTTGTTGCGGTAATGGTTTCGCAATTTCCGAACTCTATTTCGGAATGGTTCTGTAGTCTGGTTAGGAGAGTTTGTGCTATGATTTTCGGTTCTGGCTTATTGTTCTTTGGGATTGATATTCATTTTTTGATTGGTGTTTTGGTGTTCCCTGATTCGGGATATTCTTGTTGGTGTGTGTGCTGTATCGCCAATGTGGCTAGATCATCCTAGTTACAAAGGAGATGCTGCCCGATTTTTCTAAAATATTTTGAAAACTTTTTTGGTTTTTCTCGAGTTCGATTCCTGAAATTTGACGGTTTTGTGTTTGTTGGCTATCGGATACCACTTTCGGGTGACGACCGTGTCGGTCCATGGGCCCTAGCAAAATGCAAACGGAACCGGCATTTTTCGGACGTTGAGGCATAAGCTAAACACAACGTAAGATTGCATGACCAAGTCTGAGACTTACCTTATTTTATACTTTTATAATGAAATTATTATTTAGAACTTGTTACTGGCCTATAGTATTTTGGGTGCAGGGCCTCGGTCTTTTTGATTGGACCGTTTCACGGCATTCAAAGCTCGCCTCAGCTATTTTTATTTAATTTATGTAATAATTTGTAAGGGCATAAGCCCAGCTTTTAATTTTATTTTCTGCGGCCATACATTTGTGTAGTGTAGATTTTCTATTTCTTTTCTGGGATTGTTGATTTCGTAGTAGGCGCGTAAATAAAAAATTGTTATTAATTATTTTATATAAGAAAAATTAATAGGAGTTTCTCACATTAAGATAAAATGAATAAAGATTTCTAATAAACAACTTCATATTTTTCTCATTTAAAGGAAAATTTAGTTTTTGCATATATATTATAAAAATACAAATGTTTGCTAAATAATCGAAAAATACGATTTTCTCCAATTAATCAGTAAATCGGTTTTGCTATGTTAATTGACAACGAATGTAGTTGCGACGTTAGACGGTTCCGATAGTATAATTAAAAACTTAAAACTGGACTCGGACCTGCTTTTAGAGATTGTAACTAGCTCATCTAGTGATGTCTTTATTTTGGTTCTAAGTCAGAGTTCTCAAATTGTAGGATTTCAAGGACACTCTGGACTTTTTTCCCGGTACCGACATCTCAATCCAGTCACTAAACAAAGGCAAGTACAGTTATGTTTTCTAGCATTTTAATTAGTAATTGTTATCTTGCATGCTTAAACCACAATGCTACACAGAACTCTCTCCTAGGGTTCAACTATTGATTGTAGGGACATTGGGGGAGTAGGGTAGCGTTTATGACCAATACCCTCATATTGCATTATTGTGCGAGCTAACCCCTCTTACACACGGGGATAAGCCGTATCGCATCGCTAGGATGCTATTGTACAACCCAAGCTGGTCATATACGTTACCTATTCAAATCACATTGTTTCAAATATTGAATTGCTAAAAATTACCGGAAAATATTATTCAAGTATTTCAAACTGTTTAAAATTGCATATTTCTGTTATTATTTGAAATGTTAGATATATACTCGTACTTTGCTCCTTTCCTGACTGGATCCCCCCAGGTAACATTGAAGATGCTGAGTTATTATTCAATAGCTATTATGAACTTGTGCTGTATCATGCGGTGCTCCCAGAGTCCCACTTAGAGGACATAGATCCTGAGACCGATGAGCCGGTCGTCAAGATAGTTGTTATCTTCATTTCTAGTTTCTTTATGTTTGGAAATGAAGACTTTCCATTTCAGACTTTTTATTTTCAGATGTATTTCTCTGTGTTGAATAATTAAAGTTTTTTTTAATGTTCGTAAATTTAATGTTGTGACAAAATGTATATATGTTGTTGAGATTACCTGCATATAGAAATAGCTTACTGTCGCCGCCTCACAACGGTGCAGGCTGGGCATGATCCGATTTGACCCAATAATTTGGGATCGAGTCGTGACAAGACCTATCTATATAAAGGTCGCTAGCGACACGCCATCATGGACCATCTTACAGCAGAACGGCTAACTCAAAATGGGATGAAAATCCATGGAAGGTTTCCGTAACACTGTGCTACTACATCAGTACCATGTGATTTCGATATTCTTTCAGTGGACGGTAGCAAGCTCCCACTGTAAGTCCTGAAATCCCGATGTCAGTACGTCGACACCATTCTTGTTCTCCTAGGATGAACCGAGTACGTGGCCGTGGATTACTGTTCTGGGAACTACCTTGTATAGAAGTTGTCCATGACCATGCAAGTATATGCAACTTATCTAAGAAGAAAACATATAATGCATGATACGAAAAACAAAGTAATTCAGCCCCCATTTTTATTCGTATTGCCATCTTGCCATCTTTCCAGGGTCTTGGCATAATCAACATTTTACATCAGCGACGGGATATTAGAATATTGTTACCCAATCCCTTTGCCACATCTTTGATACCATACATCTTTCCAACCAGCTCAATGTACTCACCGCCCAATCTTTTGGGACTTAGCATCTGTTTTAGTATACATTCATTCAGACGTAATTCAAGCATACTCACTGTCCAGTTCTTGGGTCTTAATATCTGTATTACCATCTATTCATCGAGCTAAGGTTGGACATACTCACCGCCCAAGTATTTGGGACCTTGATTTACCTGTCATGTATTTCATCGCAACATCGTACAAGCATACAATTTATCGAGCAACAACAGTTTATTCTCAGGTGATTATTTACCTTCTATTATCTTTTTGAATTCTATGCAAGGTGTTATTGAGCAACTCAACAAGAAACATAGCGTACTCATCCTTATTTTAAGCGTGAAGCTAAAGAATCTTCGAAGGGTTCAACACTACTCACATTTATAAGACATTTCCTACCACAATCGTATAGCCTTCCAAGCGATCCTTCGCATATTCCAAAGTCCAACAAGGCTTCATCGAACCAACCATCCATCATAAGGCATCTTGCGGGTCAGGGCACTGCAGATACAACCAAAAGGAAGGTATCGACTACGATGAAACCTATGCCCCAGTTGCGAGATTAGAATCCATTCACATGTTATGTGCATTTGTATGTTTTCAAAATTTTAACTTTTTTCAAATGGATGTAAAGAGCACATTTCTTAACGGTTTTTATAAAAGAAGAAGTTTATATATGTCAACCTCTTGGTTTTACTGAATTCAAAAATCCTGATTATGTATTCAAGTTGAAGAAAGCCTTATATGGTTTGAAACAAGCCCCTCGTGCTTGGTACGGCCATCTAAGCTCTTTTCTACTTGATAATGGTTTTTTAAAAGGTAAGGTTGACACTACACTTTTTATAAAGTCTTTTAATGGTAATTTACTTTTAATTCAGATTTATGTTGACGATATTATCTTTGGATCAACTGATGAATCTCTGTCAAGAATTTTCTAAGTGTATGTAGAATGAGTTTGAGATGAGCATGATGGGAGAACTCAAATTCTTCCTTGTATTGCAAATCAAACAAACCAGCAATGGGACATTCATCAATCAAGCTAAGTACACAAAAGCTTTGCTAAAGAAGTTCGATCTGGAATCCGTAAAACCTGTTAGCACTCCAATGGCAACTTCAACCTAGCATGATATATATGAATAAGGCAAACTAGTCAACATAAGTAAGTATCGAGGTATGATTGATAGTTTACTTTACTTAACTGCTAGTCGCCCTGATATAATCTTTAATGTTTGTTTGTGTGAAAGATTTCAAGCTAACCCTAAGGAATCAAACCTGTGCGCATTTAAGCTTATCTTTCGATACCTTAAAGGCACTTCTTCTGTCAGCTTATGGTATCCTAAAACTACGTCCTTTGACCTAATCGGTTACTCGAATGCTGATTTTGCTGCATCCAAAATGGATAGAAAAAGTACTTGCGGCATGTGTCATTTCCAAAGTAAGGCTGTAGTCTCTTGGTTTAGAAAAATAAAATTTTGTCCCATTATCAACTACTGATGTTGAGTATATCACCGCAGGACGTTATTGTGCATAAATTTTGTGGATGAAACAAACCTTAGAATAATTTGGTTTACACTACACTCACATACCCATTTTTTTAGAGATCATCAAACAAATGGAGACATAAATCTAGAATACATAGACACAGAGAATCAATTGGCTGACATCATTACAAAACCTTTAGCGAAAGATCGATTCAATTATTTATGTCAAGAATTAGGAATTTAGATGTCAATAATATTAATTAATTTTATCTTATCAATTATTTTTCAATATGCAAATACTGTTTTTGAGGCAAGCCTACAAAGGGTCTATTTGTTACCACGGCTACGGCTAAAGTGAAACGGTACTTGTCACGCCCCAGAACCAGAATACTGGAGAGTGGGGGACAGACACAGCCAGCTACGTATATTAAAGTGCAACCCACCTCGCAATACAGTCACGACTGTCTAGATGCATGAGGGTTTATCTACAAGCCATCAGTCTCTTATGGTCAAGAACAATCCTAGTGTCTCAATCTCAAGCAAGCAAGTAATAGTTACAAGATATTAGATCATCAGACATACAAAGTAAGGCATCCCAAACATGACATATTCAGATGATCATGAAGCTAGTCATACAAAATACGAAGACTGGCAAGAGTTCAAGTCATACATAATCAACCCTAGGATTTGTCAATCATTTTACAGCCCTTAGGCAGACAAAAGTAAGTTTCAATACGAGCTAACACTTGCTTGGCGACTAAACGCCTCAAAAGAATAATTTACAAGAGAGCGGGGGATCAAAAGAAGAAACTCACTCGTTGCCAGGGTTACGCCTGGTGTTCACCATCTGGCTGGAAGACTGGTAGATCCTCTGGTGCTACTCCGAAATCTAGCCATACAAAACCAGTTGGGTCAGACCCCAAAAGAGCAAGTGCCACAAGGGAGGATTTACTTAAGAACAAAAACCAGCATACTAGTACATGAGACATAAATGATAACGAAAGACAAGAGTTAGAGAAGGGTGATAAATGATAAGATAACTGAGAGACTATTTCGCTAACCAAGTTACAACCCGTAAACCAAACAAGGACCGGGGTTGTAACCCTTCACCAGAACAGAGCTTAGTCTCCAATCATTTATCGACAAGAGTAAAGCATAAACAGTAATATACTGAAGTAATAATAGACCGGTACCGCCAAGACAAGACCAGACTGGACTCCATCCATCAATCACGGCAAAGCAATGAGTACGGCTTGATACCTTAACTAACTAGGGTTATCACAAGCCTAGTTACTATAAGATGCAATGAGATGTTCCAGCAGTCACAAGCCCTACAGACTATCCAGTTATCCTTCCGCAGGTTGATAGAGTTGATTAGGTGACTTATGGTGCAACACATGACAGTATGCTGGAAATGTGCCCTACTCATCGGCTGGCTACATGTCCACTAAAGGCACCCTGATAACGGGATTGCCTGTGACTGGAAAATCTCGTTTTAAGCTACTTGATCAATCTAGTCATTAACTTAGTCAGATTCAGTATGAATCCCTGACCAAGGTAATCAGAAATCCATGCCCTAATCATGATGCAAGACGGGACATATAGCTTGTACAGACACAATCAAGAGAAATCACCCACGGTGTCAAGACGAGAGTTACTTGTTACTTGTCATGAGTGTGCCACCATGGGCCATTATCAAGCTTATACATGTCATATTTATTTGTTACTTGTCAAGTGTGCGCCACGACGGGCCACTATTAGAGTTATCATGTCAAGGGGCTTGTCAAGAGTGCGCCTCAACGGGCCACTATTAAGTGTTATCATGTTAAGCCATATTGACATGTCGTGTTCATGTTTATCATGTCGTGCTCGTGCTTAGTGTACTTGTATGCCAAGGATTAACTAGTCAATGGTGTACCACGACGGGCCACTGAAAGAGTTATCAAGGAGTATACATGTCATGCTAAGATCGTGCTTAAAGCCCAGAGTACATACGAAACATAGATAATACATTATACAAGGCCATAGGGGACAAGCATGGGGG
>JANAVB010023999.1:11923049-11990549 GCA_029216955.1 Iris pallida | reverse complement strand
GTCCGTTTTTGTCCGTTTTTGACCGTTTTTGATATTTTCTCGATTGTGACAGACTCTTAACATGATTAGATGACCTTGGATAGTTAAAGAATGATTGTACACTCTATATACATGGTACATGCTTATGTTCACGTATTGTTCTATGTCTAGATTATAGATAGTGGCCAGTCATGGTGCACTCCAGATTACTGTATATGCCTAGCTCGATTCAGTGGCTCGTAGTAGCGCACTCATGACTTGATTTTCTTATTGATTTCTAGACCCGAGATATGAGTACATGTTCTTTCTTGACACCGTGGATATAGCTTGTTGAATGTTAATATATTGCATCTGGGCACTGGACAATCGAGTGTGAGTATTGTTCCGTATATCACGTGATGTTAGTACGGGAATGTTCGTAAGTGATAACTTACGATTTACTCGTACATAGCACACGTCATCTTAGGAAATTCTTGAGTGTCCATGACTTGATAATTTGACATGAATATGATAAGGTAAATGACTAGTAAGTTCAAGTAGATCATTGTAGGAGGAAATTCGCACTACCAACCCCGAGCTCCAAGGGCCCCATGAGGCATGGCTCAACCCTGCTAGGCAAGGGCTCCATGACCTACCAAGTTTGTGCGTATTGATATACGATCGAGTCACATGTCGTGCCGGGTTGTGGCACAGTCAGTTATATATGTTATATGATATGATCGAGTCACATGTCGTGCCGGGTTGCGGCACAGTCAGTTATATGTTTTCTTTTACAAGTATATGATATGGTTGTTCATGTTACAAGTCTAGACACGTTTCATCTTCCAGCAGTCTTGTTGGGCAATAGATGTACTACTCGTATTCCTGGACATCCGGGTATCTGCAGTCAGGTAGTTGCGAAAATCCTCAACTTGCATATTAGTAATTAGGATTGTGATAACCCTAGCTAGTTAATGATAGAAAGCCGTAGGCAATGATTGGCCGTGCACTTTTGATTGTGTGTTACCTTATATGCTCTTGTGTCGGTGAGTGGCCAGAGGCTATGTTCTACTAGGGAAAAGATCTGCAACCCTGGTCCTTGTTTGGTTTAGGGGTTGTAGCTCCGATTCCTAGTAGTTCCTAAACCCCTTGTTGCTCATCGGATTATTATGTTCTATAGCCATATTGTTCAGTATTTCCATTCAGTCATTTATATTCTTGAGATACGTGCATTGGTACCGCACTAGTCTCGATCCGCATTTATTTACTTCTGTCATTATGTTATTATGTTGTTGTTGGGTTTTGTCGTGCACCTCGAGCCTTCCTTGTGGTACTTGCTATTTGGGGTCTGACTCCACTGGTTTTGCATCGCCAGGTTCCATAGTTGATCACGAGGATCTACCGTCTTCTCCTCCGGATGGTTCGCACTCAGAGGACCGATATGGATAGCGAGTGGGTTACCTTTATTTTCCACTTTATCTTATACTTTCATTTTGTGGTGTATTAGCCAAGGGCATATGTTAGTCCTTCTTTCTGGGTTTTGTTCCCTCCGTCTTAGTATGGCGTGGATGTATATTCTGGACAGCTGCTGGTTGTATATTTACGTACCTTTTGTATAGTCAGTTGATATATCTTATATTATGTCAGCTCTCATGATTATGTATGTACTTGTGTTTGGGACGCCTTATCCATCTCATATATGATTTACTCTTTATTGCTTCTTATGTTGATTGGATTGAGATCGGAATTATTTGACCTTAGGAGTCGTCAGTGGCATGCTAGAGTCCACCCACTTGTCTTCGAGACAGCTTTGACCGTATCTCGGGGGACTGGCGTACTCTGATATACGTAGCTGGCTTTGTCTCGCCCCCGATCTCCAGTAGTCTAGTTCTGGGGCGTGACAGGGTTTTTTGGTGGCCCATGCAGGTCTGTCTTCAGACTTGTGGGGGATTCATCTAGTTAGAATCTCAATCCTATATTTATCTTCATTTGATCTCCCCTTGCTTATCGCATTCTCATTTTCCTTGAACTGTAAACATGATTGACATATCCTTGTTTTGTTCCTGTCCATTATTGATATCACGTGTCCTTATCATTCAGGGACACCCAACCTTCTTATCTATTTCTTTCGAGGATTTTATTGCTCCGTCTTCTTCCATGGTTCAGGCAGTATGTCGGCATCAGATCCCGTCTCCACAGAGTCAGGTACCAGTACCATCTCAGCATCTGGTGGCAGCTCAGTTCACTACACTCCAGTCAGTTCAGTCAGCAAAGTCAGCCCGATCCCATGTTCAGCACCTCCTTCTGACACGGTCTCAGCAGTTTCAATGTCAGCATTCGGCACAGTTTGCCCAGGTCCAGTAAGTTAGGTAAAATTCAGCAGTAGGTAAGAGCAGCAGTCCCGATGCATAGGCAGAGAGAGTTTGTTATCGTAGAGCAGATGTTGGCTGAGGGCAGTCAGATTTTTAGTAAGCATCTGAGGCGTTCCTTCAGTCATTCTTATTCTTGGGTTCCATTGACGGCCTTGTATTCCATTCATACCCGGAATGCGATGGTCGACTTGACATATTCGGTGAGTGAATGCGAGTTTCTTGTACTACTCATCTGCCTTCGTATCTCGTAATACACGATATCTATCATGTATCCCGACTACGTAGGTGCGTCCTGGATTAGAGTCATGTCTTCGACTAAGTCATTGGTACCGACTTACTTCGAGACTTGACCCTTGTCCACTTTGTGAGTCAGCGTAGGCAAGCGAGGACGAATCCCTACTCAACTGACTCAGGGGTATATTATTCCATATGCCTCCTTTTCTTGCATTATATATGTATGTATTTATTATTTTCCGCATTTATTTAAATTTTGTATCTCAAATATCACTTGTACACGGGATGTTTTCTTTCGATGTGTTATGATTTTATATTATTTTAGCATGTGTATTTTTGCTCGACTGGCTTTAGGAAATTTCGAGGACGGAATTTTTCTAAGTTGTGGAGAGTTGTGAGACTCGTCTCACAGTATCGGTATTTATATACGGATACGTATTTTGTATTGTATTTCGTATTTTCTCGGTTTTCGAAACGCTTTAAAATTTTCCCAAATTATAGATTTTCTCCTTGATCGGCATACCGACGGTGTACCGGAGTATACCGACGGCAATGCCGCTCGGATAGATTTTCCATATTTTAGATATTTTCGATTTCAAATATTTTTGTGAATAGTGTTTCCGATATTTTTATGAATAGTGTTTTGGATATTTTGATGAATAGTATTTAGATATTTTCGTGAATAGTGTAGATACATTCTATTATCCAATGGACAATTGGTTTTCTTTCAATGGCTAGGATTGACCTAGAATATGACATGGATCACGATCCAACGGTCACGATTAATTCACCCTTCTATATATATCCTATGAGTTTCTCTCTCCTCTCTCTTTTCTTTTCTTCTCCATTTCCTCTTCCCTCTTCCTCAAGCTTAGGAAGGCTTGGCCTTGAGGCCTAGAGTGTGGTTTCGGAACCCCTCTTGGTGGTGGAGTAGAAGATTAGACTTGGTTGCTAAAGTAGACAAGTACATCTTGCTCAAAAGTGATATGACCATACTTTATTTTTGTTTTCCATAGAAACTAAAGTTTTATTGGCCTATAATATACTTCTTTAAATTGTTAACATGTTTAGTACATAGCACTTTTGGTTTTGATCGACAGTATTGCGTAGATCTGTGTTTCTAGATATGATTTTTGAGTATTTTGAAGTTTTGATCTATCAAATATTTTAATTTGTGAAAACTAATACTTCCATGTTGTTGTAAGTTCAATTCTATTTAATTTTGACTTTTGAAAGTCCGAATTTCGATTTAAAATGAAGTTTTTATGGCCGAAACAAGTTTTAGCGAAAATCTGGATTTTGTTGCTGTTTGGAAAAACGGTATACCGTCGGTATACCGTAGTATACCGCCGGTATGCCAGTTTTTGCCCCAGAAACCTTCTGTCTTTTGACTGGTATACCGCCGGTATACCGCAGTATACCGCCGGTATGCCGTTTTATGCTGTTTTAGGCTGTTTTTGTCCGTTTTTGCCCATTTTTGACCGTTTTTTGATATTTTCTCGATTGTAACGGACTCTTAACATGATTAGATGACCTTGGATAGTTAAAGAATGATTGTACACTCAATATACATGGTACATGCTTATGTTCACGTATTGTTCTATTTCCAGATTATAGATAGTGGCCAGTCATGGTGCACTCCAGATTACTGTATATGTCTAGCTCGATTCAGTGGCTCGTAGTAGTGCACTCATGACTTGATTTTCTTATTGATTTCTAGACCCGAAATATGAGTACATGTTCTTTCTTGACACCGTGGATATAGCTTGTTGAATGTTAATCTATTGCATCTTGGCACTGGACAATCGAGTGTGAGTATTGTTCCGTGTGTCACGTGATGTTAGTACGGGAATGTTCGTAAGTGATAACTTACGATTTACTCGTACATACACGTCATCTTAGGAAATTCTTGAGTGTCCACGACTTGAGAATTTGACATGAATATGATAAGGTAAATGACTAGTAAATTCAAGTAGATCATTGTAGGAGAAAATTTGCACTACCAACCCCGAGCTCCAAGGGCCCCATGAGGCATGGCTCAACCCTGCTAGGCAAGGGCTCCATGACCTACCAAGTTTGTGCGTATTAATATACGATCGACTCACATATCGTGCCTGGTTGCAGCACAGTCAGTTATATATGTTATATGATATGATCGAGTCACATGTCGTACCGGGTTGCGGCACAGTCAGTTATATGTTTTCTTTTACAAGTATATGATATGGTTGTTCATGTTACAAGTCTAGACACGTTTCATCTGCCAGCAGTCTTGTTGGGCAATAGATGTACTACTCGTACCCCTGGACATCCGGGTATCTACAGTCAGGTAGTTGCGAAAATCCTCAACTTGCATATTAGTAATTAGGATTGTGATAACCCTAGCTAGTTAATGATAGAAAGCCGTAGGCAATGATTGGTCATGCACTTTTGATTGTGTGTTACCTTATATGCTCTTGTGTCGGTGAGTGGCCAGAGGCTATGTTCTGCTAGGGAAAAGATCTGCAACCCTGGTCCTTGTTTGGTTTAGGGGTTGTAGCTCCGATTCCTAGTTGTTCCTAAACCCCTTGTTGCTCATCGGATTATTATGTTCTATAGCTATATTGTTTAGTATTTCCATTCAGTCATTTATATTCTTGAGATACGTGCATTGGTACCGCACTAGTCTCGATCCGCATTTATTTACTTCTGTCATTATGTTATTGTGTTGTTGTTGGGTTTTGTCGTGCACCTCGAGCCTTCCTTGTGGTACTTGCTATTTGGGGTCTGACCCCACTGGTTTTGTATGGCCAGGTTCCATAGTTGATCACGAGGATCTACCGTCTTCTCCTCCGGATGGTTCGCACTCAGAGGACCGATATGGATAGCGAGTGGGTTACCTTTATTTCCCACTTTATCTTATACTTTCATTTTGTGGTGTATTAGCCAAGGACATATGTTAGTCCTTCTTTCTGGGTTTTGTTCCCTCCGTCTTAGTACGGCGTGGATGTATATTCTGGACAGCTGCTGGTTGTACATTTACGTACCTTTTGTATAGTCAGTTGATATATCTTATATTATGTCAGCTCTCATGATTATGTATGTACTTGTGTTTGGGACGCCTTACCCATCTCATATATGATTTACTCTTTATTGCTTCTTATGTTGATTGGATTGAGATAGGAATTGTTCGTCCTTAGGAGTCGTCAGTGGCATGCTAGAGTCCACCCACTTGTCTTCGAGACAGCTTTAACCGTATCTCGGGGTACTGGCGTACTCTGATATACGTAGATGGCTTTGTCTCGCCCCCGATCTCCAGTATTCTGGTTCTGGGGCGTGACACTCCATAACATCTAGCAAAATCATAATAATATCTTTTCATGTACCTGGTTTATATAAAATGTGTACATACATAATTATTTCACAAAATACAAGATAGCCTATAATAAAGCTATTCATAAATATAATAAATAATGATAATAATAATAAATGTAATAATAATAATAATAATGGTGATGATAATGAGAATAATATAATCCTATAATAGGGGTATGACAGTTTTGGGGGGGACACGCCACCCCCACTCCATTTGGTCCCCATAAACCTAACAATACTCTTGAATGTCCCATGTAAATATCAAGAACAATAATTCATACATATAATGAGTATTTAGAAAACATTCGTTAATCCCTTAAATTAAATATGAAGTATATGTACACACCAAATATGTCTACATGGGCGTCCCTTCGCACATAATACCTCTACATGGGCTTGGCTCGGTTCAGGTCCAGTTCGGACTAGTTTGGTACCTCCGTGTTTCCTATAAGTCAATAATGTTAATATTAAATAATTAAACTATTTATAGTGTTCTAGTCACAACTTAGTCTAGTTTTCCTAGATGGGACATACTTATGGCTCGGCCTTCCCTACCATGACTAACACATTAGTCAAGGCACGCGACAACACTATCCGTGCCACGATTTCTAGTCATCTTGTACTCCAATCCTATCCCTGACATAGGGCCTTCAATAATAATTAATTAATTAAATATTTATAAAATTCTAAAAATGGCAATTCAAATAAAATAAAATAAAATATATTAAAATTTTGGGAAGGGGGATTACAAATATACACACCTTACAAATAAATTCGTCTTCGAATTTCAAGGGATAGGACTAGGCAGTACTAAAAACATAATCAAGAAGAGTGATATGACCAAAATTAGATGAACGTACTCGTGGATAGAATCAAAATAAGATTAATAGAAGATGTAATTTAGTACAATCAATTATACCCAAAATGATCTAGTCACGACCAAAATTGCTTGAGAACAATCAAAACTTAGGCGAAGTCTAAATCAAAATTAGAAATTTTGGCACGGGCATGAACATGAAAAAAAATAGTCGTGATCATAGTGGAAATAAAATCTAAGCATTATAAATAATATAAGCACGACTACGACTATAGTCAAATTTTTTTTGTCACGATCAAGGTCTCTTAGGAACGATAAAAAAAATCATTTTAGCATGAAGCAAAATTATCTAGGCACGAATATAGAATCAAAATCCACAAGCGGTTATGATCCTAGTGGAATAAATCAAATATGGTAATTAGTTCTAAATGATTATTAGAAGGAACTTAATGATGAATCGGATAGGAAGCCAATAAGGAGGAAAGGCCTACCAGTTTATCGAGAATACGACGGTAATAAGAAATACAACACCAATCAATTTGGAAAATGACTAGTCGTGTGTCAATAAGGATATAGCCTCTATAGTATTAAAAAAAAGCACCGTAAGCATATCCAAGTCATTTTACTGAGGATTTATGCCTCGCTAGTGTACATCTGGCTGCAGTAAACCCTTTGGTACCACGACTCAAGTAAGAATACGGTATTGAATACTCTATCGACTTTGTCCAAATTGACATAATAACTCAAAGATGAAATAGGACAACCAAGACATAGTTTGAATAATATTCGATAATCCATTCTTACTTGAAATTACTTCAATGTAGGGGTCATGCCTCGCCAGTGCACTGTTGGATGCAGTGAACCGCAATCTTGATAATTCAAGTGAATGGCGACAGTGTGCTGCTGGCTTGCCATTATGAGTCATCGAAAAAATTCCAACAATGTTCGTAGAATTTCAAGGAAGATTCTAGAACAAGTTGATCATGATAGGAAAATATAGGTATCTATTCCTGAAGAAAAGTATCAATTTTGAAAATCCAATGATAGATCAGGAAGAAAATGATTGAAGACAAGAGAAAGATAAACTTTAATTTTGATTCCTTTAATATTCAAGGTCAAAGGTAAACCTATATATGTCTTGAATTTCAACAAAATTAACTCGGAGTAGATAATGGGTAATGGATCATATTAGGCTCAAACTCAATGGATTGGAAATAAAATATTGGTCAAATAATTATCCATGTCCAATGGGTAATGATTAATTAATAAGGATTTTACTGTAGGGTGATAAGGTTTAGAGGGAAGAAAAATAAATTACACAAATGGTCAAGATTAGGAATTGTATCATAGGGAGTCTTAGTTTATCAAGTGAACAATCTACCTACCTTATATTCTACCATCGTATCAAAACACAATGGTATAGCCTTTTAGGAAAAAAAAATTCAAGTTATCTAATAAAGTTGAATTCTACCTAAATCACTCGGCTTATATACCGATCTTAGCTACCCAACGGCCAGATTAAATAAGGGACTCCTATTATGTATATATCAACATATATCTATATATCAATATATAACTATATACATATGTGGGTGTGTGTGTATATGTTTTATTTTATTGACCGCTTTTCTTATTCATTATGTATATATCAACATATATCTAGATACATTTATATATTTTTTTTTGACCCCTTTTCTTATTCATTATGTATATATATATATATATATATATATATATATATATATATATATATATGTAACAAAATATATATATATATATTTTTTGTTACATATATATATATATATATATATATATATATATATATATATATATATTTGTATAAATATATATATATACATATATATATATATATATATATATATATATAAAAATATATATATATATATATATATATAAATATATATATATATATATATTTATATATATATATTTATATATATAAAAAAAAAAATATATATATATATATATATATATATATATATAATAATATATATATTTATATATATATATATATATATATATATATATATATATATATATATATATATATATATATATATATATATATATATATATATATATGTATATATAAATATATATATATATATATATAAATATATATATATATATATATATATATAACAAAACCCATTAGGTACTCCATAAAATCTAGCAAAATCATAATAATACCTTTTCAAGTACCTGTTTTATAAAAAATGTTTACATACATAATTGTTTTAGAAAATACAAGATAGCCTATAATAAAGCTATTCCTAAATATAATAAATAATGATAATTATAATAAATATAATAATAATAATGGTGATGATAATGAGAATAATATAATCCTATAATAGGGGTATGACGATTTTGGGGGGACACGCCAACCCCACTCCATTTGGTCCCCATAAACCTAACAATACTCTTGAATGTCCCATGTAAATATCAAGAACAAATAATTCATACATATAACGAATATTTTGAAAATATTCGTTAATCCCTTAAATTAAATACGAAGTATATGTACACACCAAATATGTCTACATGGGCGTCCCTCCGCACATAACACCTCTACATGGGCTTGGATCGGTTCAGGTCCAATTCAGACTAGTTTGGTATCACCAGGTTTCCTATAATTCAATAATGTTAATATTAAATAATTAAATTCTTTATAGGGTTCTTGTCACAACTTAGTCTGGTTTTCCTAGATGGGACATACTTATGGCTTGGCCTTCCCTACCATGGCTAACACATTAGTCAAGGCACACGACAACGTTATCCGTGCCACGATTTCTAGTCATCTTGTACTCTAATCCTAATCATGACTTAGGGCCTTCAATAATAATTAATTAATTAAATAAATATTTATAAAATTCTAAAAAATTATAATTCAAATAAAGTAAAATATATTAAAATTTTGGGAAGGGGGATTACAAAACCAAACCAAAATAAACCAAGCCAAGCTAAACCAAGATCAAACCATGCTAGACAAGTCAAAATACGGGTCGAAAATCCGTAGACGTATACTGAAAATACGTATAACAGAAAACGGGAGTGACAACTCTACCAAACTTAAAAGAATTCTGTCCCCGAAATTTAATCAAAAGGCTAAAGATGTGGAGGCAAGCTATACTAATCACAAGCAATCTACGACTAGCAGTCAATCAAGCCATCATTCATATAAGCAAGGAATTAAAAACATAAGGCGTAAGGAAGATATTATACCTAATGAGTCAAACGGGTATGGATATCACGATCGGATATCATCATCATGCTCCCACGTTGACTCACCCAAAGAGTAATGACCCCAAGCAACGCGGACTAAACTAATAGTCTTGTTCTTGAGGGCCTTCTCTCTTCGGTCCAATATGGATAGGGGCCTTTCTTCATAGGAAAGATTGGTACCAACAACCAATTCCAAATGATCAAGGACATGACTCGGATCCGGGATATACCGTCGTAATTGCGATACATGGAATACGTCATGTACCTCACATAATGACGACAGAAGAGCGAGACGATAGGACACATCACCTACTCGTTCAAGAATGTCAAACGACCCTATATACCTAGGATAGAGCTTTTCCCGTACGGCGAATCGAATGACGCCACAGGTAGACGAGATCCTAAGGAATACGTGGTCGCCGATAGAAAATTCAAGGGGACGCCGATGAGAATCGGTCCAATGGTGCTGGCGATCTTGCGCAACTCGAAGATGATCTCTGACTTGCCTGACCACCTCGATAGTCTGCGTAATCATCTCTAGACCAAGAATCTGTCTCTCGCCTACATCATGCCAGGCTAAAGGTCATCTGCACTTTCTTCCATACAGTGCCTCAAATGGTGCCATCTGGATACTTACCTGGAAACTGTTGTTATAGGAGAACTCTACTAGATGCTGGTGATCCTCCCATGAACCACCAAAGTCAAGCATACAAGACCGTAACATATATTCAAGAGTCTGGATCGTACGTTCTGACTGACCATCGGTCTGCGGATGATAAGCTGAACTGAACTTGAGATGAATCCCCAAGCTCTCTTGAAGACTCCACCAAAAGTACGATGTATTTTTTGAATCTTGTCCGATACAATATTGACTGGTACTCCATACAACCTGACTATCTGCCTGAGGTACATCTCTACTATCTGATCCGTCGACTGGCCAATCCTGAAAGGAAAAAAATGAGCTACATTGATGAGTCTGTCAACTATAGCCCAGATAGCATATCTCCCAGCTGGGGATTTAGGTAACCTAATTACAAAATTCGTGGTAATGTGCTCCCATTTCCATTCTGGGATCGGTAAGGATTGAAGAAGTCCAGCTGGTCTCTGATGTTCAGCCTTAACTTGTTGGCAAACTAAACATCGAAAGACAAACCGGGCTACCTCCATCTTCATGCCATTCTACCAAAAATGCTGACGGATAACATGATACATATTCGTACCGCCAGGATGAATTGAATACTATGAACTGTGAGCCTCTGCTATGATCTCTCGCATGATGTTGCCATTGGGTACACATGGATGCCTTCTATGTCAAACTGTGCCGTCCTCATGAATACATAACTCTGCTCTCCGTCCTGCTACACATTCTTTCCTAAGCTGCTGAAACTTAAAATTCGTTGACTGAGCTAACTTAATCCTCTCAACTATACTAGACTGAACTTGCATACTAGCCATCAATGCCACATTGGTAGAAAGAACTACTTCAATACCCATCTTCTGAAGATCTACTAACAACTCTGGCTGCGCTATTAGAAAATAAACTCTGGCTCTTCTACTCAATGCATCTGCAACAACGTTGGCCTTTCCAGGATGATACTGCAGGTTGATGTCGTAATCCACAAGTAGCTCTAGCCATCTCCTCTGACGCATGTTAAGATCCTTCTGGGTAAACACGTACTTAAGACTCTTGTGGTCGATAAAAATATTCGCCCGATCTCCCTACAAGTAATGCCTCTAAAGCTTAAGTGCGAAAACTATTGCTGCTAATTCCAAGTCATGAGTTGGATAATTCCTCTCATGATCACGAAGCTGACGTGACACAAAAGATACTACCTTACCATGCTACATCAAGATCATCCCAATCCTCTGCCGAAAGCATCACAATAAAACGAAAATCCTCCAGTCCCATCTAGAAGCGTGAGAATGGAGGTCGTCATCAATCCTTGCTTGAACTTCTCAAATAAACCCTGACACTCTGTTGTCCAAGCAAATTGCACATCCTTGCGGGTCAACTGCATCAATGGTGCTAATATTCGAGCAAAATTTGATACAAATTGTCGGTAATAGTTGGCCAATCCTAGGAAACTCTGAACTTCTGCGACGATTCTGGGTACTAGCCATGTCTCTATAACCACTATCTTCTGGGGGTCAACTTCTACTCCACCACTAGTGTTGTTGTGACCTAAGTACAAAATGCGATCAAGCCAAAATTCATACTTACTGAACTTCGCGTACAACTGGTGCTCCCTGAGAATCTGAAAAACTACACGGAGATGCTGCTCATGCTCTGCTTCATTCTTGCTATATACTAAGATGTCGTCTATAAACAATATAACGAACTGGTCCAAATAGGCATGAAGATACAATTCATGAGGTCCGTGAATAAGTGGCACATTAGTCGCTCCAAATGGCATGACAAGGAACTCCCAATGTCTATATCTTGATCTGAATGCCATCTTCGGGATGTCTTGCTCTCTGACTCTGATCTGATGGTATCCTGATCGCAAGTCAATCATCAAGAATACTGCTGCTCCACTGAGTTGGTCAAATAAATCATCTATCCTTGGTAGGGATATATATTCTTGATTGTTACAGAGTTCAAGGTACGATAATTAATACATAATCTTGACGTACCATCCTTCTTTTTCAAAAGAAGCATCAGGGCTCCCCAAGGCGATCTACTAGCACGAATGAATCCCTTGGTCCTAAGTTCTTCAATCATCTTGTATAGGATCTCCAATTCTGAAGATGCCATTCTGTAGACTCTCTCTGACACTGGTGTCGTCCCTGGAAGCAAATCAATGGTGAACTCTATCCCTCTCTCTGGGGGCATGCTTGCAAGCTCTTCGACAAATATATCAGGAAACTCTTCTACTACTCTGGGAAACTGAACTACTGCTGCTATCGCCATCCGCAAGACTGGTGGAGAAGGTTCTACTTCGCCTCTTGAAAATGAAAACTCTGCTTCACCGAAAACACCAAAAATAATCCTGCCAAGATGACAACATATTCTTGCATATTGATCCTTCAACCAATCCATTCCTAGGACTACATCATAATCGGCCATCGAAAATTCTATCAATCTAGCATAAAACTCTCTACCGCTAACTACGATTCGACATGAGAAAAAGACTCTATCTACTCCTACAAGATCGTTACCAGTAAGTATATTGAGCCTTACTGATAATGACTTGGGTTTCAGTCCTATCCGTGTTGCGAATCGTGAAGACATAAATAAATGCGATGCATCCGAATCAAATAATACTGAGGCTGGAAAAGAGTTGACGAGAATGGTACCTGCCACCACCTCACCTGATGCCAATTCTTTTGCCACGGTCAGAGCCATAACCAGACCTTGTCCTCTTGGTGCTGGTCCCCTCTGCTAGAGACATCTCTGTCGGTTCTGAATCTGAGTTTGGACATACTGTTGATCCTGAGGCGGCAATAGCCTCGGAGGCTGGTACTGCTGCTGCACTGGTACTGGACCCCTAACCGATGGACTGGTTAAGGTTGACGACGATGAACTAGCTCTATGCAGGCAGGACCCTATCTTGTGATCCGGTACCCCCATAAGCCAAGCACAATCCCTGTGCTCTGTGACACTCTAATACTATATATCATGGCTTCCCATAATGAGTGCAGCCCATTGCGGAAGACTGCTTCTGCTTATGTCGCTGACGATACGTCGATGTCAACTGCTGAACCGACGAGACTGGGGTCGCCCTCCTAGGAGCTCCAATAGTCAAAGCCCTAGCTGCCGGGACTGGTGCTGATGACTAGGATATCTGTCCATGGGACCTCTTTCTTCCTCCGGTTCGATCTACTATCCTCGAAGAAGTATACTCATGCCTTTTCGCTACTCGCAAGACGGCATCAAACGTCTGGTGCTCAAACTGCTCCACTGATATAATAATCTCTAGGTAGAGTCCCTGCTGGAATCGCTGTACTCCGTCCAATTCGGTTGTCACCAAGGTGGGAGCAAACCGACTAAGCCTAGAAAACTCGACCACATATCCATCGACCGTCCTTTCTCGTCTACAGATCATACCGAGCTACTGTATCGAAATACTTCATCTGGAACTTGTCGCTGAATACCGCCCACAAAACAGGTGTTGCTAATCCAACTGCTAGCATCGCCCACCAGCTGCGGGCTAAGTCCAATAACTGTAGGCGCACAACGACAACCTTCTCTTCTTTAGGAATCCTAGCTGCCTCCAGGATAACTTCTATATCCTGAAGCCAAGCATCGATAGCAATAGCATCTTCACTGCCATCAAAGAAGGAAGGGTTCAGGCACTTGAAGCTATTGGCCGCATTGTTCCTTTAGTAACCAACTCTTCCTACGGCATCTTGTACTGTCTGGTGTAGTGCATCGCCCTGTCGATCTTGTGACTCAAGCAATTCCCTAATGAGTCCTACCAGGGTTCCATTGCCAGGCTCTGTAGGCTAGACTAGCTAAATTGGGGGCTCTGAATTCCCAAAATGCATGACTCGGGATGCTACTCCAGAGTGCTAGTCTTGGTCCCCAGGTTGCTGCTGGTTCACTGGAGGTGCTCCACCTCGCTGATCGGTAGGACCAGGAACAATGCCACTGAAGAAATGATATGGAAAAACAATAAGGAAGGACCAAGATAGATCGAGGATATAAGCATGTGATCAGGTCAAGATTTCAGAAGGATTAGAAGACACGAGTAGAGATCAAGGACGAGTGCTGATTGAGACATCTATTTGGTAAAACCCTCACACATCTTGATTTACAAGACCTGCATGGGCCACCACTTAAACCGTGTCACACCCCAGGACCAGAATACTGGAGAGCGGGAACAGACACATCCAGCTACGTACATTAAAGTGAAACCCACCTCGTAATACAGTCGCTGCTGTCTAGATGCTTGAGGGTTTATCTACAAGCCATCAGTCTCTTATGGTCAAGAACAAGCCTAGTATCTCAATCCCAAGCAAGCAAGTAATAGTTACAAGATATTAGATTTTCAGACATACAAAGTAAGGCGTCCCAAACAGTACATATTCAGATGATCATGAAACTAGTCATACAAAATGCGAAGACTAGCAAGAGTTCAAGTCATACATGATCAACTCTAGGATTTGTCAATCATGTTACAGCCCTTAGGCAGACAAAAGTAAGTTCCAATACGAGCTAACACTTGCTCGATGGCTAAACGCCTCAAAAAAATAATTTACAAGAGAGCGGGGGAACAAAAGAAGAAACCCACTCGTTGCCAGGGTTACGCCTGGTGTTCACCATCTAGCTGGAAGACTGGTAGATCCTCGGGTGCTACTCCAAAATTTGGGCATACAAAACCAGCTGGGTCAGAACCCAGAAGAGCAAGTACCACAAGGGAGGTTTCACTTAAGGACTAAAACTAGCATATTAGCACATGAGACATAAATGATAACAAAAGACATGAGTTATAGAAGACAGAGTGATAAATGATAAGATAATTTAGAGACTATTCCGGTAACCAAGTTACAACCCGTAAACCAAATAAGGACCGGGATTGTAACCCTTCACCTGAACAGAGCTTAGTCTCCAATCATTTATCGACAAGAGTAAAACATAAACAATAATGTACTGAAGTAATAATAGACTGGTACTGCCTAGTCAAGACTAGACTGAACTCCATCCATCAATCACGGCCAAGCAATGAGTACTGCTTGATACCTTAACTAACTAGGGTTATCACAAGCCTACTTACTACAAGATGCAATGAGATATTCCAGCAGTCACAAGCCCTGTAGACTATTCAGTTATCCTTCCGAATGTTGAGAGAGTTGATTAGGTGACTTTGTGGTGCAACACATGACAGTGTGCTGGAAATGAGCCCTATTCGTCGGCAGGCTACAAGTCCACTTAAGGCGCCCAGATAACGGGATTGCCTGTGGCTGAAAAATCTCGTTATGAGCTACTTGATCAATCTGGTAATTAACTTAGTCAAATTCAATATGAATCTCTGACCGTGGTAATCAGAAATCCATGCCCTAATCATGATGCGAGACGGGACATATAGCTTGTACTACACAATCAAGAGAAATCGCCCACGGTGTCAAGACGAGAGTTACTTGTTACTTGTTAAGATTACTTGTCAGGAGTGTGCCACCACGGGCCACTATTAAGCTTGTACAAGTCATGTTTACTTGTTACTTGTCAATAGTGTGCCACAGCTGGCCACTGTTAGAGTTATCATGTCAAGGGGCTTGTCAAGAGTGCGCCTCAACGGGCCACTATTAATAGCTATCATGTTAAGCCATATTGCCATGTCTATTCATGTTTATCATGTCGTGCTCGTGCTAAGTGTACTTGTATGCCAAGGATTCACTGGTCAAGGGTGCGCCACGACGGGCCACCGAAAGAGTTATCAAGGAGTATATATTTCATGCTAAGATCGTGCTTAAAGCCCAGAGTACAAACGAAACACAGATAATACATTATACAAGGCCATCATAGAAGATGCCTATCATTCTCAAAGGTCACAACTTACATTGAGGACCATGGAGGACAAGCATGTATAAAGCAACACGAATTATCATGGCAAATAGAAGGGGACCAGGGATAGCATGCGCCCAAAGCATCATGTGCCCATAAACAGGCATGCGCCCAAAGAAGCATGCGCCCGAAGGGAGCATGTGCCTAAAGAGCATGCATCCAGGGTGCATGAACTATGGAAGGGCATGTGCTTACGGAAGCATGCGCCCACGTGATAGAGACAGTGTGCATTGAAAGGGAAGCAAGGAGACTATCTTCCATGACTAAGTGGGCGCATACCAAGAGCTATGCTTCCAAGCAGAATGAAACAGAATGCCTCAGACACATATCAGAGACTATGCGCCCAGGTAGGGAGAAAAGCTTTGGGCGCATACGGAGAGCTATGCGCCCAAGCAGAAGAAAGTGGGGTGCCTTGGACGCATATATAGGGCAATGCACCCAAAGGAAAGGTTATTGTGGGCACATAAAAAGAGCTATGTGCCTAGCACTATTCTTCTTCTCCATGCCGAGAGCATGAGTTCATGGAACCGATGAACTTCCCAAGTTCATAAATCCCTCAAAACAACTCCAAATCAGGACTTTCAATGGTCAAAATTTGGTAGAACGAAATTCTCTACAACATGGAACAATCAAAACTTGAAAATAATGAAATTTGATAGATCAAAATCCAAGAAAACCAAGATTTGAGTAAACTTAGATCTACAAGATTTTATCCACCAAAACCAAAAATACCAAGTACTGAAGAGTCATAAAACTATGTAAGAAAGATATTGGAACAACAAACATGAGATCTCTCATGAAGCAAGATTACACTTGCCTAAGGGTTTGGGAGAAAATAAATGAATAAGAAAAGTAGATGAAAAAATAAATAAAAGTAAAGGAGGAGAGAGAAAGGGGTTAGGTTATATAGAGGGTTCAACATGATGAACCATCATTACCCAAACCAAACCAAAATAAACCGAGCCAAGCTAAACCAAGATCAAACCATGCTAGACAAGTCAAAATATGGATCGGGAATTCGTACACGTATACTAAAAATACGTATAATAGAAAATGGGAGTGACCGTACTTAAGCGTTCTCCTGTGAACCTCTGTTAGCTGGGACAGTACCCCTACAGCTAATTTGAGATAGTCGCTGTGTAACCAAATTTAATTCATAAAATAATTTTAATTATATGTCACGACCGGCACCCAGTGTAAGCACAAGAAGTGGGTACGTCCAGCCTATGACGCAGTGTCGGTAGTAGAACGTTGTCCTAGGTCACAACATCTAACAAAATATAACTGTACCTGTACAATAATATACTCTCCAAAAGGAGGACAACATAGAAGGTACAACTCAATCACAGAACCTAAGATGAAAATAAAGGGATAAAAATATGGATAATAATCTCAACAAAGAATTACAACTGAAAGTTAATAAGTTTGGATGCTTAAACAACATCAAAATCCAAATAACTGAAGTACATCTCAAAGACAAAACATCTAAATAAAGATAACTAGTCTAGCAGTCTAATCTAGACAATGGGCAAGTCCTTAACAACTGTTGGATCCTCCTGAGGGCCAAAGTCACAGTTGTCATCTAAGCCAGCTCCATAGTAAGTAGGGCAGAACTCCTCCTCATCCTCTGTAATATTTTTAACGGGTCCAATCAGGACAGGAACGAATACATATCTCTCATACAGTTCATATCATGACAGGAAATATAAAGCATGCTATAGAATAAAGTACATAAAAACTGTAAGAATAAACATTAAGAAGAAGAGAGAATTTGACAACAGAAAATATTTAGGTAAGGTAATAGAGAACTATAAGTGACTAGTGATTTAGAGTACAAGATAGACATATGAACAGCTTGATTTGTATATGATTATACTACAAAGTTTGTACATGATTACACTACTTTGAAATTGTTCACATGACCACTTGTACTCCCCCGTACCCAATCAATACACAAGGATCTAGACAGGCTATGTTATTGTACATGAATGTTTATACATAAAGCTCATGAGATCATGAGAGTACATAAGAGCACATGAGTGTACATGAATAATAAGAGTATGAAATACACGATGTTCTTGAAAAGCACATGACATGACGTATCTGATGCATCCAAGGGGGATAACATCTCATGTAAAGATCCATATAGTACTAATCCGTGATAACATCATGTCAGCATCAAGTAATTAGTCTATAATAAAAATATAATTCCTAACAAGTATGAAACGGTCAGAGAATGTACTTGCCGGATATCCCGAATGTCTGATGAGAATATGGGTCCGAACCGGAGTATCTGGGTCATATTTAGAGCAACCTGTCATGCCCCGCACCCAGTGTAGGGGCACGAAAAGTGGGTACATCCAGCCTACGCTGCAGTATCGGCGGTAGAATGCTGTCCTAGGTCACATACATCTAACAATTATAAGGTACCTGTACAGTATATACACTCCAAATGGAGGACAATACAGAAATGTACAGCTCAATCACAACTAAGGTAGAAGTACGATAAGATAGATAGATAAATAATAAAAATCATCAAATGAGATACAAACAAGAGAAGAAGTCTAAGTGTCTAAGATAACATCTCCACAAACATCCAGAATAATAACAAGATCCTAAATATAAACAAAAATGTAATCCAAATGAGATAAGACATCAAAATAAGATAGAAGTCTAAGGTAACTAGCCTAAACTATAGGGGTGACATCCTCTACTGCTGATGGATCCTGCTTAAGGTTCAAGTCGCAGGTATCATCTATGGCAGCTCCATAATAGGTAGGGCAAAGGTCCTCGTCATCCTCTGTAATATTTTTAACAGGTCCAGTCAGGACAGTAACGAGCACATAATCTCAACAGTTCATATCAAGACAGGAATATAAAGCATGCAATAGAGTAAAATACATAAAATGCTGAAAGAAAGTACGTGTAGTAAAAGAGAGAGAACTGTAATGTAAATAGCTACTATAAGTAAAGAACTATCAATGACTAGTGATGAGAGTACAAGATAGACATGTGAACGGCTTGAATTTGCATATGATTACACTAAAGAGTTTATACAATGACTACTTGGAATTGTTCACATGACTGCTTTTACTCCCCCATTTCTCAATCAATACACAAGGATCCAGACAAGTTATGTTATTGTACAATATTTCACATGAGGGGACCATAAATGGGTGCACATGAATGTATACATGAGGGCTCTGTGAACACGAGAGTACATGAATTACAAAAGTGTACATGAATAATGAAAGGATAAGAGTACATGATAAAAGTAAAACGCACATGACATAATGTACCTGATGCTCCCGAGGGGTATAACATCTCAATGTAAAGATCTATATAGTACTAATCCGTGTTAACAATGTGACATCATCAACTAAAGTAATCTAGAGCAAGAATATAAATCCTAACAAGTATAAAATGATCAGAGACTGTACTCGCCTGATATCCTGAGTATCTGGTAAATGTAGATGTCCAAATAGAGTAGATGTGTCCTACTTAGAACTACATAGGTCACAACATATCCAGAATGGTAGTATTGAACTTACAATGCATTCTATATGAATTCTAGGTCATTCTGGACTAAAGTCAACTCTAGTCAACTACAGTAGTCAAACTAGGTCAACTAAGCCATACTAGGTCCAATCCTAGTCTAACAAGTCTCACTAAACCTAACCAAGCCTAGGCTAGCACTCAAGCACAAACACAAGGCCAACTCAAGCATCACACACAAATACAATATATATAACACACAAGGTATATATACAATACACATATATGGCTATTGCCTATATTATAAGGTAAGGTACAAAATCACATATGCATAGAAGAGGGGGTGAGTGACCCTTGAATGTGAACATGGCATAGGGCTTAGTGTAATCAGACAAGGGGGTTAATGTGTGTGTGGACTGCAAGTTATAGAGAGTGTGTGTGTGTGTGTGTGTGTGTGTGTGTGTGTGTGTGTGTGTGTGTGTGTGTGTGTTTGTATATTGGGATTTCAGTTAAGGGGGTCTATATTCACTCATGGTTCTCAGTTCAAGCATTTATTCATTTCATTCATGCATTACATACATGCTTTTATTACAAACATGTATACATTCATATATGCATATTTACATACATACATATATACATTCATATATGCATATTTACATACATACGTGTATACATTCATACATGCATATTTACATACATACATGCATACACACATTTACATTCACATTGTATATATACCAATATATATAGGATATATACATATCATTCTCATATATTGTATACAAATATTCATATATAACTTACATACATGGATAAATTACATGTATTACATTCAAATAGGAAGAAGAAAAGAAGGAAGAGGAAAAGAGTGAATGAAGGTGAGAGTGTGTGTGTGTGACTGCTGTGGCAGCAGGAAGTGGTGTGAGTGTGTATAGGCAAGAGAGTGGTAGGGTGTGTGTGTGTAGACAGTGAGTGGTGTGTGTGAGGTGAATATGCAAATGAGTGAAAAATAAGGAAGAGTGAAATTCAGTTCATGCATTGCATCCATTCATTCATACATTTAATTTGATTCACTTCATTACATACATTTATCTCAGGTTTTATAACTCAGTTTTATACACATTCGAATTAAACTCAGTTTTCAATTTCGAAAACACCAAGTGAAAACCCACCAACTCATCACATAAATTTCAGTTTTCAATATCTCAAAACTCAGTTTTCAGTTTACCTCTCAGTCCGAAAACAGTGTGCAGTGTAGTGTCAAGGTGTCAAGATGAGTGTCAGCATGTCATCATTTGTCAATGTGTCCCCAGAAACGTGTCCAAGCAGAGAAATTTTCTTTAAATCAAGAAACACAGTATATATATATATATATATATATATATATATATATATATATATACATGTATATAGTTTGGTTTGCATGTTAACATGGGGAAATGATCTCGATACTAAGGAAACTTGAATCAAAACCCCAACCACTTGCATCCCAGTTAACTAACACATCATAACAGTTCATATTTAACAAGTAATCTCATATTAAAAATATTTTAAAATCATTTGACACATAAAACCAATTTTTTAAACACACAATAACAAAGCATTATATGAAACCCTACAGTTAAACCCAAAATCATTTTGAAACCCAATAATAACCCAAATCAGAGGTGCACATACGTGTCATGCATGCATACATGTCAGGAGGAGGTGTCTCGTATCCAAACGAGTGGACACGAGGTGTCCAAACTAGTGAAATACAGAGTATCAGAAACAGTCAAAAGACTTCTCGTGCACGCGTGTCATGGACTCATGCTCACGGCACACGACTGATGACACGTCGTGCTCGTGTCCAGAGTTAGGTTAGGGGTCGGGCTAGGGATAGGTGTGTCTGTACCGTATCCATGTGAGTCATGTCGAGTGAACGAGACGCGTATCAGACACAAGTCTCGCGTTCGTACAATGCAGTACAAAATCGATGTGAGTGGGATTTCATCCAATCTACTTGATTAAATCACCTCAAATTTGATATGTGTCGTGTCAGTGCTCGCCCGCACCCACACACCAAATTTTAGGTGTCGGGTTACCGTGTCGTGTCCGCTAGGACACACGAGTAGCAGGGCACCGAACACACTGCTCGTGCTTCGTGTCCATGTCAATTTTGGACACGGATACGACATGAAAGTATGCTCAGTCCTCACGAAAAATGATTCATACCTATAGATATACAATTTTGTAAAATTAGTTTTTGAAAACAGCAATAAAAAGTTCATTGAGGCATTTTAACAAACACCTAGACCTAGTAAATGATACGTGTCCGATACGGACACCAAACCAATTCTAATTCCTACCAAACATCACCAACAGCTAGGGGACAACTAGATGGATGCATCTATGGAAAGAAATCAAGATTTAGAGGTGATATGAAGGGTTTACCTATTGAGTGTTAAACTCAATAAAAAAAAGCCCAAAAATGTGATGTACTCTTCCTCAAGCAAAGTCCAAATGAGCTCATCTCCTTGCAAGCTAGCCTCCTTCAACATCTATTCCAGATTTCAACCCAAATGCAAAAGATTGGGATCAATTTGGTGGAGGAATGGGGAGATTTGATGAAAGGGGAAAGAAATTAGGGTTTCATATAAGGGGTGTTCTAAAAGAGGCAAGTGGTCATGAAGAGGGATTATATAGGCTGAAATTAGGTCATTAGTGGGCTGTGGTGGCTGTCCAAATAAAGAGCTAGGATTAGGGTTTCACATTAATGGGCTTTGGGCCAAGATCATTAGCTAACTAGCTCAACTCCTTAGCCATAAGTCCAAATGAAAACTCTCCTAATCCTTTCATGAAACTTAGCCATACTCAAGTCAACTAAGACCAACATAAGTTAGATTAGGGTCCCATACCATTCTATCATGCTATCCAAGTCATCAAAGTCAAAGTCAACTCTAGGTTATTCTCCTAAGTCACAACTAGCAAAAGTCAAAAATTACAACCATCAATAAAATAATTAACAAATAATTCCAAGAAACCAAAATGACCAAAATACCCCTACATCAAAAATGATAATTAGCATCCTAATCACATGGTTAGGCTCAAGGTCAAGCAGTCTCTAAAATTACACTAGCAAAATTCCAAAATCACAAATCACCAATTAAAATAGTTTTAAAAGAATTAAAATTACCAAAAATTATAACATGATTTAAATCTTATTATTAAAAGACTAAAATTACAAAAGCTCAAAATTACCCTCATTTAGAAAAGTGGGTGTTACAAGTTTACGCTCCTTAAAAGAATTTTGTCCTCGAAATTAAGATAGTCATATTGTTTCTAGGTCAAACCCCCAATCAATCAAAGTCTCTAATCAAACAATCCTATAATCATATGTGTCTGTCCAAAATCATGAGACTCAAAATCACCGTCATACTAGTAAGCAAGGCTATGATAATCATATAGTCCCCAACTATGGCACATACCTCTAGAATTATGGTATTTAAAATTTTTGCATTGTCGCATGCTT
Organism: Iris pallida; assembly: GCA_029216955.1. Lineage (NCBI taxonomy): Eukaryota > Viridiplantae > Streptophyta > Magnoliopsida > Asparagales > Iridaceae > Iris > Iris pallida. The sequence continues at coordinate 11,967,057 of JANAVB010023999.1, read as the reverse complement.
GGCCGCGAAAACCTTAAATTCCTACGCCCGAGAAATACGTCCAAAATCTGACTATATGTCCTCACTATACTAGCTAATATGACTGTAAAATATTCTAAATTCTATAATTGAGGCGACCTAGCGCATACGACTTATATTGGATGAATCAAAATCAAACCGGCACAGACTACTAAGAATCAAATTTATCGATGAACAAGGAGGTAGACAAAACTGTCGGAATTGAATTTCAAGATAGTTATTATAAGGCAAAAGTGGGAATGTAATCGAGAAGAACAGAACCTGCAAGTATCCATCCTACTGCCTGTGCATCCTTAACTGTCATGGCGAAAGCTCGCCCCTGCTGGTCTCCTCCTCTGGCCTGCTGTTGATGCTGGACAAACCTCTCCTGTCCTGTCGGAGCCCTAGCTCCTGCTGTTACCTGAGTCAATGGTGTCTGGTTCTTGGGACACTCCCTACACTGATACTCCGTTGAACCACAAAGTAAACACCTGCCTAGCTTCTTACAGAAAGTACAACTAATGGGCTGCTGCTTAGGTGCCTATTGGTAAAGTGTATGTCCCTGGCCCTAAAATTACTGCTGAACAGGCCTCTGTTGTTGCTGCTGCTGTATCTGTACGTGAGGCCTCTTCGCCTGGCCTCCACTACTGCTGGCTCCATGAGCGTCTTGTTTCCTCTTGAGCTTCAGCTCAAGATCATCCTCTGCTGCTAGGGTACCCACCAGAATCTCCTCAAAAGTGGCACTCTGGTCACTCTTGGTCAAGGACTTGACCTCCTTGACTAACCCCTTCAGGAACCTCCGAGCCTTCACTGTGTCACTGAGTCCCTCTACAAATCTGCCCAGACGGCAGAACTCCCCTGCTGTACTCCTCGACAGTCTGACTGCCCTGAACTATGCTCTCAAACTGCGACTCCAGGGCACCAAGAGCTATGTCAGGGAAAAACTTCTCCTAGAACAGCTTCTTGAAGGCTGCCCAAGTCTGTCCCTCTCTACCGACCCTCGGGTCCGTTTGGTACCAAGTGTGAGCCAGGTCCTGCATCTGACTAACTGCCGCCTCAATCTGCAGTCGGGTTGGAATCTCTGCCAGCCGAAAGATCTCTTCGATGTGCTCTATCCAGTCATCTGCATACAGAATCCCTTCTGTGCCACGAAAGTCCTGCAGACGCATCTTATGGAACTCCTGGATCCCTGGTGTCTTCGGCTGATATCCCGAATGTTTGATGAGAATATGAGTCTGAACCGGAGTATCTGAGTCATATATAGAGTAACCATAGGTTACAAAGTGTCCAGCATGAATTTAAAGAAATTTATAATGCATTCTAAATGATTCTAGGTCATTCAGGGTCAAAGTCAACCCTTGGTCAACTATGGCCAACCATTCTGGTCGACTAGGTCAACCCTAAGTCAACTAGTCCATTATTCCAAGTTTAGGTCAAACTTGAGTTATCTAGTCATTTTAAGTCCATTTGGGTCAAGTTTAGATCAAGTTTGACTCAAAGTTGACTTTTGTCAACTTGGCCAACTTGCTAGTCAACTATGCCAAGTTAGGCATATTGAGTCAATTCTAAACCAACTCACCAACCATAGATTAATATCCTATATCAAAATCAAATATATTCATTCAATTCAATATGTAATATATATATATATATATATATATATATACGCAATATATATGTATATATATATTAAAAAAATGTGTATATATATATATACATATTACATATTGAATTGAATGAATATATTTGATTTTGATATATATTTTATTTTTTTTTGATTTTGATATATATATATATATATATATAAAATATATATATATATATATATATATATATATATATATATATATATATATATATATATATATATATATAAAATATATATATATATATATATATACACACACACAAATATAATATAATTGAAATAGCGCTGCTCTCCGCGTGCTCTCCCCCTTGGGAGCTCCCTCCCGGCCGCTAGCCGGCGTCCGGGGTCTACCACCCTTTATTCCGTCTTTGCGTTCTCTCATGGATCCCTCCCTCTCGTTCGTCGCCCACCCTGACCCTCGGGTTTCGACGCTGCGCAACCCTTGGCCTGGTGACTGCCTCGACTTAGTCAGGTCAGCCCATTCCTCTTTTGTCACTTCTCATCCTCCCCTCTCCCCCCCTCAATCCTTCCGAACTATCCATCCCCGGCCTGGCTGCCTCGCCTTCCACTATGCCCCGTCGGAGCTCCCGGAGACCCCCACTGCTCTGTCGCTCGGCGGCCGCCCCTGGGCCTCTCCCCAGCTCTCTTTTTCTTCCCTCCAGCCATCCGTCCCCGACGGATTCCATGTAGGTCCTTCCTGGACCGGCTACCAGCAGGTGGCCGACCATCGGGTGACGCCCTCCCCATCCTTTCAAATTCAAATGAAGCCTTTCCTTCCTCGGGTTGGGAGCCCCCTGCGGTGCACGTCTCGGGCCTCCCAACCGTCAACCCTTCGTACTAGCTGGCAGCAGCTCCCAGTACGAAGCGGTCCCACCATTTTTTCCCACTACATGCGTAATGCAAGCCCTCACTCTCATATTTGTTGTGGGTCTCACTCTCCTCTTTCAGCTATTTACGCTGACCCAGCGCATAACAATGTTTACGCTGACCCTCCGCATATAGCCAACCCATCTAGATTTTACACTGGCTCGGGCCTCCAGGACCAGTGATTAGCCGAGCCCACCCTTGGTCATCTCGCGTATTCTTCTTACGCGGATGGCACTTCCCCCTTCAGAGAATTTTACGCTGACTACAGTCTAGAGTCGCCCGCAACCTTTTCCGACCATCCATCTCTCCCGACGTCGTCCGACGCCCCTTCCGATCCTCGCCCCCACCCCTCCACCTCCTTCATCGCGGATACTCCCCCTGGCCCTCCTGCTCATGGTCCCTCGACGCCTGGCCCGAGCCCAGTGCCTGCTGGCCAGGAGGCCATCGCCAGCCTCTCTGCTGCTCCGGTCACTCCGGTCGGTGTTGAAGCGTTGGTCCTAGCTGATGGTGCGCTGGTGGCGCCCCTTCCAGCGAGCGGGGAGGCCTTTCTCCCGCTCTCCGGCAGCCGTCGTGGCACCTCACTCTCCCCCGACAATCTCAGGAGCCCCCGTCCCCATCCTTCGCCCCGTTCAGTCTCCCACTCATCTCGAGCAGCCCCACACTCGCCCTGAGTCGATTCCTTCCTCGATCGGCGGAGCCCAGGCGTCCTATGCTGCCATTTTTTGCCCTGATTTGGCGTCTGCTAAGGGTACCCCTATCCCAGACGTCAATCTTTCGGATATTATGTATTCCCAGGAATCTCATGTGTCTATCGTCCCCTTCTCCGATTTGGAATTGTGCTCCCTATCTTCCTCTTTTCCCTACACATTTATCTTCAAATTTTTATTGGGCTGCCCCAAACTCTCCAGGGTTCAGGAGACAATAGCTAGCTGGAAACTATCGGCAGACTACCGAGTTGCCGCCCTCGATCCCCGCCATATCCTCCTTCAACTATCCTCCGATCCTGATCATAGAACGGTTTGGTCCAAAGGCACGTGTAGGGTCAACTCCCACCAGATAAAGATCGTCAGGTGGTCAGCAAGCTTTAGCAGTAAAGAAGACTCAACTAAGGTCACCGTCTGGGTGACCCTGCCTAACCTACCCCTAATTAGCTTTGTCCTAGCGGAGCTTAGGCGCATTGCCAATTCCTTTGGGACGTATGTGGCCATGGCCCCCGAGACCAGCAACATCACCAAGGCCCACTATGCCAAAATATGCGTGGAAATCGATCTCACATCCGAACCACCCAATTTTATCTCGATCGAAGTGGGCAACCAAACCCACACACAACAAATCCTATACGACAACCACATTCTGTTCTCCAACCACTGCAATTTAAGAGGACACCTGCAAAGTATTGCCACCGCCTCTACCCAGAACTCAAGAAAAAATCTGGTCAGAACGACAAAGCATCCACCGAGGGGACGACACCCAAGGCTCCCCTTCTACCTCTTCCTAACTCACACACTCGTTTCGGATCCAGCGAAGGCAAGTCAGACACCAGCAAAGCCTTGATCCCCTTCAACCCCCAAGCCCTCTCCCTTTCCAACCAATTTGAAGCTCTTGATTCGGGGGACGCTGATGCCCCGCCGGAGATAGTGCACCCCCTAATCAACCACGCCCTCACCGAAACCCTAGCACTTACTCTCTCCAACCAATTCGATGCTCTTGACTCGAGGGTTGCGAAGCCCCCTACGGAGTCAGCGTGCCCTCCGGTCTCGAAAGGCGTTCAGACAACTGCCGACAGCTTCGAAGCAGATCAAAGACTCATCAATGAAGACCCTGTCGCGGAAGCTCTGGCAATTCTAGGGCCTAACCAGGTGCGGAGAGGACAATAAATCCAAGCCGCAGGATACCCCCTACAGCAAACTATCCTTCTAACAGGGAGCACCAGTGACTCCTTAGTCATTCCCCTAGAGGACCCCATCCTGGACTCCGCCGGGGAAACTATCGACCACCTTACGGACCCTCACGTATAATCTATCCGGGAGTATCCCTTTCCGGCTATAGCAGTAGCATCAACCTCGTGTGGGGTCAACAACCAGCAAGGACCCGCTGAGACCACAGCCATTCTAACTAGATCCACTGCCAGGCGGAACAAAAAAACTACCACCCCAACTCCTTAATATTAAACATCCTATCCTAGAATGTCCGCGGTCTAGGGAACAAACCTACATTAAGGAGAGTTTCCAGCCTTATGAATTTCCACAAGATCGACATCCTTATTATCCTAGAACCCAAAATCCCCACCAAAAGACTAAAATCCATCCAATTGCAGCTGAATCTCCCCACCGCAATAGCAGACAGACACGATATTTGGATCCTCGGCACCCAGGACGTCAACATCGGCATTATCCAGGAATCTCGACAGGCCCTCTCCTGCTAGTTGGATCACCCCATGCTTCTCGAGCGCACAATCCTCTCAGCGGTCCATGGGAGTTGTGATATCACTGAGCGGAAACAACTGTGGAACGATCTCTTCGATATTCACCTGCAACATATCACCTCTTTTTGGCTTTACATCGGAGACTTTAATACGATTGGCCACGGAAAAGAGAAAACTGGGGGTCGTCCTTCTCCTATGTTGGCCATGCAAGACTTCAATAACTTCATATTCAATGCTCACCTTATCTCCCTCCAGTTTACGGGCAATGCTTTCACCTGGTGTAACATACAAGAAGGGGATCGTCGCCAATATTCTCGTCTCGACAGAGCCTCACAAACAACCTATGGCTCGGTATGGGGATCACCACCAAGTTATCCCATCTCAACTCTTTTGATTCCGACCATGCCCCGCTGCTGGTGGAAATCAAAAGCAACACCAACCCACCCAAAAAGAATTTTCAGTTCCTCGATTTCTGGATCGAGTACCCCCAATTTTTGGGCATCGTCACGGAAGCATGGAACCGCGAGGACTCACCCGACCCCCTGTACCGGGTGAGCAAAAAACTCAAGGCTACGAGAAAAGCTCTATCCAATTGGAACAAACTTTCCTATGGGGACATTTTTCAAGCAGTTCGGATTGCAGATGACGACGTCACCCGAGCAGAAACCAGGTTCTCTTCAGACCGATCTCCGACAGCCAGGACTGCCCTGAACCTCACCAAGGCTATGCTCAAATTCAGGCTCAAAGTGGAGACTGACTTCTGGAAACAGAAAGCGAGGTTGAAATGGGACAGCGACGGGGATAAAAACTCAAAATACTTCCATGCTTGCGTCAACGGTCGCAGACGGAAGCTAACGATTCACCATACCATTGACGATAATGGGAACATCATCACCGACCAAAAGAGCATCCAGGTAGCCGCCACGGAATTCTACTCCAAGTTATTCACCAAAGAGACTGTCCACAAAGACAACGCATTTCTAGACCAAATCCCCTGCCTCATCGACGAAACCGACAACGCCTAGTTGGAATGCCGTCCCACCGATCAGGAAGTAAAAGATGCGGTGTGGGCCCTGAACAAGCACAACGCCCCTGGTTCTGACGGGTTTTCGGGGGTCTTCTTCCGCACGTGCTGGGACATTATCAAACATGATATCACCGAAGCGGCTATTGCTTTCTTCGAAGGAGCCACTTATCCCAAAGCCATTTCCAGCACCAATCTGATACTCATTCCAAAAAAGATAACCCGGAGTCCATTCGCAAATTTTGACCCATCAGTCTATGCACTTTCACCAACAAGATTATCTCCAAGATCATCGCAACCAGAATGGCGGGTCTCCTCCCCAGGATCATCTCTGATGAGCAAAGCGGATTTGTTGGTGGGAGAAACATCCAAGACAATATCATGTTAGCCCAAGAGTTAATCACCTGCCTGAAATTTCTTGTCAGAGGGGGCAACATAGCCGTTAAAATCGACATGGAGAAAGCTTACGACAGACTGGACTGGCAATTTATGATATGGGTATTCAGGGCATTTGGCTTCTCTGAAACTTGGGCCAACACAGTGTGGAGATCCATCAGCAACTCGTGGTTCTCCACAGTCATAAACGGTCAAGCCGAAGGATTCTTCAAATCCAGTCGCGGTGTTAGACAAGGTGACCCTCTATCCTCCATTGTGTTTATCATAGTGGCTGACGCGTTTAGCAAAAACCTTAATAACATGATCAGGGTTCCGCACTTCCACAATATCACACAGCTAGCGGATGTCCAACCATCACCCATCTGACTTTTGTTGACGATTTACTTATCTTCTCATTTAGGGACGAAGGAGCGGTTCAAGTGGTCCACAATACCCTGCAGCGGTACTCTACTTGCTCTGGACAGAAAATCAACCCATCCAAGAGCGTCACCTATGCCCCCCATAATATCAATATCGAGCATACGAGTAGGATTTCCAACTTAACATCCTTTTCTGTTGATCATCCCCCATTCAACTACCTCGGATGTCCCCTAATGTATGAGAAATCCAATGCTAGGACCTTTGAGCCATTAATTATTAGAATCAAAAACAAACTCGAAGGGTGGCACAACGCCACTTTATCCCCTGGAGGCAAGATGATCCTTATCAATCATGTGCTCACCTCCATACCAATCCACACTATAGCCGCATGCTCCCCGCCTTTGAAGGTTCTTTCTTCAATAGAGCAGATCTTTTGTACCTTCTTCTGGGGGCATAGCAACGATCATGATAAGCATCATTGGGCGAGTTGGGACTCAATGGCTCTTCCGACGGAAGAAGGGGGCCTGGGATTCACCAAACTCACTAACATCGTTAAGGCCTTCTCGATGAAATTGTGGTGGCTCCTTCGCATGAGCAAGAATTTATGGAGCAGGTTTATGAAAGCCAGGTACTTCAAGCACATCCACCCTTCCAAAGCCACATCCAACAGCAGATCTTCAGCAACTTGGCGTCGTATCCTGATCGGGCGTGACCTGGCCGAGCATGCCATTAGACTTCAACTGGGCACATACGATTCTAACCCATTCCGTGAGTGATGGGCAGGGGACAACTTGATTCCTAGTCTCACGAAGATCCCGAGAGAATATAGGATTAAGGACATGTGGAACCACATTATCGATGACTGGGACTGGGATAAGATGCGTGACAGGGGCGACACCGAAATGGAGAACAGAGTCCGTCTCTGCGGTCTTAGAATCGGGCGGGAGGCGGATGCGCTGAGATGGACACTCGAGACATCCGAAGATTTTCAGTTAGGTCGGCCAGATCCGCTCTCCATGTGATAGGCCAACCGCATCATATTACTGCTAACTACTGGCACACCTGCATCCCTAAGAAGTAGTCCTTCCTCATGTGGAGGGCCATTAGAAAGAAGTTACCCACTGACGATATCCTCAACACCATCGGGATCAGCTTAGCATCAGCCTACAATTGCTGCTTAGACCACCAGATGGAGACCATTGATCACATCTTCTGTCAGGGAAACCTGCCTAGAGGTATCTGGAGGACCCTTAACCAGCAATTCAGTATCGTCCCGAATGGCAGACGCCTCCACAATCTAGCGACCTCTTGGGATAATGCCTCCCATGGACACCAGATCGTTGCAGCGGCCGCCACGTGGGTCATTTGGAAGAATCGTAACAAAGTGAGATACGAAGATCATCCTTTCTCTGCCGACCAGCTCATTAGGGAAGTCTCCCGTCAATTCCGTAAATGGAGCACCCTGTGCTCCCATAGTCCGAGCATATTTTGGTCTGCGCTCTACCCCTTGTCTTGGCCGTCTGTATTGCTCCCCCTTTTTTTTCCTTTTGGTGTATACTTGTTTAGGCTTCTTTTTGAGCCTTATATACGTGTCAGGCTTCGGCATTTTATGCCATGATTAATGAATAAAGGGGGTTTGGTTATAATATATATATATATATATATATATATATATACACACACAAAATATACATATATGCATATACCAATACCAAAAACCAATAGCCTACAACACTCAATATATGTCATATCCATATATATAGGTATTCCAACTCTCACACATATATATACATATACAACTAAAATCTCGTAATGTATCTTAGAAAACTGAGAACACAACCTATATACTATACCTTATAATTCCCAACCCTCACATGTATGTATATCAGCCCACATACCCTCAAAAGAAATAGAACTCAATAGGTATCTAAGAAATCTAATTCACAACTAAATATCAGTGTCAAACTCAGATATTTGAGTTGAACACAAAATCAATTCTCAAATATCTAAAACCCATATACTACACAAACCCAACTCAAAACCTAAAATCAAAACTCATGAAACTTGACAAACACAAAGGTATACACGTGTGTGTCATGCTCGTGTCCTCACAAAGTTGAACCCGTGTCTGTATCGTGTCGAAACAGTGCGTATTGCACAGGCACATACACTGTATAGAAAAATCCTCGTGGGCACGTGCCATGCTAGATGGAATACCGCACGTAACACGAGGAGCCTCATGCTCGTGCATAAAGATAGGTAGGATCTAGTTCTAGGTGTACACCACACTGACATGCGACCATGCGGTGTCCACGCATCACACGAACAACGTGTCGGGAAGGGCTGTGCGCGCATGCATGGTGTCAACCGAATCAGTGCAGGCACGATAACTTCGCGCACACTCAACGAAATCTTATAAAATTTTACGAGCACGTGGGAAGAGGTTGCCCCCACGTGTACACAAAATTTCATACCAAACCATGTCGTATCCATCGAGTTATGATACTCAAAATACAGGACAGTGCATGGGCTGTGCACGGGATCTCGTGCTACATCCCTGTGTCCGATTTGGACACCAAAAATATGTCAATTCGAGATTCGTCTTCACAGAACTTGTTTCAAATATAAACAGCAACAAATTCATGAAAACATAATCGAAAAATAAGAACTTTCGATTCTAAGAGGCATTTCATCGAACACGTGTTCCAATACATCGACACGCGTCCGATACGCCTACCAAACGTATACAAAATCCTACCAAACTAAATCTACAGGTCTGGGACACCTAGATAGATGCATCTATGAAGAAAAATTATAATTTACAGAGGTTTAGAGGGGTTTACCTATTGAGAGTCAATATCTCAATGAAATGAGCCTCCAAACGTCCAAATACCGATTTCCTCCGGTCTAAAGCCCCTGATTCCTTGCTAGCAAGTCTCCATAAAGTTCCTTTCCCTCGAAAGATCGCAACGTACTTTGTTTGGTCTAATTTGGATGAGAATTGAGGAAAAGAGGCTATTGGAAGCGAATGGGAATTTCTAGGGTTTTGAGAAAGCATGACGGCTACTATACTATAACACATATAGGGGGGCTGCTGTTATGGCCGGCCAGGGGTGCCGCTAGGGTTAGGTTAGGGTTTAGGTAGGGCCATAATACAACTAAAGTCCAAAAGGAGCCCAATAGCAAAAAGGCCAAAAGCTATAATTAAATAGTCTAAAAATAAATTAAATTTTTTCCTAATTAGGACTAAGCTCGAACTTAAATTCTAATTAGCGAATTAAGTCTCTAATCACATGGTTAGTCTTCTAATCAAGGTTAACTAAGGTTAAACCATTTGCTAATACCAAGAGCACCATCAAAAACTACAACACCAATCAAATTAATAATAAAATAATTAAAAACTCAAAATATCACACAATTACTAAAATACCCCAAATCTAGAAAAGTGGTAGTGACAATATATATATATATATAAATATATATATATATATATATAAATATATATATATATATATATATATATATATATATATATATATATACATATATATATATATATATATATATATACATATATATATATATATATATATATATATATATATATATATAAAAATATATATATATATGTCGCAAATGACCTCTATCCTAGTGGTTAAGAAAGATGCATGCTAGACCTGTCAATGGATAGTCGAAAATCGAGTCCGATCCGATTCCGTATCCGAACTTTCGGATATTTTTTGAAATTTCGGATATCGGATTCGGATATTCGAATATTTTTCGGATATTATCTATTTTCGGATACGAATTCGGATATTAAGGTATTCGAATCCGTTAATATCCGATCCGACTTTAAATTGCAAATTTTGGATATAGAATTCTGATATCGGATTCGGATATCCAAAATTTTATATATATTATAGTATAATGTATATGTAATATATATTAATTAATAGAGAAGATTAAAGTATTTTATTCTCAACTGACTTTTACATAAATTAATTACAATATAATTTATATATAATAGTAATATATATTAATTACAATTTACAACAGAAGAAGAAAGGACTCAAATATGTAGAGAAATTGAATTTGGTTTTTGGATATTCGGATAGTAACTAAATCTTTAATATTTGGATTTTGAATATTCGGATAATAACTAAATTTTTAATATTTCGGATTTCGGATATTCGAATACTAGCATTCGAATTTTTTAGCTAATCGGATCAGATATTATCTGATATTCGTTAAACTAGACGGATACGAATTCGGAGTGTCAAAAGAGATATTTGTTCGGATATCGGATCGGATTTGGATATTACAAAAAAATTCAGATACGGATACGGATATTGTCTTGCCGTACCGATAAGCATCCGTTGACACCCCTAATGCATGCGGCCCAAGTGGTCGGAGTTCGAGCCTCACTGTAGGCAAGTTCGCAACAATTATCCATTGCTTATATATATATATTTATATATATACATATATATATATATATATATATATATATAAAATATATATATATATATATATATATATATATATATATGTATATATATATTTATATTTTATATATATTTATATATATATATATATATATATATTTATATATATATTTATATTTATATATATATATATATATATATATATTATATATATATATATATATATATATATATATATATATATTGTTTTTTTTTAACCGTTACCTTTATTGAAAAAGAGGGTAATGATTACATCCTACCTCAAGGTAACCAAAAATAAAAAACACTACTCTAGTGCCCATGGTGGGATAGACGGAAGATGACGACAACTCGAAAGTGGACTTCCGAAATTGTCGCTTCACCTCCCGGACTAAAAGTCCGAACCAGCACCCCGACCATCATATCTATGCCTGTTCATGTTCTTCCAAAGCACCCAAATAATCGCACCAGCCAATGACCTCCGATGATGACTGTCCTGACCCCGCCACCACCGTTGAAGAAAAACCAGAAAGTCACTATGCATCCATGCCTTGAAGAAACCCCGGAAAGCAGACCAAACCGTCAAAGCAAGATCCCCATGGAAAAGATATGTTGAAGGTTCTCCCCATGTCCAACCTGACAGCAATGGCACCTAGAAGCCAGATGGAAGCCAATCTTCTGAAGAGTGTCATCAGTAGGAAGCCGGTTGTGATAGACCCGCCACATCAGGATACTCCATTTTGTCGGAATACACTTGCCCCAAATATTAGAGAAGAATGAAGATGTAGGGTGAGAAGTCCGACAACATCTCCAAGCCGCAGCCAACGTGAAAGAAACTTTCCGGTCACCCCAAACTAGGGAGTCAGGATCCGAAGTACAAGTCAGATTCGCCCCTCTGAGCCGCCCCGCTGCCTCTACTCCAAACTGACCCGAAAACAAGGACAGATCCCAGCCAGAGGCTGTCCAAAAAGATCGAATAGCTGGGCCACCATTATCCGAATTCCTTGCCCTCGAGTCTCTGATCTTTCTTCCCCTATCTGAAAGAACCCGTACCGTCACCGTACGATGGGGGAGAACCACCCTTCTTCCGGCCAATCTAGCCGACCTCCGAAGCTCCCCAGTGCCCACTCGCTGTGAGGTCGTTAAATCGGCAGCCTCGACATCAGCAGACACCTTCGCCTGTGTTCGGCTCCGCCCACGAGACCGTCTCCCCGTCCCACGCCTGGTCCCTTAAGCAACTCCCTCAGTCGGTGGAATAGCAATACTATCCAACCGAGGACCCCCCGGAATCCAGTCCTCACATCTCGCTAAACCCTCACCACGCCCAAGTTTAAGCGAGATAAACGGTTCCGCCAAATTCCTCCCCCGCAAAATCCGTCGCCAAACATAGGAGCACTTGGAAGTCATAAACGCATCACAAGGATGACGCTTACGAAAATATTTTGCTTTAAGTAGCTCCACCCAAAGGCCCTTCCCATGCCTCAACTTCCACCAATGCTTCATGAAAAATGCATCCATAATATCCTTCAGGCACTTGATCCCGAGGCCTCCTTCGGACTTAGTCCGAGTAACGAACCGCCACGCCAGCCAACTCCTCTTAGCCACCCCATCCTTGCTACCCCAAAAGAAAGCCGCAAACATCCTCTCAATCGTCCTAAGAACGGCCCGGGGAGGACAGCATGCAGCCAATATGTACATAGGGATAGATAAAGTACATTCTTAATAAGAACCAACTTACCCCCAGGAGATAGTATCTTGTTCTGCCAACCCGACAACTTCGAACGGATTTTATCTAGCAAGTAGCTAAACATCCCCTCATTCTTTCTCCCGCAAGTTAGCGGGCAACCCAAATAAAAAAATGGTAAAGTTCCGGTACTAAACCCGAAGAGAGTAGAAATAGTCCGAGCACGATCCTCCCCCAACGGTGTCGCAGAAAAGAAGGTAGATTTAGAATAATTGATCTTCTGTCCAGAAACAGCCTCATACCTATGCAGTACTTGTTGGAGAGCACGTAGACCAGCAATATCCCCCGAAGTGAAAATAAGAACATCATCCGCATAAGCCAAGTGCGAGATACGCGGTCCCCCAATCAGAGTGTGAAAAGAAGATCTCCTATTAGAATCTTGAAGGAGCTTGAGGTTCCGAGAGAGTACCTCCGCCGCAATAATGAAAAGAGCCGGGGAAAGAGGGTCCCCCTGCCGGATCCCTCTAGATGCCGAGAAAAAGTAGTAGGAGTGCCATTGAGAAGAACCGCATACCGGGTATCCGCCAGGAGACGATAAATAAGATCACAGAAGACCTCATTAAAACCAAATCTCCGAAGAACACGCAGGAGGAACTGCCAGTTGACTCGGTCATAGGCCTTCTGTATGTCCAGCTTAATAGCAACATTCCCCCCATGGTTGGGTTCCGCATAGAAGCCACCATATCCTGAGCAACAATAATGTTGTCCACAATCTCTCTCCCCTGAACAAAGGCACTTTGCTCCGGAGAAATAATATTTGGAAGATATTTCCGCAACCTGCAAGCAATAACCTTGGAAATAATTTTGTTACAGAAATTACAAAGGCTAATAGGGCGGAAATCAGAGAGGTTCCTCGGGTGCTCGACTTTGGGGATAAGAAATAAGAAGGTGTCCGAAATGGAAACCGGAAGACGAGCCCCCAAGAAGAAAGAACCAACGGCTTCCTCCACGTCAGCCGCAATAATGTCCCAACAAACTGAGAAGAATCTCCTGGAAAAGCCATCCGGTCCGGCGCCACTAGCCGGATCCATCCCCCGAATAATCTCCAACAGCTCCGCTCTGTCAGGACGACGAACAAGATCCGAATTATCCTCCGAAGAAATAATGCTAGGGATGAACTCAAGGAAGGCTTCCTCATCAGAAATAGGGTCAGCTCGAAACAGCTTTGAGAAGAATAAAGACGCCTCCGTCGCTACCTCCTCAGCAGACCCAGTCTCTGATCCATCAGCCCGAATAATTTTCTGAATACCAGCCTTTCGTTGTCTGCTCCTAGTGCACTCATGGAAAAACCGAGTAGTATTTTATCTCCTTCCAGGTCCCATCTCAATCTAGCTTTTTGTTTCCAGAAAGACTCCTCAACCTGGACCTTTTGCTTCAATCTGGCAACGGCCTCCATCCATGAAGCCCTCCCCCTCTCCGAAGGATGAAGCTCATAATCCTGCTCCGCCACCAAGGCAGCATCCTCAGCCTGACGGACCTCCTGAAAAACGTCACCGAAAGTAGCTCTGCTCTATCCAGCCAGAACAAATCCCGTCGTCCTCAAACGCATACCCAGACGCTCAAGCGCAACATAATGCCAACATGAATTCCACGCCCGTGCCACTATCGAATGAAAATTCGGATGCAAAATCCAAAAATTAAGAAAACGAAAGCCTCTGCACAGAATAGGAGAAGCTGGTTGGCAGGATATCAAAAGAGGAGCATGATCCGATTCTGCCCTATTAAGATGCTCGCAAGACACCTGGACATCATCCAGCCAACTACCCGTCACAAGAAGCCTATCAAGACGGGAACCCTGACGATCAATCCCCGTCTGCCCGTTCACCCAAGTAAAGATGCTTCCTCTGAAACCAACATCAGATAGCCCGCCAGCCAACTGGAAGTCGAAAAAATCTGTAATGGCCTCGTGTCAGGAGGTCGGCCTCCAAATTTCTCATCCGGAGAAGCAATAATATTAAAGTCCCCGCCCACCGCCCAGGGTAAGGCCATATCCCTGGCTTGGACGTCCAGAAGATGCCTCCACATAGTCCTCCTCCCCTGTCTTGTCCCTGCACCATGGACTATCGACAGCCGTACCGAAACCGAGAAATAACTCAAAGAAAACTGCACCGTGATAGTCTGATCACAAGAATCAATGCAAGTGATCCCAAGACCCGACTTACAGAAAATCCAAATATTGCCCTTATCATTGCAAAAGCTAACATCAAATACCAACCTCATCTGATAAGAGAGAAGCTTAGAGGATAGCACCTTTGGTTCAATAATGGCAAGGACCTGAATAGAGTTGATCCGACATAAGGACCTGAGACGGGATAAAGTAGCTCTGTTCGCCGTCCCCCGAACATTCCAGATAAGGAATTTAACCATGGACCCTCTGGGGGTCCCGCCTAACCCGGGAAGCATGTGATCGAAGAAGTCGATCCGACTGAGGAGCCATCGACTTCCTTCGCCTACCAGCTGCCTTCTTATAAGGAACCATCTGCCAGTCTTCTTCACGACCCACGGAGATAGAAGTGTAAGAACTAGCCTCGGGAAAAAAAACCATATCACCACCCGGAGTTGAATCATAGCCCCGGTTGGATAGAATACCCTGACCGGCCTCCTCCCACACCACCAAGCTACGATCTTCAGTGTCAGAATCAGCCGCAATAACTCCCTGTCCCAGCTGGCTATGGATAACAATAGGCAGGACCGATAAATCAATAGGCCCAATACTCCGCTCTGGACCCAGCTGCCCATCCGAGCAAGAACCTGGGCCGCTGTGACCCTCCATCATGGGCCGCCCGTCATTCGACCATAAAGCCAGCTGGCCCGAGGAAGACTCCCCCACGTGCCAAGAAGGCGGAGCGGAATTCGCACGAGTATCAATACTCCCGCGCAATCCGTGCTGCGTGGCCCCCGTGCTATCATCACGCCCCCCGACTCGCCTCTAAATCTGCCGTGTCCCCTTTCCTTTCTCGCACCTTGATCGTCTCCTCCGACGACCTCTGCTAATCCCACGGCCACCCTCCGGGCCGTCCTCCTCACGCACAACGCCTGGAACATTGCCGACAGGGATGGGCTGGCTCTCAGCTACGCCCACGGAAGGAGGCTCCACCTGTGGACGCCCGCAAGTACTCTCAACATGATCATGATGGCCACAAGAAACACAGTATAGAGGCCTCCGCTCATAGACAACTGGCTGCGAACGGACACCATCAGGCAGTTGGAAGAATACCTCCTGTGGAAGTGGTTTGCTAATGTCCACTTCAACCAAAACCCTGGCCACCCCCGGCCTAGAAAAGGATGCCGTAGCCCGATCAGTAGTGAGCGGAGTGCCAAGACCAGATGCTATTGACAGGACCGTATTTGTCACGACCCGATCCTAAATAATTGGATCGAACCGGATCATGCCCAGCCTGCACCGTTGTTGAGACGGCGGCAGTAAGCTGTTCAGTAGTAGATAACCATACAACAACACTATATTTGTCACAACTCAAAATTCGGAAATAAAACTTTATTAAACTTTTACAATAAAATAAAAGATACAACTTAAACCATTTATTTTATACATCATGAATAAAAGAAAACTCTAGGCAAACAGCTCAGCAATCTCGAATTCCTCGTCTTGGGATCGCGTAACAAAGCCTCATCAGTGATACCTAAAATGTTGGGTCTCCAGTCAGGAGGGAGCAAAGTACAATTACGAATATCCAATAATTCAAATAATAATTTGAAATTTGCAATGTTAAACAATTTGAAATACTTTAACAATATTTTCCAACAATTCTACAATTGAAAACAATGTGATTTGAGTAGGTAACGAACTATGACCGGCTTGGGATGATTCAATTATATCCTAATGATACGGTCCGGCCTATCCTCGTGTATAGGAGGAATCAGCTCGCACAATCAATGATGCAATATAGGGGTATTGGTCATAGACACTACACTACTCCCCCAATATCCCGAGTCAATCAGATTCAATCAATGAGTCAATATTCGAACTCTAGGAGAGAGTTCCGTGTAGCAATGTGGTTTAAAATTGTAATAAAACAATTACTAGATAAATTACCAAATAGACATAACTGCACTTGCCTTTGTTTTAGAATGACTGGATAGACGAGTCGATACCGAGGAGGAACGTCAGGTGTAACTTCTAGTTCCTACAGTTGAGAACTCGACTTAGAACCTTGAATAACCAGACTAAGTGTGCTAGTTGCAATCTCTAGTAGTCATGTCCTAGTCAGGTTTTATGTTGTATTAATCTACAGCTAACGATTACGTCGCAACTACGTACGTTGATTAAGCCGGTTAATTGGATTATTTGAAAATACACGAGAATCAATTTAACTTTGGAAAACTTTGAGTTTTTGTAATATACATATAAAATACAGTTTTCCTTTAGTGATAAATCGTGAACTAGTTATTTTCTAATATTTTATCCATATTAATTAATTCTTAATTAATCAGTAAATTACGCTCTAGCTACGATTATGCGTCTAATCACAACCACCCAAATCACATCCACCAGAAAAAAAAAAAACTATGCTACACAATACAATGGCACAGCTAATGGTCCTAGGGTGGGCTTATGCCCTGTACAATTTTCTTTACATCAAATGAGAGAAAATGACTTAATTATTAAATAAAGTACGGTAATTAAATAACTATACTAAATAGTCTAAATATTAATTAAAATAATTAAAAAGAAACTAAGAGTCTCAGACTCGGTCCATTCTTCAAAATTTGGCTAATACCTCAACGCTCGTCGGACCGGTGCGTTTGCATTTTGCCGGGGCCCACCGAGCGGTACGGTCGTCGCCCGAAAAATTCAGTTTTAAATTCATTTCCGAAAACCAATTTTGAAATTAATTAAATATAGTTTTTGTAAAAATTTGGACAGCACTTCCTCTATTTCGGGACAAACCCAAAACTGGGAAATGCGCCACAGAAAACCTGCAATTGTTCCAACCAATAATAATCCCGCAAATATATCCACCAAAATATTTTCCAAGCCACCAGAAATAATTCCCAAACAACCGAACTTCCCGAAATACCCGGGAATCCCGAAATCAAACCAACAACACACAAAACCCAGCAAACAAAATCACAGAATATGCTAATGCAGCTAACCGGATTTCCCAAAGGGAAACCGGAGACCGATTCTCATCACAGACTCTACGGGAGGGACGAACTACTGTGATTAACAAGGGTTTACCCAAAAAGATGGAATCCGAAGGGTTGCCTCGGACTCGGAACGATGTCCTGGACAGCGGCACGGACACAGTACAGCGTCACAGACATGGGCACGGGCACGGCACGAACAAGGCAGTGGGGTCGCACGCGTGGAAAGCGTGCACGCGGACAGCAGCACGACGCGGGGAGCGCGGGCGCGGGAACGGAGACGAAGCACGGGGCTGGTCGTGCACTCGGGGCAGCGCTGTACGGAGGCGGCCTGGCCTCACGGGAGACGACGGTCGGCCGGGGAAGCCGCGGATCAGCGGGGCTCGTTGCGCGAGGAGCGCGCCGGGTCGGCGGGGCTGGCGGACACGAGGCCGCTGCAGAGTGACGGCGTCCGACGGGGCGCGTCCGGTCGGGGAAGAATCGCGCGGAGGCGCGAGGAACTGCTCGGCCGGACGGCGGAGAGCCGCGCTCGCCAGAGCTCAGGGTGCTCGCAGATCGGGGCGGCACTCAGGAGAGGGCGCCGGAGACCTCGCCAGGGGAGGTCGCGCGCACGGCCGGCCGGAGGGAGGGGCCGCTCGGGCTGCGGACGGCTGGCACGGGGAGCCGCACGGTTGGGGGCGCTGGACAGCGCAGCGGGCCGCGGAGGGGGAGGTGGAGCACCGACGGGCGCGGGGTGGCGCTGTCGGCCGGGGAGGTCGGCGCTGTCGCGCACCGGAGGACGGCGCGGGGAGTTCGCCGGGGGTGGGCGAGCTCGGGGTGGCCGGTTCGCGCGCCAGAAGGGAAAACTCGGCCGCGGATCTAGGCTCGGCCGGCGGGAAGAAGGCTGCGCGCGGGGGACGCGGCGCCGAGCTCGAGGGTGGCGCGCCGGAGAATGGCGCGGTCGGCGGTGAACTCAGGAAGGAGGGTGGCTAGGGCTTGGGTCGGGAGTGAAGAGGGTTTTGGGAATTTACTCTCTTCCAGAGAGATTAGAGTAGGTGGAGGAGGAAATTCGTTGAGAGAAGTGAGTTGAGTGTTTGCTTCTCTCCTGAGAGAACGTGAAGAGGAGTTGGGGAAGAGGTGAAGTTTTAATAAAAGAGAGTGGTGGGGGTGAGTAAATAGAGGGAGATGGAGAGTTGGGGAGTTGATGGGAATGAGGGGTTTGAGGAGTTACGGGAATGAGGGGGTGAGTTGTAACGTTTGAGAAGAGGAAAAGATGGGTTTTGCCAATTCGTGTGTGTTTGGGGTGCTGGTCCTTCGGGACCAGCCCAAGACTAGGTTTTTATTATTTTTTTTTTAATAATTATTAGTTAACCAGGATTTGGAAAATAAGAAAGGGATTGGATACAGGCTCAGGCCTGGATCTGGGCTCGGACTCGGGTCTGGGTCCAAAACGAAAATCCATGTTATATATATTTTTTTTAAAATCCTTTTTCACCCAAAAATAATTAATAGTAATATTAATAATAATAATTTTAGAAAACGCTAATAATATTAATAATAAACTCTAATAAATAAATACGAGAATGATGGGTTTCACAATCTTCCCTCCTTAGAAAATTTCGTCCTCGAAATTTAAAGTAAGGTAGGAAAGACAAACATGTACGGGTACTGCGCCCGTAACTCAGGTCCAAAAAAAAGAATTTCCAAAGCAGTCGTGGATGAGACGGTTTAGGGATAAGTTTCATTTATGATATCATCCATGCAGAAAATACAAAAGCGAACCAAAGTACACGAGGTTGATCAGACCATCATACACCGGTCCTGATTAGACAATATATTAGTGGTGCACCCAATAAAATACTGTCATGATCAAGCTTGATAAAGAGATAGCTTGCAAAACTAGGCTAACTTCGTCAGCATCAGTCAAGTTTAGAACGAAAAGATGAGAAAATAAGTGATGGCTCGAATTCTGATCTTCTTCTTACCTCTGACTAGGACTTGCAACTGGTTTCTCTGGCACTGAAAGGTTAAGTCCAAACTTGAGCTCTGAATTATCCAAATTGTGACTCGGATCCGAAATGTAGCATCTGAGCTGTGACGTAGAAGACGTTGCACACTCTCAAGATTAGCTGGTAGAGCTAACTGGTACGCTACTTCCAACGTGTCTTAAACTTCAAATGACCTGATGTATCTGGCCTCAATTTCCAGCTCCGTCGAAAACTGATTGTTCCTCTGGTAAGAGAAACTTCACCAAATGCAATTTGGTCTTCCCAAGACCTACCAAATTCCGAGACGCAAAATCTCAATACATCTTCAAGCGTCTGGATTGACCTCTCTGCTTGCTCGTCCCGCGGTACTCCATGAATCCGGTAAATGTGCCTCTCGTACGATGCTGCCAACTTCTTAGTGGATAACCAACTTTGAAGGGAAATAAAGTGTGCTGACTTAGTCAGTCAGTTTTAATAATCCAATTGGTGCCCTTCCCTCCTTGGGAACAAGGCAATCCTTACTCAAAGTTCATTGTTATATGCTTCTACTTCCACTCCAAATTGTCCAGCGGCTCCAACAAGCTTGTTGTCCTCTTGCTAAATTCTCATGTTGACAAATTCACATCTAATCCCATACCTGGAATTGTCCTTCTTTATTCTAACACCAATCAATGGAGGCATATTCCGATACATCTTATTATCTCCTGAATATATAGAATACTGCGACTGGTGCATTTCTTTCATCAACTCGTTCCTCCGTTTGTCAGCCAATACGTAAAGTCTCGTACCATTCTTCAGAGTTAGAACCCTCAAGTGTTCCTGCCAACATTTGATCTCTAAGCCTGCAAAGTGTCTCGTCTTGAAACTGAGTCTCCTTGACTTTGTCCATCAGACTCGAGCTCATTTGCAACTTCATCACCCTGAATCAGCATCCAGCTTCTTCCTTCCATTTCCAGGCAGCATAATCTCCAGTCCAAACTTCTCGATGTCTTCTAGCAGGTGCTAGTCCTTGGTTAAGAACTTCGCCATCAGTATCGACTAAGTGCATCAGCGACCACATTAGCCTTACCTGAATGGTACTGCAGGTTGATGTCGAAATCCTTCATCTGCTTCAGCCATCTTCTTAGTCTAACATTCAGCCCTTTCTGAGTGAAGACATATTTCAGACTTTTGTAGTCCGTATATATTTCACTCCCTTTCCATAAAAAATCATGCTTCCATAGCTTCAAAGTAAAGATAATTGCAGCAAATTTCAAATTAGGCGTGGGATGATTCTTCTCATGAGTCTGTAGTTGCCTACACGTGTAAGCAATTACTTTCCCATGTTGTTGAAGGACGCAACCCAGTCCTCTTCCAGAGGCACTGCTGTAAATTGAGAACCCACCGGTTCCTGCGGGTAGCGCAAGGATTGGTGTAGTGGTAAATCTCTTCTTCAGCTCCTCAATGCTAACTGGCAATCTTTCGTCCAGATGAACTCTTCATTTTTTTTTCAGGTGAGCTTCGTCACTGGCTCAGCAATCTTGGCAAAATCCTTCACGAACTTCTGATAGTAGCCAGCCATGTTCAAGAACTTCCGAATTGAACTTGGGGTATACCACTCTTCGACAACAGCTATCTTCCATCGAAATTTCTTCTCTTGACAACATGGCCAAAAATCCACCTTGTCAAAGAAAATCCACGTTCAGATAACTTACCAAAAACTTCTTTTCTTCAAAGTTTCCAAAACTTCCTCAGGTGTTCTTCATGCTCTTCTTCAATCTTCTATATCAGAATGTTATCTATGGAGAAGATAAACTGATTCAAATACTCATGAAAAATCTCTGTTCATGAAATTCATGAACACAGCAGGAGCATTTGTCAGTCTAACGTCCTGACCAAAGAAACTACCCATACTTGGTGTTCGAACGCGGTCTTGGAAATGTCCTCTTTCCTGACTTTGATTTGATAGTAGTCAAATCTTAAGTCAAATTTCAAAACACCCTAACTCCACATAACCCGATCAAACAGATCCTCGATCCGGGCAGAGGGTACTTGTTCTTTGGTGTCTGGTAATCGATGCACATCCGTTGCTCCATCCTTCTTGGGCACAAACAAGATAGGTGTTTTAAGGTGAAGTTCTATCTTGGATAAATCCTAGAGCCTTCATTGATCTGGTCCTTCATCTTCTATGAACTTCGAGTCTGCATCATGCCTTTGTAGGAGGCAAGGTCTGCTGGATAGAAAAGGGTCCCTAGGTTGTGGCCTAACAGGTGTTGCTGGGATAGGTATTCTGGTATGATGGTAAGATAAGGGGCAGTCCTTTACCCGATGTTCAGCAGATCCACATGCCAAACATTGTCCCAATCTCTTGCGCAACTAACGGTCTGATGACCAGGCCTCTTGCAGTAGTTACAAGCCCATAGCTTCTTACGACAAGGCTGCCGGAAGTAGAGTACTTGATGGGACCCAATATCTTCTAGATTCAAGGGTATCCTTCCTAGGGCAAAAGTTCTGCTCTAACTTGGTTGGAGATAACTAAGGCTACAGTATTGACGTTCTTCATGTCTTCTCTCGTGATATTCATCTGTTTCTGCTGGGCTTCATCTTGAGCTTTCTGGAACTCCAGGATTTCTTGAAATAGGACAACCATTTGGAAGATGATTGCTGGTACTGGTGGGGCAACAAAATGAATACTCCACCGAGGAAATGCAACTCAGTTTGAGATGAGGTAGGAATTGCCAGTGTAGGAAAAACTTCACTGGATGCACTATGCGGACGGTCAAACAGCCGCGAGGGGAAAGACCCTGGGCTTGGTTGAGGGGATGGGGTATGATCCGGAGATAACACCTCATCGCCAACAGGATTTGGTCTTGTCAATGGTCATTCTTTGGAAGGTTTAGGATGCATACATAAGCAAGGTATCCTACCAGTCTATAATCAAACAAAAATATTTATTATATATATTTCGGTCCTATGTTGTGACAAATTGATGTTCTAGTGTTCTAATTGTTTCTAAGTTGTTTTCCTAAGTTGTTGTTCTGACCTGCATGGGCCACCACTAAAAACATGTCACGACCCGATCCCAAATAATTGGATCGAACCGGATCATGCCCAGCCTGCACCGTTGTTGAGACGGCGGCAGTAAGCTGTTCAGTAGTAGATAACCATACAACAACACTATATTTGTCACAACTCAAAATTCGGAAATAAAACTTTATTAAACTTTTACAATGAAATAAAAGATACAACTTAAACCATTTTTTTTATACATCATGAATAAAAGAAAACTCTAATCAAACAGCTCAGCAATCTCGAATTCCTCGTCTTGGGATCGCGTAACAAAGCCTCATCAGTGATACCTAAAATGTTGGGTCTCCAGTCAGGAGGGAGCAAAGTACAATTACGAATATCCAATAATTCAAATAATAATTTGAAATTTGCAATGTTAAACAATTTGAAATACTTTAACAATATTTTCCAACAATTCTACAATTGAAAACAATGTGATTTGAGTAGGTAACGAACTATGACCGGCTTGGGATGATTCAATTATATCCTAATGATACGGTCCGGCCTATCCTCGTGTATAGGAGGAATCAGCTCGCACAATCAATGATGCAATATAGGGGTATTGGTCATAGACGCTACACTACTCCCCCAATATCCCGAGTCAATCAGATTCAATCAATGAGTCAATATTCGAACTCTAGGAGAGAGTTCCGTGTAGCAATGTGGTTTAAAATTGCAATAAAACAATTACTAGATAAATTACCAAATAGACATAACTGCACTTGCCTTTGTTTTAGAATGACTGGATAGACGAGTCGTACCGAGGAGGAACGTCAGGTGTAACTTCGAGTTCCTACAGTTGAGAACTCGACTTAGAACCTTGAATAACCAGACTAAGTGTGCTAGTTGCAATCTCTAGTAGTCATGTCCTAGTCAGGTTTTATGTTGTATTAATCTACAGCTAACGATTACGTCGCAACTACGTGCGTTGATTAAGCCGGTTAATTGGATTATTTGGAAATACACGAGAATCAATTTAACTTTGGAAAACTTTGAGTTTTTGTAATATATATAAAATACAGTTTCTTTAGTGATAAATCGTGAACTAGTTATTTTCTAATATTTTATCCATATTAATTAATTCTTAATTAATCAGTAAATTACGCTCTAGCTACGATTATGCGTCTAATCAAAAACCACCCAAATTCCACATCCACCAGAAAAATAAAAATAAAACTATGCTACACAATACATTGGCACAGCTAATGGTCCTAGGGTGGGCTTATGCCCTGTACAATTTTTTTTACATCAAATGAGAAAATGACTTAAATTATTAAATAAAGTGCGGTAATTAAATCTATACTAAATAGTCTAAATATTAATTAAAATAATTAAAAAGAAACTAAGAGTCTCAGACTCGGTCCATTCTTCAAAATTCGGCTAATACCTCAACGCCCGGTCGGACCGGTGCGTTTGCATTTTGCGGGGCCCCACCGGTACGGTCGTCGCCCGAAAAATTCAGTTTTAAATTCATTTCCGAAAACCAATTTTGAAATCAATTAAATATAGTTTTTGTAAAAATTTGGGCAGCACTTCCTCTATTTCGGGACAAACCCAAAACTGGGAAATGCGCCACAGAAAACCTGCAATTGTTCCAACCAATAATAATCCCGCAAATATATCCACCAAAATTTTTCCAAGCCACCAGAAATAATTCCCAAACAACCGAACTTCCCGAAATACCCGGGAATCCCGAAATCAAACCAACAACACACAAAACCCAGCAAACAAAATCACAGAATATGCTAACGCAGCTAACCGATTTCCAAAGGGAAACCGGAGACCGATTCTCATCACAGACTCTACGGGAGGGACGAACTACTGTGATTAACAAGGGTTTACCCAAAAAGACGGAATCCGAAGGTTGCCTCGGACTCGGAACGATGTCCTGGACAGCGGCACGGACACAGCACAGCGTCACAGACATGGGCACGGGCACGGCACGAACAAGGCAGTGGGGTCGCACGCGTGGAAAGCGTGCACGCGGACAGCAGCACGACGCGGGAGCGCGGGCGCGGGAACGGAGACGAAGCGCGGGGCTGGTCGTGCACTCGGGGCAGCGCTGCACGGAGGCGGCCTGGCCTCACGGGAGACGACGGTCGGCCAGAAGCCGCGGATCAGCGGGGCTCGTTGCGCGAGGAGCGCGCCGGGTCGGCGGCTGGCGGACACGGGGCCGCTGCGAGTGACGGCGTCCGGCGGGGCGCGTCCGGTCGGGGAAGAATCGCGCGGAGGCGCGAGGAACTGCTCGGCCGGACGGCGGAGAGCCGCGCTCGCCAGGCTCAGGGTGCTCGCAGATCGAGGGCGGCGCTCAGGAAAGGGCCGGAGACCTCGCCAGGGGAGGTCGCGCGCACGGACGGCCGGAGGGAGGGGCCGCTCGGGCTGCGGACGGCGGCGCGGGGCGCCGCGCGGTCGGGGGCGCTGGACAGCGCAGCGGGGCCGCGGAGGGGGCAGCGGAGCACCGACATGCGCGGGGACGCGGCGCCGAGCTCGAGGGTGGCGCGCCGGAGAATGGCGCGGTCGGCGGTGAACTCAGGAAGGAGGGTGGCTAGGGCTTGGGTCGGGAGTGAAGAGGGTTTTGGGAATTTACTCTCTTCCAGAGAGATTAGAGTAGGTGGAGGAGGAAATTTGTTGAGAGAAGTGAGTTGAGTGTTTGCTTCTCTCCTGAGAGAACGTGAAGAGGAGTTGGGGAAGAGGTGAAGTTTTAATAAAAAGAGTGGTGAGGGTGAGTAAATAGAGGGAGATGGAGAGTTGGGGAGTTGATGGGAATGAGGGGTTTGAGGAGTTACGGGAATGAGGGGGTGAGTTGTAACGTTTGAGAAGAGGAAAAGATGGGTTTTGCCAATTCGTGTGTGTTTGGGGTGCTGGTCCTTCGGGACCAGCCCAAGACTAGGTTTTTATTATTTTTTTTAATAATTATTAGTTAACCAGGATTTGGAAAATAAGAAAGGGATTGGATACAGGCTCAGGCCTGGATCTGGGCTCGGACTCGGGTCTGGGTCCAAAACGAAAATCCATGTTATATATTTTTAAAAAAAAAAATCCTTTTTCACCCAAAAATATTAATAGTAATATTAATAATAATAATTTTAGAAAACGCTAATAATATTAATAATAAACTCTAATAAATAAATACGAGAATGATGGGTTTCACAAGGACTGATAGGGATTGTCGACCATCTACGAGATACTCACCAGATGAGTATGTGCTATTGACTGACGGGGGAGAGCCTAAAAGTTTTGCAGAGGCTATGGAAGACGAACACAGGCAGGAGTGGAGGCTAGCAAGGAGATGAGTTCCTTGCACACCAATTCCATTTATGATCTGGTGCGGTTGCCAAAGGGCAAGAAGGCTTTGAAGAATCGATGGGTGTTCAGAGTAAAGCAGACGGATGATGCTACTCGCCCTCGATACAAAGCGAGGCTGGTAGTTAAAGGCTACGGTCAGCGGAAAGGCGTGGATTATGATGAGATCTTTTCGCCTGTCGTCAAGCATTCGTCTATTCGGGTGGTGCTAGCATTAGCAGCCAGTCTCGACTTGGAGGTCGAGCAGATGGACGTGAAGACGACATTCCTCCACGGTGATCTTGAGGAGGAGTTATACATGGAGCAGCCAGAGGGATTCTGTGAGAAGGGCAAGTCACATTTGGTCTGCCGGTTGAGAAAGAGCTTGTATGGTCTGAAGCAGGCTCCGAGAGAGAGAGAGTCCAAGCTGCTACACTTGTCCCAAACGAAGTACATTCACCGGGTACTTCAGCGTTTCGGGATGGACGGGTCGAAGAAAGTGAGTTCCCCTCTTGCGGCTCACTTTAAGCTCATTGAGGAGCAGTGTCCATCTACCGAGGACGAAAAGGAAGATATGGAGCGGGTTCCATATGCCTCAGCTGTGGAAAGCCTTATGTATGCCATGGTGTGTACGAGGCCAGATATTGCTCATGCAGTTGGTACGGTTAGCAGGTATCTTTCAAATTCTGGAAGGGTACATTGGAGTGCGGTCAAGTGGATTCTACGATATCTTCAGGGCACTGCTGGTTGGAGACTTTCCTTTGGTGGTGACGAGCCGAAGCTGGTTGGGTATACCGACGCTGATATGGCTGGAGATGTAGACACGAGGCGATCGACTTCGGGCTACGTGATGATGTTTGCGGGAGGAGCGGTGTCGTGGCAGTCGCGGTTGCAGAAGTGTGTTGCCTTGTCAACGACAGAGGCAGAGTACATTGCAGCGACAGAGGCTTGCAAGGAGCTGCTGTGAATGAAGAAGCTGCTGCAGGAAATGGGACTGAAGCAAGAGCAGTATACTTTACTTTGCGACAGTCAGAGTGCTATTCACCTTGTGAAGAATCAGACGTTTCATAGCCGGTCCAAACACATCGAGACTCGGTATCATTGGATACGGGATGTGGTTGAGAAGAAGGACGCGGAGCTTGAGAAGGTTCATACAGATGACAACGGAGCTGATATGTTCACGAAGATTCTACCAAGGGAGAAGTTTGAGTACTGCAGGCAGATCGTCGGGATGACGATATCCTCCCCATAGTTGTGAAGGGGGAGATTTGTTGGAGTGGGTGGGGTTCCCAACCTATGTGGAGAAGATCCCGGAGTGCGACGAGCGCCGTTCGATGTCGGAGAAGCTCGGGAAGTAGGCGACGCGGAGTTGCTGCTGCTGCTGCCAACCCAAAGGGGGGTTATGGACTGGGGCTGCCGAGTTCGGGCCGAACTCGGTCCCAGGGCGAGTTCAGGCCGAACTCGGTCTGGCCACTCCAGAATGTGGCCGATAGGTTCTGGTTGTCCGACACAGAGTTCTGGCCGAACTCTGTGTCGTCGGGGCTGAGCGAAAATTTGGGATGATTTTTCACCGTTGGATCATATCTGATGGTCCAGATTTTGCTGCGGATTAGGGGAGTTAATATTAGGTTATTCCTAACCCTATTCATCGTAGAACATTGAAGAAAAGAGAGAGAGAAGGAGGCAAGAGTGCCATTACAATTTCGGGAGAGAAGACGGAGGATTGAAGGTCGTTTTTCGAAGGAGATCGCATTCGGGTAAAATCTACTCGTCGTTCTCGCTCTTCGTAGCCTTGTAATCATTGTTCTTACTTCTGAGTGTTGTGGGGATCCGATTTGGATCGGGAGGAGTTTGTAGAGGGTATAATTCTTCTATTCCATTAGTGGAGGCTTCTCAGGGTTGGACTCCGATCGTCCCGTGGTTTTTCCCGCAAGAGTTTTCCACGTCAAAAATTCTCTGTGTCTGCGTGATTGTGTTTGGTGTTTTGGTTTGTGCGTAGTTTGCTCGGTTCTCTCACAGGTACTCTCTAGTTTGGGAAAAGGTTTTCGCGTTTCTTTTCCAACACCAAGCCCACAGTAGAGTTTGGGAATTGGGATTGCTCGTCGTGGCTGCTCCTGCTTATTTAAAGGAAAGAAAAAAAATAGCAGTCAGTCACAAAACAGCTTAACAATTTTTTATTTGGATAAACTAGCACTAATTCGGGATAGCTTATGGAAGCAGTCTGCTTTTTGAAAAGCAGGAAGAATCCCAAACCCGGCCCAACTCCACCAAACACCCCCATTTCTCTTTCCGAACCCCGGTTCGCAACTTTTAATAGGTAGCACATAGCCAGCCCGCTCAAATCACATCCTCTCTCTCTCTCTCTCTCTCTCTTCCAATGGATGCTCTCGGACCAGGACGCTTCTTCTGGAACTTTCCATCGGGAGGAGGAGGAGGTGGAGGTCGCCGCTCCCGGAGGCCCAAACCCAACTCCTCTTCTTCCTCCTCCGGACCGACCGGCGGCCAGCACCGGTCGCCGCTGTCCGAGTTTCCTCTGAAGCAGGCCGCCATCGCCTCCTCCCTGGCGCTCACCGGCGACACCCTCGCGCAGATCAGGGACCGGCTCGTCAAGCTCCAACGAGCCCGACACGACGGCGACAAAGAGGTCCGTGTCCGTTACTCTACCAGTTCACTCCATTTCCCCCAATATTGATTCTGTACAGTTTAATATTGGTCGGACGAAAAGCCATGGATGATGTAGCACCATGTTCAAGAGTATCTTGACTCAAATGGAGGCGGCTATTTTTTAATGTTACGAAGGAGATTCTGAATTGACTACTTGTTGCAATGGCTTTTAATCCATATCTAATATTATTTATCGATGGAAAACTTTAGAGAAAGCAAGAAAGATTCGCACATGGCTTCCATTGGCTTGGAAGAAACTCATGACGAGATCCCTATAGAGATTATTATCATCTTGTCGAGGTCTGGAGAAAGAAACAGTCTTGCGAAGGGTTGGCAATATATTTCTTGATGGCAATAGGTAGGATTTCGGGATTAAGTACAAATTGTACATTTTGGGGGGTCTTTATGAAATTATGGATGAAAATATTTCCGATCGTGCTTATCGATATCTAAATAGGTTTATTGAAACACAACGTATATACCATGCTCCCACTTGCAACATACCTCAAATTCATGCGACTAGAGTGCCCTATTTTTATGACTTCAGAACATGATAATCCAAAATAAATTCCACACGTAAATACTTAAAACTTGACTAAGCTCCAACCAAACTGATTGGAAATTCCTAACTTGAAGGCTCAGATTCAAAACTTCAAACTAAACCTAACTCCACTTTAGAGAACTTTCTTCTCAAACTAGGAATGAATAGTTATATTGAGACGGCTAAAGATATGTACGATGGAGTTACGACTATTATGAGGACGATTGGAGGAGACGCATCATCCTTTCCCTTAACCATAGGCCTATAAATTAAGGATCAAAACCGAGTACTTACCTCTTTTGTGCTAGTTGTGCATGAACTTCCTACATACACAAGTTTATGTACTAATATGCTATTTTTTATGATGTCTTGTTAGTCAACGGGAGTAGAGAAGGGTTACATCTTAAAAAAAAAGCGGTGAGAGAAGCTTTAGGGCCGAAGGTTGTGTTTGCTATGCCTGAGGCTTGTTCGGGAATAAAGATTCTCATGAGAATTCACGCATTTACCATAAGAAGCACAACATTTGTGGGAATGTTACATTCTCATAGACATCATTTTTCCAAATATCATTACTATGATATGTAGGAATTTTACATTACCGCATGGGAAAAATCCTAATAGATATGTTCATTTATACCCTCTTATAGAAAATAAAAGACTCTAGTCCCTTATCTTGAAAGTATTACTTCACCTTGATTTTTTTGATACTTTCTTCGAAAATATTAATATAAAAAACTTGTGTTAGGATCTTTATTGGAGCTTTGAACATTTTATTTGGTCGGTCTATTTAAAAATTAGGTGGTTGTAGTTTTACTTACATTAAGGAAATCGCTTGACCCGTTGGTAAGGCTTGACGATGCATCATGGAGGATGTTGGTTCGACCATATATTGGGAGGGAGGGGGGGAGGGTATGCCTACATCTTGATGCTCCCAGGTCCAACATAAGCAGGAGCGCCTCCTGGCGGTAGGAAACCCCATTCTTAGAAATTATTTTTTAATATATTAATGGTCAAGAGATACCTACGACTGATTCTTTTTGTCATTCAGTATCGATAATTCAGCATGATTGTAAGATTGAGAATAATGTTGATCATAGAATTAAGGGTTATTTACACTAACTACCCTTAGTTTTGGGTTTATAACATAAGGTACCCTACTTTTAAACTAAATATACTGACCACCCCTTCCTTTAGAATTTTTTTTAAAATAGGTGTAGTTAGTGTTATAATTTTTTATTTTTACCTTAAAGTAGGGATACCCCGTGTAATAAACATAAAACATGGGGATTGTCAGTGTAATTAGTTTAAAAGTAGGGGTACCGTTATAAACCAAAAACTTAGGGGTAGTTAGTGTAAATAACTCTAGAATTAAAGTTGTATGGTTGAAGTGGAGGTGCTCTCCTAGAGTGCTTTGTGATCACAAGATACCTATGAAATTGAAAGATTTTTTTTATAAAGAAGCTTGTTGTTGTTGTTGTTGTTGTTGTTGTTGTTGTTGTAATCTTAATTACCTGAATTCCTTGGGTTCTTCGTGATTGTCGGGCCAATATTTAGTTTGCTGATTCATAGTTTACATCACTAGCATGTTTGGAGTTCAATAAGAAGCTTCCTATATCCATATTATACGGGCTTGAGATATCGGATATTGGAGACATATCGGGTGAAATATTGAATTATCGGATACCAATAAGTATGTAATATGTTATATATACTAAATGTCCCTGTCAAATTCATTCTAGATGTAGTAAATGTTCTAAATATCCTAAAACACTAAAACTAAGTAACCAACAAACTAACCAAAAACGTCTAATATAACATCATAACATGGTAAGAAACTAACGATTATAAAATTACAAGTAGAGATGCAACAAACTTTCAGTATAATATCATGACAAACATGACGTCCAAATTTCTACAACTATAAGCATCAATATTATATTAGTTTGAATCCACACGGACCAAATACAAATGCTTGTTGACTATTATGATTTTAAATAAAGGCTTAAGGGATGCTGTGATCCACACGAACCAAATACAAATGCTTGTTGATTATTATGATTTTAAATAAAGGCTTAAGGGATGCTGTGATGTGATTGAAAAGGAGGAGAGGTATATATCGATTGATCATGGATGTATCATTCAAAAGTAATAAAAGTTGCAGCATATCACTAGAAATATTGACAATAATTAGTCACCTTAGAAAGAAATGAAACAAAACAAAACAAAACAAACAAAACAAAACAGTAGAAATATTGTGCTTATTCACAATCAAAGTTTTTCTGAATTCAAAATCATCAGTTGGTTATTCACAAAAAAAAAATCAAAGAATAAAACACAAGAACTAGTCCAATCAAAGTTTTGCTTACGTGTTCGGAAAAACAACAGCAGCAAAAAAAAAAAAAGACCGCAGCAAATTCTGACAACAAAATCAAAATTGGTATGCTTATCTGGTCGGAGGCTGGTCCTGTAATATCTTCTTCTTCCTCAAATCTCTGTCAAGACTCAAAATCAAACAACAACAACAACAAATCAAACAGAGAACAGTGTGGAGAGCTAAGTGGCTAACATGGTCCTAGAGAGAGGTTTTTTTTATTAGAGGGGTTTTAGGTAAATGGATTTGGGTTAATGAATCCAATCCAACTCTACAGTCTACCCGACCCGACCCGAAACCCATTAAACTGATATGTAAATATCGGGTGAACCGGCCGATATTGGTCTTCGACCGATATACTGGCCGTATTTGCCAAAAGGATATGTGGCCTATATATTGTTTTGGCCGCAAAACAATATACCGATCGATATTACCGATATCTCGAACAGTGGTATACATTGTTATATTTCAGAACAAATCATGTTCTACAGGAGGTTCCTGTGTTGTAGCCATCATTCTTTGATGATTATGTTGTTCACGTCAAAATTTACTCATTTTGTCATTTGTTACGTGTTTTTTGTTGAATGTTGTTCTTTATATTACTCATCTGCGTCCCTTGATTGTATGTACGGCATCTTGCTTTCTTTTGCATGTCTTATTGTCGTTATGATGTTCATGTGTTTATCATCTGTCTGTCTATATTTTATCTTCAAACTTAATCTCTTGTATCTTTTATCTGAGCATATCGGTAAATTGCTTCTAGGATGACACCTCAGTTCTCTGGTCAGATCATGACTGGCTTCGTTCCCTGCGCATGGCTTCCTATGGGTTTTTATTATATGGTCCAGGTTCCTATGCCTGGTATCAGTTTCTTGATCGATGCATGCCCAAGCAGACTTTCACTAATTGTCGCTGAAAGTAAGCTGACTTCATCTAAACATTTATTTGTAACAAGTAACTGCATTATATATTCCTGGTCTCTTTTCAAGAAAGTTTGAACTTAGTAGATTCCCTCTGAATTCTCCATTTTGTTTCAGGTTTTGCTAAACCAGATTGTACTTGGTCCATGTGTTATTGCTGTTATTTTCGCATGGAACAATATGTGGCTAGGGAAATTATCAGAATTACCTAACAAGTATCAAAAGGATGCCCTTCCTACACTTCTCTATGGTAATCAACTTCCCCATTATTTTCTTTAAGAAGATCATAGAACTTATGTCTGTAACAATTCATGTTTCATGTCTTGATGCAGGGCTTAGGTTTTGGGTTCCTGTCAGCATTCTGAACTTTTGGTAATTTCACATGAATTTCTTTACTGTTCATGTTTGTTACTTGTGAACTGATGTAAGCTAATATATGTTGGAAGTTTGGACTGCCAAGTCGATGATTCGTTAATGATTGTCCCTTTAGTTCTGTATTTTGATTATGCTTTTCAAATTTATTGGTCTTTGAGTCCTAAGGACAATAAGTTATTGATCACCTTTTCTTGGACCATGGACTTAGCAATTGATTTTACTGGTGGTTCAGCTGTATATATTTGACATAGTGGTTAAAGACATTCAGATACTTACACTGTTGACGAAGTGATTCAAGTAGCATTGTGCTTGACTGAAATTTGTTTAAGTAGTCTAGTCTTTGTTTTATATCAGTTTGTTCGGAGCCCTTCTTTTTAAATTTTAGATTTATTTATGTAACTTTTGTCTACTTTAGGAGGTTTTTGAAAATTGTTGTTGGGCTTTAGTTAATTGGTTGGTTCCACTTTTAGATCCTCTTATGAAATCCAATAAAACAGAAATTAGTGAAGTCGGGGCTGTTTAAACAAATAATTTGAGGATCATTGTTCGGAAGAAATAAACCTAAAGCCATCTTCATCAATCTTGTTGAGTAGCTAGATGTTGCTTCAATTGTGTCAAGGCCTCATTTGTGGATGCATATAATTTTCTAGTATTGTGGCCAGTGCTATCTGAACATTGATTGTTTTCAATTATAAGTTATAACCTGGATCAGTTATAACAACTGTAAGCATTCACTGACCCACGTAAGTATACCGACTTCTAGATATGGCCAAGGTGACTTTAAAGAGGTGGAAAAGTTGTGCATTTTGGTGAAGTACCTTCAGTTCTAAACCAAATGCTATTAGCTCCAGGGTTTCCAACTACTACTACTCAGCCTTGCTAATGCTTCTTCACTTAGCTTCCAATTCTGCTACAATTTTAAAATTGTCTTCATGATGATAACTTACATCCTAGATGGAGTATTGAGTTAGACTAAATATGACCTGATATCATTATTATAACTGGTTGGTGCAAGAGATATCACTGACACCATATGTTTTACTCTGTCTGCTGTTGAGTCTTGTTATTCAGTTTCAAATGTATCTTATAAAGGTTTTCGTGCTTTTGAAAGGAAAAAAAAATGTTTCATTACTCATTTAAATTGATGGATCCAGGGTGGTGCCTATTTCTGCTCGTGTTGCATTCATGTCCAC
The DNA here is from genome assembly GCA_029216955.1 of Iris pallida. NCBI lineage: Eukaryota > Viridiplantae > Streptophyta > Magnoliopsida > Asparagales > Iridaceae > Iris > Iris pallida. The sequence continues at coordinate 11,932,666 of JANAVB010023999.1, read as the reverse complement.
TGGCTCCATATTTTGGAACTTCTACTTGTCGTCAACATTGAGCAAGTAAATCTTATGGCTGATCTGGCACCAGCTGGAGGCTCATTCTTGGACATAAGACGCAGGACTCATGGATTCTGTTTCTTCTAATTTTACATTATTGGTCTTTTCTTCCTGTTGGCACTTGACACCAACATTTGGAGATGGGGATTTTGTTGGTGGTGGTGACAGCTAAATATAGCTAAAGCTACAGATGAAAACATATAATTGTTTATTCAGCTAACTGAACGCTCAGCATCTGGGACCAATATGTAATGTTGGATTTTTCTTCTTCTTCTATTATGTGGCCTGGGTCGGCCCTTTTATTATTGTTATTATTATTATTTTTAACTTCCTATTCGTGCTTAAGAGACGTAATTGCTGCCTATGAATGACTAGTATAACAGTTCGATTTATTCACTAAGAAACTGGTGGTTATGTCAATGATCAATTTCTGCGCTGGGAATTGCTTGGGATAATTTTCCAGAGGTGATCTTGTTTGCCAGTTTTTATCCTCGCTTTGCCCAGCGGAGATATGTTTGTTGCTCCTTCACTTTGTTAACTGCAAATGTAGTTTTATGTGAAGCTCTATTTTGTTACTAAAGGAAAATCTTAATTTTACAGAGATTGGATGGGAAAAGAAACTAGGTCATCATATTCCATGGGAAGAATTTACCTTTGTGATTTGCTTCACTCCTTGATTGCTGCGACTGATCGGTTCGCAGTTATACTTGCAGTAAATTAGGATGAGCATATTTCACTACAGCAGGCTAAACTTTATAGCCACACACTGCAAATTCAAAGCATAATTAGAGCTGAAAATCGAACGAACAAGCTCGAACAAACTGTGTTCGAACTCGGTTCGACTAAACTGTCGAACGAGCTTTATTCGAGCCGACCTCAAGCTCGGGCTCAAAAATGGTGTTTGAACTCGGTTTGATTATAGGCTCGAAACGATCGAGCTCGACTCGATTTAGTTCTCGAGCTCGGACGAGCCCGAGCCAAGACCGAACGTCAGGCACATTAATTATGCTTTTTTACATCACAAATTTAGCATCATATAATAACAAAAAAAAGAGTAAATTTTCTAAGACAAAATTTATCAACATCCATAAAATATATATCAATATTAGAAAAATTCATAATATTAGAAACCGAGCTGAGTTCGAGCCAGTTCGTGAACAAGACCGAGTCGAACAACCTATGGTCGAATTCGGTTCGAACACCTCTTAGAACAAAAAAAAAATCGACCGAGCTCGGTATCGACCTGCCAACGAACGAGCTTCGAACCGAGCTTGGCCCGAACCGAACGCGAGTTTGAATCGTTTTACAGCCCTAAGCATAATCAGTCGACAACTGATGCAGGAGAGACTCTCAGTTTTGGCCGTTGCATTTGCTTTCACATGATTCTTTCATAAAATCCCACCAATACTTCTGTCTGGTCCTTCGAAACCATCCACTGAGCACAGTCACTCCACACAAAGTAGATTCCCCGACACAAGAAGAACAAGAAATCATTTACACACAGGTGCAATTGGAAGACAAGTACCCGCTAAAATTGCAGCATTAAGAATTGAGTTTCAACTTCCAACAGCCTTGCATTGACTTCCACAGGGAATTGGAGTGTTGGGATTGAGGACGAAGCCTTTCCTCCTGATCTTGACCAGCATCGCAGTAGCCAGCAAGTAGGGCCGGCAGGGGACGTTGGGTTTCCCTAGCCGGGCCATAAAATCTTTCATGAGAGAGGGACGAGCAAGTGACGTGATGGATTGGGGAAAAAAAAAGTTACTGATAACATTCGAAATTATGCAGGATTATATACGAAAGATCCTTTTTTGGCTCTCTTTAGATCGCACCTTCGGATGTAAATATAGGTTCAAATTGAATTCAGACTCGGGTCGGTTCTAAGAAAAACAAATAGCGTGGGGGTTGCCCTAGGAAGGTGGAGTTGTCCAAGTTCAAATTCTTATCGACTTACCTTGGCTCTATGGAGTAGGAAGCAGGGCTGGCCTGGAGGGTTGGGTTGCCCAGGTTGCACCTTCGGGTTTAAGTTGGAATTAAGTTGGATTAGTTCTAGGAAAAATAAATGGTGTGAGAATTGTCCAAGAGAGGAGTTTGCCAAGTCCGAAGTCTTGTTGGGCTTGTACCCTGAGCCGACCCTGGCAGCAATGTGTCCCTTGGCCTGCACTACAGGGTGGTAAGCTTTGATTGTAGAATGAGAACAGCTATACCCTTGTGATGACGCATTGTATTTACATCTAGGGATATTTAGTAATATGATCGCGTATTGTCACCCCCAGTTTTCAAATTAGGGGTATTTTCGTCATTTTCAAGTTTTATAATATTTTAGGAATTTTATGTGATTTTATATGATTTTTAGGAATTTATTTGAGTCAGTTTGGATTTTATCCAATTCGGACCCAATTTGGAGACCCGGGTAGCCTGGACCCTAGTGGGACCCACATACTAGCTGGGCTTAGCCCATGTACCATTAAAAATAGGCTAGAAATTATTAACCTATTTTCCATGACTTAATTAGTCATTTTAGAGACTGAATTAGTCGTTTAGAATCGAACCGAACCAACCCGATTTCAAATTGAACCCAAACTTAGGTTATTGGGTTGTGGGCTATTGGATCCCAACCCAATAGCCCACACATGGGTGGCCGGCCATGGCTATGACCCCCCCCCCCCCCCCCCCCCCCCCCCCCCCCCTCTTTTCTTTGTTTACTTCTCACCTAAGTCTTCTTCTTCTTCCACATAATTTCTTTTCCTCCCAAGCTTTCTCTTCCTCCTCCAAGCATAGGTATGACATTTAACTCCTCCATTAATTCCCCTTTTCATTTATGGCATTCACATTTAGGGTAGAGAATCTCATTCTCTACACTTTGCCCCTATCTAGTAGGTTTTTCCTTAGAATTTGGTTAAGGGTTAATTAGGAGGATTAAATGTTATAGTATATTATATATATATATCTATATATATATATAATATATATAGTATATATATATATATGGATAATATGTGTTTGTATATAGATATATATATATATATAGGAATATATATGTATTTATGTATATGTGTGTGTGTGTATATATGTATATGTGTGGGTTATAGGTGTAGAGATATAGGGATTTATATATAAATAGATAGATAGATATATAAATAGATAGATAGATATATAGATAGATATATAGATATATAGGTATATATATAGAGGGAAGAGGGAGAGTAGGGCAGCAGCAGCTCGCAGTTGCAGCAGCAGCAGCAAGCAGCATAGCAGCAGCAGCAGCTTGCAGGCAGCAGCAGCAGCTTGCAGGCAGCAGCAGCACAGGTAGCCTTAAACCCCCCCCCCCCCCCCCATTGACCCCCATTGTGACCCCCCTAGCACCCTATAAACCCCCCCCACTTAGTATATATGTAGGTATATATATAGATATATAGGTTTATATATAGAAGATTAGATAAGGAGATTAGATAGAAAGAAGGGAGAAAAGAAGAGTGAATAAGAAAATAGGAAAAGAGTTTAAGGATTTAGAATTTGAGAAGGAACTAGAGGAATAAGGAAAAGTGAAGAAGAATAAGAGGAGGATTAAGAAGAGGAATAAGAGAAGAAGAGGGAGATTAGAAGTTGAAAGAAGGGAAATTAGAATCGAGAATCAAGAAGTTAGAATCGAGAATCAATAGAGAGGTTTTGTTAGAAATCGAGTTAGAGGGCGAAATTGAGCCCGGAGCGTCGGATCGCGACGAAACTTGACATAGGCCTAGAATACGTATTAGATTTTGCGGGTAAGCTTCCGGATGGAAATCGGGTCGTAGGGCGCCGGTATCGCGCCCGTGTCAGCGCGTATCTCAAAATACTTGAGATATCTGCAACGGGCCGTATCGTGGACTGGATGTCCGCGTTACCCAAGTATTTTAGTAGATATTATGTATAGGATAGTACCATACTACCCTAGGGAGATCGGGTCAAAATAACGAGCGTAGGTGGGTTAACTAGCTAGTCGCCGAAGGGTGAAATTTGGCCTTTTTAAGGCTAAAATAGGAATTTGGCCTACGGCCGAGAATTGAGTTTGAAGTCCAATGGACTTCGACATAGGTTATATAGGTTGGTATTGAGTAGGATTAGCTGTCTAAACCTAGTCTTGGACCCGGTTGACCACGGTTGACTTTTTGGACTAAAAGTCAACCATGGGTCAACTCTTTACCCAATTTGGTCCCAAATTCCATCCAACTTGGACCGTTGACTAAAAGTCAACTATTAGTCACCAGTGACCTAGAGTTGACCTAGTGTTGACCTCGAGTTGACCAGAATTGACCCGTTGACCAAAAGTCAACGGTAAGCCAGTTTTCGACCTAGATTGATCCGGTTTAACTTCTAATGTTCTCCCATGACCAAGATTGACCCGACTAGACATGTCTTGACCTAGAATGACTAAATAGGGTTTATTTTGATTTAACTTTACTTCCTAAACTTAGTATTGATACATCTTGTTCTCTATAGGTCCTCGAGACACTGCAGTTGCTCCAGTCGACGTATTCTATCATCTTACAGGCGAGTACATTCTCTGATACTTATTCCCAATTTATGATAACTGCTATGATTCATGTACTTAGTGTTGATATGCTTATTTTCGACATGGTTCTCACGGATTGGTATTCTTGGATCCCGACGAGAGATGTTTTCCTCTCTTAGGTTGGGATATATTGTGCAAGCACCCTTGTAGCTCTTGCTCGATATATGGTCACTGATTCTAGAGAAGGCTAGCTACCTTCTCATTAGAATCCCGTGCAGTGACGTGTCCTGTTTGGATCCATTCTACCAGTTGGGGTAGGGGGAGTAGTAGCGTAGGCCTGTGATCAGATCCATCCCGCATTCCCGAACAGTGTGAGTCTATACCGCACATATGACTTGCCAGGCCGATTCTTGACAGGTACCCAAGCCGATCACAAGCTGAAACTACTACTCACACACATTGGATATATAGCTTACCTTGATTGTGTACATGCCATGATCCCGTTCTATTTTCTTGTTCTAGCTCTAGCTTTACAGCTTACCATGCCATGATACATACATGTACACTCCATGATTCATTGTATATGCTCTATTTACAGTCTTATAGCTTTTATTCTATATTGAGATCTGTTATGAGATATATGTACTCGTTCCATCCTGACTGGACTGTTGATAAAATATTACAGATTTCGACGAGGGAGATTGCAGTACCTACTACGGTCCGGACGACGTAGTGGGCCTAGACTTGGTCCCGCAGGGCGTAGCTCCGCCTGACGAGACCATACCACTTGTATATTTAGAGTAGGTCTTTGTACTGGACTTTGTCTCCAGTTACTTTTTGAGACTGTACTACTTTTTGAGACTGTATTATATTTGGACTGTACTTAGAGACTGGACTTTTTATTATTTGTTTCTGGACTTGACAGGTTATATTTTCTCGTCTTGTTGTCTTTATCTTTCAGTCTTTACTTTTCGTCTTAGAGTTGTGATTGAGCATTATTATATTCATTGCTTGTCCTCCGTTCGGAGTTGACTATATTCTCGACAGATTTTGTTATATATATAAACTGTTGTCAGACTAGAAATACACAGCGTTCTACGCCGTTTTTCCGGTGAGGGCTGGGCGTTGTCGCGTCACGTGCCCTTTTAGCGGTGCGGGTCGTGACACGTATGATAGTTAAAATTAGGATTTGAGTCTAAAAAATGTTCGGATCCTAACGTCGGTCATTTTCGAGATCCAAACCCTAATATCCACTAATGAGACCTTGTTACTAAATAACCCTTACATCTACGTAGGATTTTGATAATGGCAATTGAGCACAAGTTGGTATTAATGTTTTAGGAAGAGGATGGAGGTATGTAATAATGTATGCTCCATGGAGATGGAGGTTATGTTGGGTTTTGGTCTTTTTTCAAGTGAATTTTAGTTCCACATCGGCTAGACCAAAGGATTTGTATCTCTATATATTAGCTTTGCTAGTTTAGAGATGCACATGGGTGGAGGTGCACATGGGTGTGCCATGTGGGGTTATTTTTCTAATGGAAAAAAGGCTAAATAAACAATTAAAAGCATTCATGCTTTTTGGTCTTGGAAAATTTATTTCCAAGGGAGCTAAGTCCCTATGGGCTTAGCGACTCGGACTCGGGCTCATGGGCTCATGAGGCGTAATGTGGCGTTTTGTTGGCGCACTTTGCACTTAGTGCGTTTTAGTTGCGCGAGCCACCTGCGCTGCCACGTTGCGCAAGTTCGGTTGCGCTACCCGGGTGCGCGGCGCACTGGTTGCGCCGCGTGCGCCGCGTGCGCAATGCGCGCAGTGTGCGCACTCTGTCGCGCGGAGTGCAAGGAGCGCAGGGTGCGCGCAGTTGGCGCAACTTGCAGCAGAACATGCGTTTACATGTTCTGGACGGTTGCTACAGTTCGAGGTAGTTTTTACCATGACCCTAACTTTGTGGCAACCGAGCAGTTGCTGCAGGGCCTATATAAGGCATCCTCTCTGTGAAACCCATTTTCTGTAGTTTATTTAAATAAATAATTGTGTTATTAAATTAAATGTTTTCAAAATATTATTATTTTTAAATATTATTATTAATTACTTTTGGGTGAAAGAATTTTTTTTAAAATTAAAACAACTTGGATTTTTGGATTTTGGGACCCAGACCCGAGTCCGAGCCCAGACCCAGGCCCGAGCCCATTCCTTCTATTCCTTTCCCATTTCTAAGTTGGTTAACTCTAAAAAAAAAAAAAAAAAAAAATAGTCAGCTGGTCCCGTAGGACCAGCACCCATGAATAGGCCCTCCTCCACACGTTCATGGTCAGCCATTTCCATTTTACTCTCCCCCAACTACTCTGGACCACATACCAATCCCCACTCTTCCTTTAATACTTACAACCCCCCACGTTCTGGAACAACTTCCCATTCTCCTTCCTCACAGTGAGCTCTCCCATCACTCAAGAGTTAACTCTCTTTCTCCTCTCAACAAATCTTTTCACTTCTCTCCCACTCTCTGAGACTTCTCCTTCTGTGGAGAAACCCATCTCCTCCCGAGCCCTAACCCCATTCCCGTGGCGCGAACCCCTCTCCGGCGATCTCGTGACCGACGCCACCCCGCGCGCGGTTCCACCGCGCCACCGTCCGCGCCCCCATTTCTCCGGCGAGGCGCTGCCCTAACCGCGCCCTCCGGCCACCCGAGCCGCGTTCGTCCTGCGCCCCACCGCGCCTCCGCGCTCCACCGCCGTTCGCCGGCCAACAGCGCCCCCGACAGCGCGGCTTCCTCGCGCGCGTGCGACCCCGAGCCCCGTCCGCGAGCGCGCCCCCTCCTCGGCCGACAGCTCCCCGCGAGCCGCTGCCGTCCGCGACCCAGGCGCGACCTCCCCGCGCCGAGCCGACCGGCCCCCTCTCCCGCGGCCGCTGTCACCTTCTGCGCGTGGCTCCCCGAGCTCCGCGAGATCCTTCTCCCCGCGGCAGACCCTTTCTCCGGCGAGTCTTCCCGCCGCCCTGCCAGCGCCATCTCGGTAGCGCTCTGTGGGGGTTCATCCCACTGTCCCGTGCTTCGTGGAGCTTTTGCTGTCCGGATCCGCAAGGTCCTTTGCTGTCCGGATTCGCGACGTCGTTGTCCGAACGTCGTTTCGGTTTTTCCCAAGCTTTTCCCGCGGCTCCCCGCCAAAGGAAATTTGGTAAATTCTTGTTAATCACAGTAGTTCGTCCCTCCCGTAGAGTCTGTGATGAGAATCGGTCCCCGGTTTCCCTTGGGAAATCCGGTTAGCTGCGTATCTTATTCGGTTAGCTGCGTTAGCATATTTTCTGTGATTTTTATCTGCTGGTTTGTGTGGTTTAGTTTGATTGTGGGATTCCCGGATATTTCGGGAAGTTCTGTGGATCGGGAATTATTTCTGGTGGTGTTGGAAATTATTTCGGTGGATATATTTTGGGATTATTATTGGGTTGGAATAATTGCAGGTTTCTGTGGCGCATTTTCCAGTTTTGGGTTTGTCCCGAAATAGAGGAAGTGCTGTCCAAATTTTTACAAAAACTATATTTAATTGATTTCAAAATTGGTTTTCGGAAATGAATTTAAAACTGAATTTTTCGGGCGACGACCGTACCGGTCTGTGGGCCCCGGCGAAATGCAAACGCACCGGTCCGACCGGGCGTTGTGGTATTAGCTGGATTTTGATGATGGACCGAGTCTGAGACTCTTAGCATTTATTTTAAATTATTTTATTTAATATTTAGGCTATTTAATATATTTATTTATTTACTGCACTTTATTTAATAATTAAATCATTTTCCTCTTATTTGATGTAAAAGATAATTGTACAGGGCATAAGCCCACTCTAGGATGTTTAGCTGTGCCATTGTATTGTGTAGCGTAGTTTTATTTTATTTTCTGGTGGATGTGATCTTGGGTGGTTTGTGATTAGACGTATAATCGTAGTTAGAGCGTAGTTTACTGATTAATTAAGAATTAATTAAATGGATGAAAATTAGTAAATAACTAGTTCATGATTTGTCATTAAAAGAAAACCATATTTTTATAAATATATTACAGAAACACAAAGTTTTCCAAAGTTAATTGATTATCGTGTTATTTCCAAATAATCCAGTTAACCGGCTTAATCGAACGCACGTAGTTGCGACGTAAACGTTAGCTGTAGATTAATACAACTTAAAACCTGACTAGGACATGACTACTAGAGATTTCAACTAGCACACTTAGTCTGGTTATTCAGGAATCTAAGTCGAGTTCTCAACTGTAGGAATTCGAAGATTCACCTGACGTTCCTCCTCGGTATCAACCCGTCTCTCCATTCAATTGAGGCAAGTATAGTTTGTGTTAGTTTACACTTATTTACTTAATCGTTTTACTGCATGTCTAAACCACGTCTCAAACACGAAACTCTCACCGAGAGTACTGTACTGTAACTACTGTACTATTGGGGACTGGGAATAGCGTAATGATTATGACCATACTGTAACAAAACCCCCTTATCCATTACTGTAACAAATCCAAGCCGGTCATGTCATTACCTATTCAGATCACTGTTTTCTACTGTAACAAACATGTTTTAAAACTGTTTAGAACTGCATGATTCTATTCTTATTTAACTGTTTAATTAGCATGAATTATACTTTGCTCCCTCCTGACTGGAGACAACATTTTAGGTAACACTGAGGATGACGAGCTATACTATAATAGCTACTATGACCCGGTCCTCTACCCTGCGACGGTACCGGAGCCGTCTCTGGAGGACGCTGATCCTGGGACTGCTGAACCTGATGCTTAGATAGTTTCTCTTTCTGTATTTTTTTCTTTATTTGGAGTTTGTAGTTTATTTCTGCATTTCCTTTCCAGTTGTATTTCTGAATATTTATTAAATAAAGTTTCAAATTCCGAATAGACAGTTGTGACAAATGTATTTGTGTTGTTGTGATTACCTGCAATGGAACAGCTTACTGCCGCCGTCTCACCACGGTGCAGGCTGGGCATGGTCCGGTTCGACCCATTAATTTGGGATCGGGTCGTGACATGTTTTCAGTGGTGGCCCATGCAGGTCACAACAAACAACAACTTAGGAAAACATC
>JANAVB010023999.1:11686375-11923036 GCA_029216955.1 Iris pallida | reverse complement strand
GTAGTTCGTCGCCATGCAAGATATGCCTCCGTCAGCTGGTCGTCGACCACCCCGTCGCTAACTGGAAACAGTTTCAAATCTCCAGTTAGCGACGGATATTCCGTCGATAATAGTCGAAAACTGGTTTTTTCCATCGCTAACCGTCACTAGTCCGTCGCTAACTGAGATTTTTTTTGAAAAAAATTGCAGCGCTTTCCCTGTTCACAAAAATATGCCTAAACCAACCACTATAATGCACACCAATTATCCAACAAGCACATAGACCAAATATATAATGCACACCAATTATCCAAGATCACATCGACCAATATGCACATACGATTTAATGCACACCAATTATCCAAGAATCACATTGAGCAAACCAAACCAATATATAATAGACACCAATTATCTGAAATCATAAACTAATATCCGTCGTTATAATCCAAAATTCCCACAAATATCCAAAATTCCCACAAATATTCCAAAGTTTTCTTAATTACATTCATTCGGAGGGGAAGTTCGATTGTCCATGTGGTAATCCCTCCTGCGACCGACAAAATACTGCTCCACTAGGTACGCGGCAAGCCTTCAAAGACACTGCCTCGGAAGTCCACGTAGCTGCTCTAGCAACATGAGATCAAGGAGTGTTGTCACAGTCATAGGCGGTACCAGAGGGGCACAGGTTGAAAGAAAGAGACCAACGAAGACGGACCGGAGCCAGTCGATGGACCGACCAGTAGAAGATGACCAACACCAGCACAGACACCGACCAGACCCAGACGGAGGAAAAGTATGTGGCAATTTGCTCCCGCAAGGACGATACCGCCGCGTGCAGCTGCATAAGCTGCGACCTAACATCATCGTCTGCCGGGGCACGGGAGGAGCGGTGTCGGTAGAAATCTCTGAGTCGCTATGTGCAACGGCCCTAGGGAGCCGACTCCGTACAGGTACCCTTTCTTAAAGCCGTCGACGGTATCTACGAATAAGTCGTTACGAGCGGCCAAGAAGAGGACGTCCGGACGGACATCGTTTCACCGACATCCTCGGTGTCAGTTAACTGAGCCCAACTAAGGGCCTCACGATACGCAGCCTATCAAATGAATGTGTTTATATTATAAGATTTACCTAAGTTGTAATCTAAATCCTATGTTTCACGAAGTTAAGTGTGAATCCTAAGTTTACCTAAGTTATCGTCTGAATACTTTTAATTCTAACGTAAATCTCATAAACATAAGTACTTACATCAGTCTCTTGTGCGTATGCTGGAACAACGTCGTGCATGGTGACTGATCTGGCGCCCTTTCCTCTCACCGCCCGTTGGGTCTGCATACGAAATTTCCGTAGAAACTTAATTAACTACGTATATTAATAATACCTAATTCGATAGTGAAATAAATTTAGTATCTCACCAGATCTGCAAGCGTCGCTGCGTGGGACCTTGATCCCCCCGTATGAAGCCCCATGGCCCGTCGGTTCGCCTTCGCCTTCTCCGATTTCTCCTTGTACGTAGGAGTATTCATCATATCTAAGAGGTCCTCTCATAATAGTCCCGCCGGATCCAATTTGGCCTCGTCTACCCCATTTCAGGTCATGAATCATATCCCGTATCTTCTTCGAGGCAGCGCTTCTGTAGGTCATACGGATCGCGTCCTCGCGATGAGGGGGCCACCAATACGTCGTCTAACATACAAATTCAATTATCACGAATTATACCCTCGCGTCAAGCCAGAAAGATAGAGATATACCCTCACTCGTCAAGCCAGACGTACTTCAAGTTTGGGGACACCGACGAAAAGTTGAGGTATGGACCATGAAGTTAGCCCTGATAATTTCTCCAAGAGCTTGGCAACATTAAACGGAAAAAACCTATAAAGCAGAAACGACTGGATTATTACTTGAATAAATGAAAGAAATTTAATAAATATCTTAAATTTACTTACGAGGTTCCAACGGGCCATAGCTCTCGTCGGAACTCGCCTCTCGGCCTCTCTGTGCCGTAGGAGGATCTTCGGGTCCGCGCATGTACTCTCTAGTAACCGGATGGAACCGAGTAGGAGTACTCCGGGGCCCACTGTGCAGTAACTGGAGGATCTTACTAGTGGATCCGCTGGTGGGTCTGATAGCGGAACGGATCCGCTAGCAGATCCAGACTCATTCCTCGATGAAGTTGTCGATCGACGGCGGATGCGTCTGTGCCCGGGGTACTTCCAGGTCGGGCTCGCTGGATGGGGTCACATCCCGGGAAGATTGAATGCGACACGACCACCAGCACCACTACGACCACGACCACGACCACGACCACCACCACCACTAGCACCAGCACCACGACCACCACCAGCACCACGACCACGGCCAGCCATCATAACCTGTAAATAGAACACATAAACATAATTAACAATATAAAAGTATAAATAAATATAAATTCTCAACTAAAATATATATACCAGCAGTAGGGAGACGAGTGTCGCCGCGACGAAAAGACTCGGAGTGCCATCTGCAATAAGTAAATAATCGAATGAAAAAACATGAATTCACATAATTGCTTTTATGAGTTCAAACTTAATTTACGTAATTGGAAGTATTTTTAATATACAACAATATTTAACCTAATTATCGTCTTTGTTCTCATCCTCCGGCCTCGTCTTCATCATCATCCTCCTCATCCTCATCATCATCCTTATCTTCATCGTCGATTTCATCTGTATCCTCATCCCCATCAAATTCATCTTCTTCTTCTTCTTCTTCTGCCTCAATATTTGGGACAAGATGCCTCTTTCTCCCGGGTTGACAGCTAAGTCTTGTGTATCAACCTTTTTCTCCCCTCTATTTTCCTCAACAATGTCTTCAACATCAATTGTATCTGAGTGTTGTCCCAACTATTGGGACTTTTCGATCTGGTCCTCTTGGTATGCTGGGTCTCCAACGTTGAATGTATTTCTAGATTTAATCTTGCATACTGCCCACCAGTCAAATCGATCTCTACGACGCCTTGGGTAGCTTGTATATTAGACTTGAACAGCCTGATTTGCTATCGCAAATGTATCGGACCCTCTATACCTCCTGCGATGATTTATATCGACAAATCCAAATTGTTTATCGATTCTCCAACCGATATTTGGTGTCGTATCGAACCACTCACATTTGAACATGACAGTATGCATATCATATGGGCCAGTATATTGTAAATCTATAATATCCCGAAGCACTCCATAATAGTCAAAGTCCGGTTCGTCGTCATAGATGGTGCCTCTTATGCAAACACCGGAATCCTTGGTACTAATGCCGTCATTGATAAATTCTACATTTATAGCATTCTGAGTTGCCTTAAACCTGAAGCCATTAACGACATAGCCTGGCCAAGTCTTTGTTTGCTTCTTCGGTCCCAATGCCAGATAACGAACACTCTCATTAGTGAGTGTTGTTTCAGACAATAAAACCTGTAAACTAATATTTATAATCTCAGTTACTTACGTATTTTATAAGAATATATAAAATCAACCTCAATTATAATCTCAGTTACTTACGTATTTACGAAACCATGACGAAAATGTACAATCAACCACTCTTTGAAGTCCCTCATCGGTAATATCGGGTGTCCTCATTTTGATTTCATCTCTAAATACATTATTAGAGAAATAAGAATATATAAGTGTAGTCACTTACTTCATCAAATTAGAGATTATAACGAGTGCAAGTGTATTGACTTACTTCTCCAAATCTCTCACTTCTTGTATGTCACAGTTTAACAAGACATATCGATGAGCGGCACCATACTCGTCGTCAGTCAACCACCATTTTTTACTAGCCCCAACAGGCTTGCCCCTTACATTGAATATACCTTCATCCTCAACGTCCTCGTCATTCCTTTAAGGTCTATTTCGATTTATCTTAACATGAGTATCGAAATAAATGGAGCAGAAGTTTGACACCTCTTCGATAAGATAAGCTTCGCATATCAAAGCCTCTATATGAGCCTTATTGCTAACTTTCTTCTTTAGATGGTGTAGGTATCTAGAGAGACAAATTATCTTGAGAATTAAGAATAAATTTTAAAACCCTCTGAAATTCAACTTAAATTATATCGATTTTTATGTACCTTTCAAATGGGTACATCAATCGATAATGAACAGATGTACCGACACGGGCTTCGTATGCTAGATGAATCGGTAGATGCTCCATGTTGTCGAAGAAGCCAGGAGGAAATATTTTCTCCAACTTACAAATTGTTAAGATAATATTCTCCTCAAGTTCAACCATGTGTTGCACAGTCAACTTAGTTGAACAAATATCCCTAAAGAATATAGATAGTTCGGCCAACGGAACCCATACAGCAGAAGGCAACAACTCTTTCAAAGCAATGGCCAGTAATCTTTCCATAAACACATGGCAGTCATGACTCTTCATTCCCGTTAGCTTGCGTTCATTGAGATCAACGCATCTAGACAAATTTGACACATAGCCGTCGGGTAATCTTAAAGTAGATACCCACTTGCAGATTATTAATCTATCTTCCTTGCTCAATGTGTATTGTGCTATCGGCTTACTTAATTGTCCACCAGCTCCCCTTTGTATCAAGTTCAGATAAGGACGCTTGCATATCTCGGCAATGTCTTGTCTTTCTTTTGGATTGTCCTTCGTCTTTCCTTTAATATCCATGACGGTATTGAAGACATTATCGAACACATTCTTTTCGATATGCATAACATCAAGATTATGCCTTATAAGATTATCTTTCTAATAAGACAAGTCCTAGAAGATACTCCGTTTGGTCCAGTTATGCCTTTGTCCGAACCCATCGACACGATTGTTCGATGGATCTTCCATTACAGTGGGCAAGTCCTTTATATCTTCCCAAATATCGTATCCCGATAATCTGGCAGGCGGATGAGAAAATTCTTGTTTTCAGTTCTGAACGCGTCCTTATTCTTTCTCCAAACTCGCGGGCAGAAATTGACGATGACAATCAAAGAATGAAGTTTTTCCTCCATGCATAAGGCAAAACGCCTTACTATTTTCTACGCATATCGGACAAGACATGGTGCCGTGAGTACTCCATCCAGACAGCATACCGTATGCGGGGAAAATCATTGATTGTCCACATCAGTGAAGCTCTCATCTGAAAGTTCTGTTTCCTGGAAATATCATAGATCGCGACGCCGATCTTCCACAGCTGTTTCAGCTCATCCACCAACGGTTGTAAATATATATCGATATTCTTCGTCGGATTTTTGGGACCCGGTATGATAGCTGTCAAGAACATATAAGGAGTCTTCATACACATCCATGGTGGCAGATTGTAAGGGGTCAGAATAATCGGCCAGCAGGAGTATTGAGATCCCGACTGCCCGAAAGGGGCAAAGCCATCAGAACATATCCCCTGACATACATTTTAGGCTCTACAGCAAAATCTGGATGACGTAAATCAAAATATTTCTACGCCTCTCCATCCGAAGGATGTGACAATTCTCCATCGTCCTTTGTGCGTTCTTCGTTGTGCCACAATCATGTGTTCTGCTGTATTCTGAAACATATACATCCTCTGTAAGCGCTTCATAATCGACAAGTAATGCATATACTTGTAAGGACGTCGTTTTCTAGTTGACTTTCCTTTTTTCCTGACTGGCTTGTAATGATCCGTATTACAAAAGCTGCAACTTTCTATATCCTCGTTCTCCTTATAGTACAACATACATCCGTTGCGAAAACAATCTATCTTCTCGTACCCCAGTCCTAGTTGTCGGACCATCATCTTCGACTTATAGAAGTTTTTTGGAAGCTCTTTTGATTCCTTCGACAACACCTCCTTGATTAGTTGTATAATCTGATCATAGCAAGTTTGTGGCAAGTTAAAATCGAACTTTATGTTCAACAACCGCATCGTCACTGACAGTACAGAATGTGGCTCACAACCAGGATATAAAGAAGTTTCAGCATCCTGAAACATATCATAGAACTCCTTCGCCTTGGGATTAGGATCCTCCGGATCAAAATTAGGCCATGCCGCATCGTACACCATATCTCGTGCAAGGTTCTGCAGGTCTCCATAATCAACAGAGCATTTGTCGTCTTCGACGACAAAATCCGTTGCAGCATTATCATCAAAAGCATAACTAGCAGTATTCGTAACCTGTCTTTCCGCATATAGTTCACCTTGCGATGACCACAGGCCGTAATCATGTACGAAACCCTTACGGGTCAAATGATCTCTTACACTCACCACTTCTTCGTAACGTCTATTGCGACAATTACAATATGGACACTTGATTTTGTTACCGCCATATACTGAGCTTTGTTCATGGCATACTTAAGAAACACTTCCACATCTGCCTGAAAATCGTCACTGACACCTATTCTGCTCTCATGTTGTCGTTTGTACATCCATGTACGATCAACGAAATAACGATCCATCACAGATTGGATGTAAAAATCTGTATCGTAAGACAAACTAAACAGAATTAGTATATATATAATCATGTAACTGGTGGATCCGCTGGTATATAGGCCGGATGTACTTAGTGCGATACCGATACCGATAGTTCGATACCGATACCGATAGTGCGATACCGATACCGATAGTCCGATACGATAGGGTGATACCGATACCGATACCGATAGTGCGATACCGATAGTTCGATACCGATACCGATAGTCCGATAGTCCGCTAGCGATACCGATAGTTCGATACCGATAGTTCGACACCGATACCGATAGTTCGATACCGATACCGATAGTGCGATACCGATACCGATTGTCCGATACCGATAGTGCAATACCGATACCGATAGTCCGATAGTCCACTAAGTCCAAATGATTCCTCTTAAGCGTCGAGCATGTTATACATGGTTCAACTTGACGAGTCAGTAAATATATATATATATATCATGGTTTAAAGTATCGGCCGATACTGATCCGATACGGCCGATACCGATCCGATACGGCCGATACCGATACAGTTTGGAATGTTCCGATCCGATACCGACCGATACCAAATATTGACCGATGCCGACATTGGGGGTCTTTGTTCCGGTCAATTCGGCAAGAAACTTAAACAGCATAGGAATAGTCCGATACCAATTCCGATACCGATATTGTGAACCTAGGTTGAAAGCATAATAAGGTTGTAAAAGCTTGTAAAAGAATTTGATACTACCGATAATTATTTATTTCTCAATACCAAAAAATCCGATACTCCGATCCGAAACTGCCGATACTACCGATATCTCCGATACCAATATACTCATAGGAAAAGTCCGATACCGATTCTGATACCGATACTTTGAACCTTGATATATATATATATATATATATATATATATATATATATATATATATATATATATATATATATATATTTTGAACCTTTATATACTTTGAACCATTAAAATATATATATATATTTTATATATATATATATTTTTAATGGTTCAAAGTATATAAAGGTTCAAAGTATATATATAAAGGTTCAAAATATATATATATATATATATATATATATATATATATATATATATAAATATATATATATATATATATATATATATTATATATATATATATATATATATATATATATATATATATATATATTATATATATATATATATATATATATATTTATATATATATATATATATCAATATATATATATATATTTTTATATATAAAGTAATAGATAAATATATATATATATATATATATATAAAGCAATAGACTTTCTCATCCTATTTCTTAAACTAGGGTTTGTCAAATTGTATTTTCTTATATATATAAAATATATATATATATATATATATATATATATATATATATATATATATATATATATATATATATATATATATACATATATATATATATATAATATATATATATAAAGCAATAGACTTTCTCATCCTATTTCTTAAACTAGGATAATTACTACTACTTACACTAACAAACCCTAGCGTACCCCTCCCACCCCCCGCCGCCCCTCCAGCGCGCAAGCGTACCCCTCCCACCCCCCGCCGGGCCCCCCCATCCCCCGCCTCCCCCGCCGCTCCCCAGCCCCCGACGCACCCGTCGCCCCCCGCAGTCTCCGCCGCCCCCGCAGCCCCCGACGTGCACCCACGACCACCACGAAAGAGAGAGAGGGAGAGGGGATTACCTTTGGGAGAGAGAGGAGAGGTCGCCGATCACCGCCGCCCGCAGGAGAGAGAGAGGAGAGGGAGGTCGTCGACCGCCGCGGGAGAGAGAGAAAGAGGAGAGAGAGAGTGAAATTTGGGGAGAATGAAAAGTCCCCCCCGTCGTTTCAATTTAAGTCTGGGTGGTATATTTAGCGACGGACTAGCGACGGAATTTATCCGTCGCTAGTCCGTCGCTCTTTTGGATACTTGCCGACGGAATATCCGTCGCTACGTAGTCGAAGAATTGTTCCACCACTTCTCCCAATAATTTCCACCAAATAATCGACTGCATAGCGACGGCTGCTTATCCGTCGCTATATCTACGACGTACTAGCAACGGATGAGCGACCTTTTCTCCCCCTTAAAATAAAATAAAATATGTATCGGCTTGTCGTCGGTACTCCGTCGATTATTTGCCGCAAATCCGTCGCTATCGCCGACAAAAAATATCCGTCGCTAATGTGCCGTCGCTAATTGACTGTATTTTGGTAGTATATTATTAATATATTAATATATATTTTTGTTAAAAATAATCTATGATGACGGTCATTAACCGCCAGCTAGGCCACAGTCAGGAACAGTATGCACCTATATTGATGATAAAAGAACTAGGTCTAGTTAACAGATAAAATCCGTCAACTAAAGTCACTTTAGTTGACGGCTAAAAACCATCAACTAAAGTCACTCCGGCAACCGGCAACTAAAGTGGGGACTTTCGCTGACATTGGCCATGCTGACGGAAGGGAAATCGTCAACTAAACCCTTTGGTGATGGGGAAAAACCGTTAGCAAAAGTTATTTTTCTTGTATTGAACAACGTCCAGCCTACGCCGCAGCATCGGCTGTAGAATGCTGTCTAGGTCACTAACTATCAATCTCGCACAACAGTATAATGTACCTGTCATAGATCTCAACTCCAAATGGTGGACAAAGTATAAATGATAATACTAAATACCCAATCGCAATCTAAAGTACGATAAGATATCAAAGAAGTCTAATAAACTACAAAGTCTAAAACATCAATAACTTCTAAATACAATATAAATATCCAAATCCCAAATATAATAACAAGTCTCCATTATATACACCTGCCAAGAATTCTAACAATGTCTCTATCAAATTTCTATAAGAGTAACTAAGCCCCTCGGTAATCACTTCTGGGTATCAGGACCCATGTTTGCTGTTGCCGCCTCGGCTCCGTAGAATATGGAACACAAGTCCCTTGAGTAGTCATCTTAAAAATATATTCAGTCAGGATGGAACGAGCACACCTCTTCTAGTAATTCCAATTAATTGATAAATAATATAAAACAGTTATAGTAAGTAATACTTGATGAGCAGGAAAATAATGAGCCAGGGAATGAAACAGAACAACGGCTAACTAAAGTACAAGGAAAGTAAATATGGTGAACCAGAAAAATATAGCAATAAAGACTGTCAATAAAGAAAACTAAACTAGAACAGAATGAAACAGAACAACGGCCAACATATCACACACGTCACTTATTTAAACATAGTATTGCACAGAATTGTGCATTACCACCATCTTACAACCCTACCTATAGGCTTCCTACTATGCACACTTGTGTGCACTACTACACCCAACTGCTACCTCTGTATAGGAGGAGTCCTGAACTTGTATGCAGGTTTGCCCAAACCATGTCTGTATGCAGGACCTCCCTTTTCTCTCTTTATTTTCCTGCTGCAGGGAAGAACCCCCACAACTTCCTACCTATTTACCTATCTATTTATCTTTCACTACATAGTTAACCATCTAACTATACATCTATCTATCCATTAATAGTCATAGGTATCTAACCCAACTACTATCGAATTTCCATGCTACTGCTGCCCTTTCTAACCCTCACATGTCACTCCCCAATCACAAGAACACTACACATACTTATACACAGGTAATTTAACAAGCAGCTCTCACTCTCTCACAGGAAGACACCCTTTACCTGTAGGAATGACCCCCTTCTCCTTGCTGCCTGTACTAACCCTTTGGTTGCTATCTTCTTCAAAAAGGAAAACAGCTACTGCTGCTATCTCACTTGCCCAAGCTCATCTCCCCCTCTTCTCCTCTTCTTTACAATAATTATCTATGATACTCTACCATATTCCTCTAACTACACACTAATACAACCAATAGCCTAAGGCTAAGGCTAAGGCCTGTCACTGGCAGCTGACCCCCTGCCACTAACACCCTTTTCACTCATTAGGCACTTAGACATATCCTCCATAGGAGTCACACTTAGCTAATAGCACATGGACACACATATAATAGCACTATATTCGTCACTCTCAAATAGGAAGCCAAGGCAAGCCAAGGGACTACCTATCTATGGTACAGTAGGTCCAAATATTGTTGTTGCTAATTCAACATCAAGGTATCTTGCTGCATTCTATTTGGGTCTGAACATCCCCATTCACCTATACTACATGTTGTTGGCCTTATACCCGATTTAACTGCTCCCGGCCCCTATTCCTTGACACATCTAGGTACCCACATAACCACTTACACCTAGATACACACGCACTGGACACATATTCTTCGATTTCTAGGACACACTCTAATGGACACATACTCATACACTACAACCTCACATGAACTCACTTTCTATTTTTTTTTCCTTTCCCTATTACTTTCCAATACACTCTTCACTCTCCACTGATACTACTATTATCAATTGGCACTAACACTAGACAGTTGACTCAAAGACTAATGTTCACCAAACTCACACATACCTATATATATTTACTTATATACGTAGATTCATATATAAACACACCCACACACACATGAAACTGATTGAACATACCTCCTTACAATAGTTGCTGCCCTCTCCTAACTGTTGTCCTACACACCAGTCAACTACTGCCCAATTTCCTAATTCACTGTTTTTGCCAAAGGCAACAACATTTGCTGCTGTTTATAGTAATTCCCCCAACTGCTGTCCTAATAAGCAGCAGACACTACTATGCCAGCAGCATAGGCTTGTTGTTGCTACTGTTATTACATATCATCCCCTCTCCTTTAACACAACTAATGTAGCTACTATTTAAGTCCCCTTCCTTAGCACAGCTACTTTTAGATCCCCCACAACCCGAGCCTAACTCCCTATTAGATGCTGCTATATGCTTCATTCTACCCCCTCTTCTCTACCAACTGTTAACTGCTAATATATATATATAGTCCTCATCATACACACATAAATAATGCAAATAACAGACCCCCACTCCCACACTAGTTATCTAAAGAACCACACACACACACATACAAATAACATAGCTCAAAATAGCCCCTTACTCCTAAGTTATGTAAAATCATATCTTACCCTCATATATCACCAAATAAACATACAAATGATGATCTATATTAATATACATCTTGAACAAGTATCAAATCTGAATTTAAAATATTTTATATTCTTTTGGTTATTTTGTCAAACACTTGGCTTGCGTATCAGGATACGTTATGATACGCCCATAATACGCACTCCAAATAGATCCAAACTCGACCCGAAGCATGCCCACATATTCTAAATCACAATTAGAACTTAACAAACCTATTTACAGACCCTAGAAATATCATTCTTGGATTTTTCCCAAAATGGTTCAAAATACCAAAGGAAAAGTCCCCAAATGAGGGAAGAAAAGTCAAAACTCTTCTCCATGGATAGTCCTAATGCATGGGTTTTTTATTTGACGCCTCTACACTAATTAATACAAAATAAAGGGGTTTAGAGAGCTTATTACCTATTTGAAGATAGATTCCCAATGAAATAGCTCCAACATCCAAAAGCTCCCAAACTCCAAGTGCTCCTACCTCCAATGCCTTGTTTCTAGAGTCTTCTACTCTCCATAGGAAAGAGAATAGAATGAATTTGGGCTAATTTGGATATATTTTAGTGGAGAAGGAATGGTGGAAGTAAAATTCCAAAATTAGGGCTTTTTTTGAAAATGGGGAGAGAAAAAAGATGAAGTAGGCTATATAAAGGAAAGGGGCTGCCATATTAGGTTAGGGTTTTGGTTATAGCAAATGGTAAATGTCTGCTATGCCCTTCTCTTTAGTTATGACAAGTTTAATGAAAGAACGCCACTCCCCAATAGGTGTTTAGTCAAATTTTCTAACTAAACCTTCTAATCTAACTAGAGGCTAACTAAAGTTTAATTAGGCTAGTCCTAGTCATTTAATTATGTGGTCATGTCAAGTTGGTTTAGGTCCTCTAGGGTCACTAACAACTATTCTAACTAATGGATAACTACTAATTATATACAATAATATAGTGTATGTACTATACTAATTATTATAAATAATTAATTCAAAAATATAATTACTAGTTTTCTAAAATTAATTTATTACTCAAAATATAATTTGAATACCATTATTCAAAATAATAACAAAAAATAAAAAAAGTCAAAAAATACCCTTCTTCGGGAAAGTGGTGGTGAAATAGAACAACAGCATCTGAAAAATATATCCAGTCAAAATGGAACGAGCACACCTCTTCTAGAAATTCCAATTAATTGATAAAGACAATAAAACAGTTATAGTAAGTAATACTTGATGAGCAGGAAATGAATGAGTTAGGGAATGAAATACAACAACAGCTAACTAAAGTACAAGGAAAATGAATATGGTAAACTAGAAAAACATGGCAATAAAGACTGTAAATAAAGATAACTAAACTAAAACAGATGTGATGTGGGTCCAGCAAGTATAATGTTAATCCAGTAAGAAAACACTAAACTAGTGTATTTTGAAATACCGCTTTCGACAAGTAAACGATTAGGGATAAATATGGTACATCGCACACTTGGCAAGTGTTCAACGGCCATCTTTCCAGATTATACCAGTAGGGGTAATTCCAGCATGTTTAGAAATGTTTACATGTCTACTCGAGTATTTCCCAGCCCCGACTAGTACAAGTTAATCCATATCCCGATACGTAAATCGAGTACAAGTCCAGCCAGAAAGTAGTAAATCCAAAAAGTGATTCCAGTAGGTGGTTCCAGTGGATGATTCCAGAAATAGAGGACAAACAGGTAAGATGCACGTGTCACAAGCCATAATCCAGAAATACTAATCTACATCGTGTTAGAGATTCAGGTAATACTATACTAGGAGCTGAATCATAATAATTATCAGATAATGAAAACTATCAGAGAATGTACTCGCATATGATACTGAGCAGTAAATTTTGATCAAGGCTCAAAGTGGAGTCACAAAGACCTATATATATATATATATAAGACATATTGAGTTACTCGGTGTTCTAGAGTAAACAATATATTTAAATGCATTAATTATATGCTTCTAGGCCTTTTCTAGGTCATGGAAGTCAAACTAGGTCAATCCTATATTTGGTTGGTCTACATAGTCATTTTAATTTAATTCTAGGTTTTCTAGGCCTTGGTAATCCCATTGGTAGGCTCATACTATATTCCTATGGCATACCTTGACTCCAATGCATTTACCCTTCTACTTAGGATTTAACCTCTCCTTGGATCCTACCTTACCTTTACCATTATACATACTTAGAACTCTTATATCTCTTACCCATTACTTGACATACTCTATGTCATGGTACCTTAGTACCCTAACCATATATGGCTCAATATATATATGGATCAATATTTTTTTTTATATATGGATATATATGGATCTATATATATATATATATATATATATATATATATATATATATATATATATATATATATATATATATATATATATTATATATATATATATATATATATATATATATATATTTTTTTTTTATATATATATATATATATATATATATATATATATATTTTATATATATATATATTTTATATATATATATATATAAATTATATATATATATATATATATATATATATATATATATATATATATATATATATATATATATATAATTTTTAAAAAAAAAAAAAAAATATATATATATATAATTTTTAACTAAATATATATATATATATAATTTTTAACTAAACCCTTCCAATTTTATTCATATAAAGGCGCAAAATGCCGAAGCCTTTGACAAGTAAGCAAGAAAGCGCAAAAAGAGATATCAGAAAAAGGACAGGAATGCATGCGGGCGCCCGTTCCGATGACAAAATTAGGGGAGCAAGGATTGCCAGAAGTCCTCGCTGCCGTGGTTGCAATATATGCTAACCTTGTGAATTTGGCGATGTACCTCCCGGATAAGTTGTTTGGACGAATATTGGCGGTCCTTATATCGAAACTTGTTACGATTCTTCGAGATGAGCCATATGATGGCAGCTGCGACGATCTGGTAGCATGGAAGGCGTTAGCCCAAGTGGCCAGATGATCGTTGAAGCACCCACCGACCTGAGCTAGACTGCAACGATGAGATAGCGTTGTCCATACCCTAGCTGGTTTTTCTTCGGAGTGGAAAATGTGTTTGACTGATTCTAATTATCTCGCCGAACAGCAGTGACACGCCGATGCTAAACTGAAGCCGGTGATAGTGAAATTGTCGTCAATAGGAAGCTTCTTGCAAAATGCTCTCCACATCAGAATGGACCATTTTTTGGGGATGCAAGACTGCAAAAAAGATCCAATGGTAGGGGAAAGGACACCAATGCCACGGGTTGCTCTTCTGGCCGAAGCTAGGAAAAAGGATCCTGTGGCCTTAAGAGACCATTGCAGAGCGTGGGGCTCCGGTCTGATCTTCAGCCCATTGACGCAGATCAAAGCTTCAGCCTCATCTCTAATCCATTCTTGAACCCTGTCCCAGTTTCAGTCGCTCGAGGGGTCCCATAACTCACTAATCGAACTGTTGACAGGTGCGTCCGGAGTCTGACGTATTAGATCATCCGCGGCCCAACATTCGAAGAATAACGATGATTCTTCCGATCCTAGCTGAAGATGGATCACAGGCTCGACCAGGTTTCGTCCGTGAAGGATGCACCACCATGACACGGATGATCTGCAGTTGAAATTGGCAGTGGACGGGTGGATGTGCTTGAAATATCTAGCCTTCATGAATCTCGATCAGAGATTCCAGCTCACTCGAAGTTTCCACCACAGCTTCATCGAGAAAGCATCAATGACGTGCGACAGACTACAAAAATCGAGGCCTCCCTCATCAGTAGGTCTGGCCATGGTGTCCCAACTCGCCTAATGATGCTTATCCTTACCGTCAAAGTGGCCCCAGAGGACGTTGGCAAAGGGGTTTTCAATAGAAGCTAGCACCGTTTTAGTGGGGAGCATGCGGCTAATGTGTATATGGCGATAGAGGAGAGCACATGTTGAATCAGAATCGTCTTCCCGCCAGGCGAAAGAGTAGCGTTGTGCCATCCCTCCAGTTTTTTCCTGATTTTGCCCACCAGCCCTTCGAAGATACCCACATTAGATCTGGTGTAAACCAGCTGGCACCCAAAGTAGGAAAAAGGTGGGTGCGCGACGAAAAAAGAAGTAATATTGGAAAGTGAAGAGGCATGGTCTCTGTTGGTCTTGTGGTGGGCATAGATGACACTCTTGCTGGGATTGACTCTCTGACCCGAGCATCTGGCATATTTTTGCAGCGTATTGTGGACCACTTCAATGGACCCGACGTCCCCAGAGGAGAATATGAGGATATCATCCGCGTATGCTAGGTGGGTGATGATCGAACATCCGCTGGAGGTGTCAAAATACTGGAAATTTGGCGTGCCCTCTATTTTGTTAAGATTTCTGCTCAAAGCTTCCGCGACGATGATGAAAATAGTGGAGGAAAGAGGGTCTCCTTGCCTGACGCCGTGGCTAGATTTGAAGATGCCTTCAGTTTGGCCATTAATAATCGTGGAAAACTACGAGTTACTGATAGATCTCCACACGATGTTGGTCCAGTTTTTTGAAAATTCGAAGGCACTGAAGACCCAAATCATGAATTGCCAGTCGAGTCTGTCGTACTGTCACGCCCCAGAACCAGAATACTGGAGAGCGGGGGCAGACATAGCCAGCTACGTATATTGAAATAGAATACATCTCAACTATACGGTCACGGCTGTCTAGATATGAGGGTTTACTACAAGCCAGCAGTCTCTTAAGGTCAAGCCTATTGTCTCAATCTCAAGCAATTAACAGAGTTACAAGATATTAGAGCATCAAATATATATATAAGGCGTCCCAAATATTACATATTGGATGATCATGAAGCTAGTCGTACAAAATGATAGGACTAGCAAGAGTTCAGTCATACATGATCAACCCTAGGATTTGTTAATCATGTTTACAGCCCGTAGGCAGACAGTAAGTAAATGTGCATCGAGCTAACAGGTGCTCGTCGGCTAAACGCCTCAAAAGAATAAATTTACATATAAGTGGGTGAAACAAAAGGAAAAACCCACTCTTGGCCCGGGTTCCGTCTAGTTGTCACCATTGGGCTGGAAGCTTGGTAGATCCTCGGGAGCTGCTCCGAAATCTGGCCACACAAAACCAGCTGGGTCAAACCCCAGAAAGAGCAAGTGCCACAAAGGAGGCCACAAATAAGAACAAAAGCCAGCATATCAGAACATAAGAATGAAAGAAGTACAAGTAGTAAAGTACACAGGGCGATAAACGACTAGGGACGTGGAACCATTCCGGGAGCCAGGTTACAATCCTTAAACCAAACAAGGACCGGGATTGTACCCCTTCGCCTGAATAGCTCACTGTCTCTACCCATTTATCGTTAGAGATAAGTAAAACAATCATGACCAAGAGTTCCAGGTACAGGAGCTAGACAAGGCTTAGACAAAGCTGGACACCATCCATTCGTAATCGGCCAAACAAATACTACGGCTTACTACTTTAACTAACTAGGGTTATCACAAGCCTAATTACTAACAAGATGCAAGTGAGAATTCCAGTCCCAAGCCCTGCAGACTATCCAGTTATCCTTCCGCGGGTTGAGAGTTATAGGTGGGTACATTGCCCGGGAGACAAATGTACCCTTAGGTGACTTAGAGGGTGCAACAAATGACAGTGTGCTGGAAATGTGCTCTACTCGCCGGCAAGCTACAAGTCCATTTAAGCACCCAGATAACGAGATTGCCTGTGACTGGGAATTCTCCATGTTCTAGTTTGATCTAATAATTAGCCTAATCCAATTTAGCGCGAGTCCCTGGCCGTGGTACCCAAGAAGTCACGTCCTAGACATGATGCAAGACTAGACAAGTGGATTGTACAAGCAAGCAAGCAGGAACACCCACGGTGTCAAGTTGATTATACGAGTCAAGTTACAAGTTACAAGTCAAGTCAGGAGTGCGCCGCCACGGGCCACTATCAAGTTATCAAGATAAATCATGTCAGGGTACTGTCAGAAGTGCGCCACGACGGGCCACTATCATGTCAGGTTGGTCATGTCAGGAGTGCACCACTACGGGTCACTGTCATGTCAGGTTGGTCATGTCAGGAGTGCACCACTACGGGTCACTGTCATGTTATGCTAGTTCCTTGTCATACCAGGCCATGTACAATAGTCATTCCAAACATATTAAGTAAAATCAAGTTCGTGACAAAAGGCGTAAGGATATAAAATGGACGTAAAATATCTAATAAAATACCAATATATATAGGACTATAGAAGAGTCAAGCTCAAGAAATAACAAATTCATCATAGACAAGTAGGTTGTGCAGGGTATGCACTGCGCAGGGTGCCAAGTGCGCAGGGTGAGTTGCGCAGGGTACCAACTGCGCAGGGTGCCAAGTGCGCAGGGTGAGTTGTGCAGCAGATGGATTGCGCACAGGAGGATTGCGCAGGGGTGGATTGCGTAATGGTCGATTGCGCAGGGGTTACTTTGCGTATGGCTGGCTTACGCATGCTAGCTTGTGCCAGCGCAATCCAGCGCAGCGCAAAGCACTGGCCAAGTGATTGCGCAATCGGCCATGCGCTAAGGAGCACAGGCCGGGGGTGCGCAAATGGCCATGCGCTAAAAAGCGCAAGGCAGAGGGCTGTTCTTCCTGGCCGAGAGCAAGTCCAAGAACACCAAGAACTTCAATTCTTCATAACTTAGCCAAATTAAAACCAAATCTAGATTTTCAAAGTTCTAACTTGAGTAAAATCGAATTCTCTTCCACATGGAAGCATCAAAATATACAAAAATCAAAGTTAAATAGATCAAAACCATGTAAATCCGAAAATAGTAAAAACCTAGATCTAGAACAAAGAAAACTCCAAATCACAAAATGTTAAGTTCTAAAGTTGTTCTCCATGGCCTAATCTAGCTAATGGACAAATAAAAAGTGGTGCTTATTTGATGGCAAGGTGCACTTGCCTATGGTGTGGTGTTGGGTGGAAGAAGGAAGAAGAAGAAGAAAATTAATGGAGAGTAAAGAGGAGAGAGAAAGTAGGTAGGGATTTATGATGGTGGGTTGTGTTGTGTTGAGGGTGGAGTGTAGGTTAAAGTGTACCAATTCATATTAAACCAAACCTAATCAAACCAAACCAATTCCATAAAATAAAACTAAGCCATGGTCCAAACCCATTTACGAGAACCCAAAATCCGCAAGTCGAGAAAATAAAAATACGTGCCAAAATCAAATTACGAGTACAAATACGAAATACAGGAAATGAGGGTGACAACTCTACCCACCTTCAAAGAATTTCGTCCTCGGAATTTAATCAAGGGGCTAGAGATTGTCACGACAAGCTATACTAAGCACAGACAAGCTACACTAAGCAGTTCAATCATACAATGCAAGCAAGGAAGGGAAAACGTAAGGCATAAGAAAGACATTATACCTCACGAGTCAAACAGATAGGGATATCGCGATCGGATGTCGTCCTCACGCTCCCATGTTGACTCACCTAGAGAGTGATGACCCCAAGCAACACGGACTAAGTTAATAGTCTTGTTTTTGAGCGTCTTTTCTCTCCGGTCCAATATAGACACGGGCCTCTCCTCATACAAAAGGTTGGTACCAACAACCAATTTCGAATGATCTAGGATATGGCTCGGGTCCGGGATGTACCGTCGTAATTGGGACACATGGAATACATCATGTACCAAACTTAGCGACGGCGGAAGAGCGAGACGATAGGACACATCGCCTACTCGCTCCAGAATATCAAACGGCCCTATATACCTAGGACTAAGCTTTTCCTGCACGCCAAAACGAATGACGCCGCGGGTAGGCAAGATCCTAAGGAATACATGGTCGCCGACGGCAAATTCTAAGGGACGCCGATGAGCATCGGCCCAATGGCGCTGGCGATCCTGAGCAACTCGGAGGTGATCTCTGACTTTCCTGACCACTTCAACCGTTTGAGAAATCAGTTCTGGAACGAGCATCTGCCTCTCTCCGACATCGTCCCATGCTAACGGGGATCTGCACTTCCTGCCATACAGAGCCTCGAAGGGTGCCATCTGGATACTGGCCTGGAAACTATTGTTGTACGAGAATTCCACCAGGTGCAGGTGATCCTCCCACGAACCACCGAAGTCAAAGGTACACGACCGCAACATATCTTCGAGGGTTTGTATAGTGCGCTCCGATTGTCCATCTGTCTGCGGATGATACGCTGAGCTGAACTTGAGACGAGTCCCCAAACTTTGATGAAGACTGCGCCAGAAGTGCGATGTGAATCTCGTATCCCTGTCTGATACTATGCTGACTGGTACTCCGTGAAGTCGGACGATCTGCCTGAGATACATCTCTGCTAGCTGCGCCGTCGACTGTCCAACTCTAAATGGAAGAAAGTGTGCCACCTTGGTAAGCCTGTCCACAATGACCCAAATAGCATCTCTGCCTGCCGGAGATCTGGGTAACCCAGTCACGAAATCCATGGTTATGTGCTCCCATTTCCATTCTGGGATCGGTAAAGGTTGAAGAAGTCCAGCTGGCCTCTGATGTTCAGCCTTGACTTGTTGGCAAACCAAACATCGAGAGACATACCGGGCTATCTCCCTCTTCATACCATTCCACCAAAACTGTTGACGAATATCTCTGTACATCTTCGTGCTGCCTGGGTGGATGGAATACTGCAAACTGTGAGCCTCTGCCATGACTTCCTGTCTGATATCTCCACTGGGTACACAAAGACGCGTGCCGTGTCGAAGTGTACCATTCTCATGAATACATAACTCTGGCCTTCTTCCTGCCTCGCACTCTGCTCTGAGCCGCTGAATCTTAGAATCTGCTAACTGTGCTGTCCGGATCCTCTCAACTATGGTGGACTGAATCTGTAGGCTGGCCATCAAGGCCACACTGGTTGGAAGAACCACTTCAATTCCCATCTTCTGAAGATCCGACAATAACTCTGGTTGCGCCGTCAGGAAATAAACTCCGGCTCTCCGGCTCAACGCATCTGCTACAACATTGGCCTTCCCTGGATGATACTGCAAATCCACATCGTAGTCCACCAGTAGCTCGAGCTATCTTCTCTGCCGCATATTAAGGTCCTTCTGGGTGAAAACATACTTCAGGCTCTTATGATCAGTAAATATCTCCACTCTGTCTCCGTACAAGTAGTACCTCCACAACTTAAGTGCAGACACTACTGCTGCTAGCTCCAAGTCGTGGGCCGGGTAATTCTTCTCATGATCACGGAGTTGACATGACGCATAAGCAATTACCTTCCCATGCTGCATCAAAACACATCCCAATCCTCTGCCTGAAGCATCGCAATAAACTGTGAATCCTCCGGTCCCATCTGGAAGGGTGAGAATGGGAGCCGTTATCAAACCTCGCTTCAACTTCTCAAATGATTCCTGACATTATGCTGTCCAAATGAACGGCACATCCTTGCGGGTCAACTGGGTCATCGGCGCTGAAATCCTTGCAAAATCAGAGACGAACCGCCGGTAGTAGCCGGCAAATCCAAGAAAGCTGCAAACTTCTGCCACTGAGCTGGGTACTGGCCATGCCTCGATAGCCACAATCTTCTGGGGATCCACTTCCACTCCTCCTCTGGTAATGATGTGACCCAAATAAGAAATGCGATCGAGCCAGAACTCGTATTTACTGAACTTGGCGTACAACTGGTGCTCTTTGAGAATCTGGAGGACAACTCTGAGATGTTGCTCGTGCTCTGCTTCACTCTTGCTGTAGACCAGGATGTCATCAAGGAACACTATCACAAACTGATCCAAGTAAGGCATGAAAATACGGTTCATGAGGTCCATGAATACTGCCGGCGCATTGGTCGCTCCAAAGGGCATAACTAGAAACTCCCAATGCCCGTACCTAGATCTGAACGCCGTCTTCGGGATGTCTTGCTCTCTGACTCTGATCTGGTGATATTCTGACCGCAAGTCTATCTTCGAGAAAACTGAAGCCCCCTTGAGTTGATCAAATAAGTCATCTATCCTCGGGAGAGGGTATTTGTTCTTGATTGTCACTGAGTTCAAGGTACGATAGTCAACACATAGCCTAGACGTACCATCCTTCTTTTTCACAAGAAGCATCGGGGCTCTCCAAGGCGATCCACTAGCAAGAATGAATCCCTTGGTTCTAAGTTCTTCAATCATCTTGTATAAAATTTCCAACTCTGAAGGCGCCATTCTGTAGACTCGCTCTGATACTGGTGCTGTCCCGAGAATCAAGTCTATGGTGAACTCAATCTCCCGTTCTGGCGGCATCCCTGGAAGTTCCTCTGGAAAGACATCTGGAAACTCTTCAACTATTCGGGACAACTGCACTGCTGCTACTGCCATCCGTAATACTGGAGGAGATGGCTCTACGGCGCCTCTGGAAAATGAAAACTCTGGCTCTCCAGGAATACTAAAGACAACTCTGCCAGCATGGCAGTCTATCCTAGCATAATAGCTCCTCAACCAATCCATGCCTAGGACTACATCATAGTCTGCCATAGGGAACTCTATAAATCTAGCGGGGAACTCCCTACCGCTAACTACGATCCGACACGAGGAAAACACTCGATCTACTCCCACAAGACCATTACCAGTAAGTATATTGAGCCTCACTGATAATGACTCGAGCTCCAATCCTATCCGTGTCGCGAATCGTGCAGACATGAATGAATGTGATGTACCAGAATCAAATAATACAGATGCTGGAAAGGTGTTGACGAGAATAGTACCTGCCACTACCTCACCTGGTGCAACTTTTTCTTCTATGGTCATCATCATAGCCTGACCTCTAGCTGCGGGTCCTCTCTGCTGGAAACCCCTCTGTCGGTTCTGTGCTGGAGCCTGGGTGAACTGCTGCTGGTTCTGCTGATGAAAGGCCTGGGCCTGAGGCAACAATGGCCTCGGGTACTGCTGTTGCTGCTGCTGCTGGACTGGAACTGGGGCTAGTCCTCTCACCGAAGAACTAGAAAGGTTGGATGATGATGGACCTCCCCTATTCGGGCAGGTTCCTATCTGGTGGTCTGCTCCTCCACAAGCCAGGCACAATCCCTGTACCCTACGACACTCTGCCACTACATGGCCCGGCTTCCCGCAATGAGAACATCCTACCGCGGAAGACTGCTTCTGCTTCTGCTGCTGCGGATACGTCGGGGTCGAATGCTGAACCGACGTCACTGAGGCCGCCCGCCTCGGAGTTCCAATGGTTATACCCCTAGCTGCCGGGGCTGGAGCTGAAGATTGGTGCATCTGGTTGTGGGACCGCTTCCTGCCTCCGGTCCTGTCCACAATTCTCCGGAAGGTATACTCATGCCTCCTCGCTGCCTTCAATACTGCATCGAACGTCTGGTGCTCGAACTGCTCCACAGCCAATAATATCTCTAAGTGCAGCCCTTGCTGGAACCGCTGAGCCCTATCGAACTCGGTCGCCACCAAGGTGGGGGCGAACCTACTCAGCCTAGAAAACTCGATCGCATAGCCATCGACCGTTCTGCCTCCTTGCTTCAAGTTGGTGAATCTGGTCTGCAGGTCGTACCGTGCCACCGCATCGAAGTGCTTTGTCTGGAACCTCTCTCTAAACGTCGCCCAAGTGACTGGTGTTGCTAATCCCATGGCCTGAGCTGCCCACCAATCACGAGCCAAGTCTAACAACTATAGGCGTACCACCGCCACCTTCTCATTCTCAGGTGTCCTAGCTGCTTTTAGAACCACCTCGGTATCCTGAAGCCAAGCGTCCGCGGCAATCGCATCTTCACTGCCGTCAAAGAAGGGAGGGTTCAAGCGCTTGAAACTGTTGGCCGCCTGATTCCCTTGGGGACCTCCTCGGTTTAGTGCATCATGAACTTCCTGGTGCAAGGCGTCGCCTCGACGATCTTGGGATGCAAGCAGTTCTCTGATAAGCCCTACCAAAGGTCCCTCATCCTGCCTAGCTGGTTGAGCGGGCGGAGCTGCCTGAACTGGAGGTACTGAGCCTCCGGAAAGCATAACTCGGGAGGCTACTCCAGAGTGCTGAGCTTGATCTTCCTGGCGCTGGGGTGCTGGTCGAGCTTCCTCTGGCTGGTTGGCAGGTCCGGGAGTAATGCCGCTGAAGAAGATGACATAGGGAACAATAAGGAAAGGACCAGGACAGATCAATGATACAAGCAATATGATCAGGTCGAGATTCTCAGGGATTTGAAGATACGAGCAGAGATCAAGGACGAATATTGATTGAGACATCTATTCGGTAAACCCTCACATTTCTTGAATGCCAAGACCTGCATGGGCCACCACTTAAACCATGTCACGCCCCAGAACCAGAATACTGGAGAGCGGGGGCAGACATAGCCAGCTACGTATATTGAAATAGAATACATCTCAACTATACGGTCACGGCTGTCTAGATATGAGGGTTTACTACAAGCCAGCAGTCTCTTAAGGTCAAGCCTATTGTCTCAATCTCAAGCAATTAACAGAGTTACAAGATATTAGAGCATCAAATATATATATAAGGCATCCCAAATATTACATATTGGATGATCATGAAGCTAGTCGTACAAAATGATAGGACTAGCAAGAGTTCAGTCATACATGATCAACCCTAGGATTTGTTAATCATGTTTACAGCCCGTAGGCAGACAGTAAGTAAATGTGCATCGAGCTAACAGGTGCTCGTCGGCTAAACGCCTCAAAAGAATAAATTTACATATAAGTGGGTGAAACAAAAGGAAAAACCCACTCTTGGCCCGGGTTCCGTCTAGTTGTCACCATTGGGCTGGAAGCTTGGTAGATCCTCGGAAGCTGCTCCGAAATTTGGCCACACAAAACCAGCTGGGTCAAACCCCAGAAAGAGCAAGTGCCACAAAGGAGGCCACAAATAAGAACAAAAGCCAGCATATCAGAACATAAGAATGAAAGAAGTACAAGTAGTAAAGTACACAGGGCGATAAACGACTAGGGACGTGGAACCATTCCGGGAGCCAGGTTACAATCCTTAAACCAAACAAGGACCGGGATTGTACCCCTTCGCCTGAATAGCTCACTGTCTCTACCCATTTATCGTTAGAGATAAGTAAAACAATCATGACCAAGAGTTCCAGGTACAGGAGCTAGACAAGACTTAGACAAAGCTGGACACCATCCATTCGCAATCGGCCAAACAAATACTACGGCTTACTACTTTAACTAACTAGGGTTATCACAAGCCTAATTACTAACAAGATGCAAGTGAGAATTCCAGTCCCAAGCCCTGCAGACAATCCAGTTATCCTTCCGCGGGTTGAGAGTTATAGGTGGGTACATTGCCCGGAAGACAAATGTACCCTTAGGTGACTTAAAGGGTGCAACACATGACAGTGTGCTGGAAATGTGCTCTACTCGTCGGCAAGCTACAAGTCCATTTAAGCACCCAGATAACGAGATTGCCTGTGACTGGGAATTCTCCATGTTCTAGTTTGATCTAATAATTAGCCTAATCCAATTTAGCGCGAGTCCCTGGCCGTGGTACCCAGGAAGTCACGTCCTAGACATGATGCAAGATAAGACAAGTGGATTGTACAAGCAAGCAAGCAGGAACATCCACGGTGTCAAGTTGATTATACGAGTCAAGTTACAAGTTACAAGTCAAGTCAGGAGTGCGCCGCCACGGGCCACTATCAAGTTATCAAGATAAATCTTGTCAGGGTACTGTCAAAAGTGCGCCACGACGGGCCACTATCATGTCAGGTTGGTCATGTCAGGAGTGCACCACTACGGGTCACTGTCATATCAGGTTGGTCATGTCAGGAGTGCACCACTACGGGTCACTGTCATGTTATGCTAGTTCCTTGTCATACCAGGCCATGTACAATAGTCATTCCAAACATATTAAGTAAAATCAAGTTCATGACAAAAGGCGTAAGGATATAAAATGGACGTAAAATATCTAATAAAATACCAATATATATAGGACTATAGAAGAGCCAAGCTCAAGAAATAACAAATTCATCATAGGCAAGTAGGTTGTGCAGGGTATGCACTGCGCAGGGTGCCAAGTGCGCAGGGTGAGTTGCGCAGGGTACCAACTGCGCAGGGTGCCAAGTGCGCAGGGTGAGTTGCGCAGCAGATGGATTGCGCACAGGAGGATTGCGCAGGGGTGGATTGCGCAATGGTCGATTGCGCAGGGGTTACTTTGCGCATGGCTGGCTTGCGCATGGCTAGCTTGCGCCAGCGCAATCCAGCGCAGCGCAAAGCACTGGCCAAGTGATTGCGCAATCGGCCATGCGCTAAGGAACACAGGCCGGGGGTGCGCAAATGGCCATGCGCTAAAAAGCGCAAGGCAGAGGGCTGTTCTTCCTGGCCGAGAGCAAGTCCAAGAACACCAAGAACTTCAATTCTTCATAACTTAGCCAAATTAAAACCAAATCTAGATTTTCAAAGTTCTAACTTGAGTAAAATCGAATTCTCTTCCACATGGAAGCATCAAAATATACAAAAATCAAAGTTAAATAGATCAAAACCATGTAAATCCGAAAATAGTAAAAACCTAGATCTAGAACAAAGAAAACTCCAAATCACAAAATGTCAAGTTCTAAAGTTGTTCTCCATGGCCTAATCTAGCTAATGGACAAATAAAAAGTGGTGCTTATTTGATGGCAAGGTGCACTTGCCTATGGTGTGGTGTTGGGTGGAAGAAGGAAGAAGAAGAAGAAAATTAATGGAGAGTAAAGAGGAGAGAGAAAGTAGGTGGGGATTTATGATGGTGGGTTGTGTTGTGTTGAGGGTGGAGTGTAGGTTAAAGTGTACCAATTCATATTAAACCAAACCTAATCAAACCAAACCAATTCCATAAAATAAAACCAAGCCATGGTCCAAACCCATTTACGAGAACCCAAAATCCGCAAGTCGAAAAAATAAAAATACGTGCCAAAATCAAATTACGAGTACAAATATGAAATACAGGAAATGAGGGTGATACGTACGCCTTTTCCATGTCCAGTTTGATCGTAATGTTCCTGCCCCTAGCTGGTAATTTCATGCATGTGATCATTTCCTGGGCCATCAGAATGTTGCCTAAGATGTTCCGTCCGCGAACAAAGCCACTGTGCTCTTCGGATATAATTTTAGGGAGGATATCTGTCATGCGGCTGGCGATTATCTTGGAGATGATTTTATTGGTGAAGGTGCATAAGCTAATAGGGCGAAAGTCTTAAAGGTCTCTGAGTTTTCCTTTCTGGGGATAAGAATCAGGTTAGCACAGGAGATAGATCTGGGGTGCTTGGCTCCTTGGAAAAATACAACGACCGCCTCATGGATATCCAACTTGATGATGTCCCACTACGATCTGAAGAATACACCGGTGAAACCGTCGGGTCCAGGGCACTGTGTTCGTCAAGCAGCATCTTTGACTTCATATTCAGAGGGGATGCCCTCTAGCTGGGTGTTATCTCTGTCATCAATCAGACGGGGAATCTCCGCTAGGAGTTCCTCGTCCCTGATTTTGTCTTCTTTGGAGACAACTGGAGTAGAAGTCGGCTGCCGCCAATTGGATATATATATATAATATAATATATAATATATATATATATATATATAAATGAGTTTCGACTGACATTATAAGGAGGGACAATGGTACAACATCCTATCATATCATATATCTATTCTGAAATAATGTTTCGATTGACATTATACGGAAAAATGAGTTCCTTTTCCTATTGTTGATAGAGCAGTCCAATTAGACATCTTGTACATGATATTTCATCCGAGATATGATAGTATATCATTGGAAAACTGATACATGGTATTTATATTTGGTCAATGGAATACCAAAATACACATGTATCAACTAAATGGACTCCAAAATCCATATTCATGGTAAAAATTTCATACTTTAAACTTTAAGGGACTTTTGGATTATAAGCCCCCTAGATTTTGTGGTTTCTTTTTTTTCAATTTTAAATAAATTATTTTCAATAAATATTTTATTATAATTAGTTTTGATCATTAAATATACTTTTTTTGTGACTTTAATTTTTGGAATGCCATGGATGTCAATCTCTCAAAATGTCCTTTATGAGTTTTAATCTAGACAAGTTTATAATTATTTTAATATATCATATCCCACTCAAACTTGTTCCCTTGTATTCTATTTACATCGCATGACTTTCGGATCAATTTAGGCCATTTGATCATCTACCAAAAAATATGGCCTAACTTCCAATTTAATTTCGAAGCTCGACATCGGTCCAACCTATTTGACCCAATATATGGTTTTGACCTATTTTGAGCCTAATACGCACATTCCACTTGTGTAACATTCAATTGAGCTCCTGCATGCTATTATTTCACCAAATATTATAAATGACTAAATTTGTAGTCATGATCATACCTAGTCCAATCTTGACCCAACCTAATCCAAATAAACCAAACCCAAACTACTTATGACTCCATCATGACCACCCAAACACCCCACACTATTTCTCTCTCTACAAAATACCAAATATCAAGCATACACACGCACAAAATTCAATGGAAAACTCCATTGATTATATACCTTAAAAGTGACTTAACCTATGACACACTCAACCCCATCTCATTGAACCCCACTTATAAATGGCCAAGCACAATGGCAGCTCCCATTAGCCCCTTCCGACATTCACTCACTCACATGTCACTCTCAAGTTCATTCACACATGACTAAACCCAAAAACTTAACTTATACTACTCTCACACTCAACCCCTCTCCTCTCTTCTCTCTCCTTAAACACACATATACTCACGCATACCTGGAGACAACTCCCCTTCTAAACTTCTTCTTCTTCCTCCTCTGCTCCTTCTTCACTCCATAAAGAACCCGCCGAACACTAATTCTTCGTACTCCTCCTTCTCCCCTATTGTTTATTTCCTTTCTTCTCCTAATGGCGGCTGCTGCTGCTGCTTAAGGCTGCTGCTCCTACCGCTTATGGTTGTTGTGTCATACCACCGTACGTACCCACCGTGCAGCTGTACGCCCCCTCCGACACATTATCAGTGATCCCAGAGTGCGCACGCCCATGTACGGTTGCTCCATGCGTGCAGTAGTTGCTCATACGGCTGCTGCTATCATAGCTACTCTCATGGAAGGCCCCCTCTATTCGTGTTTCGACGTCTGCCGCATACCGCTTGATATACCAGCCTTGGTCTCCACTCCTGCACCGCCCTTCCTGCGATGGCGGTATACATCATGCACCTTTCCGCACCCGAAAGCGCGATCGTACCCCGACGACGCATGCTACTGCACCTCCCCGTGCGCTACGCTCATCCGAGGCGGCAGCCTTACCATCGTGCATGCCTCTATGAGCATCCCTGGCATGGTCACAATCCCTTCCAGCAGTCATCGAAGGCGATTCCTGAGACTGGGAATCGAAATCCTGACGGAACGCACGAGATCGAAAGTCAAAAATTATACCTCGAGACAGCAACTTTGTACGTGTTTTCTCGGGGATCCGACCATTGGATCGTCAAACTCTTTGCTTCGTTTTAATCTTGGTATATATCTCTACCTCCACCTAAAATTTTAGCCATTAGTTTTGTCATTTGCTAGGTCAAAATCGGTTACCAAGTTGCTCGAATAATTGTGTTTATTTTGGACAGTTTCATGTAGCCAACTTTGTGTACTTGTTTTAAATGCCAATGCATTTCCATTTGATGAGCCACTAGTTCCTATGCACATCTGGTATAACCAACTTCTTGTCATTAAAATTTTATCCTATTGTGAGCTCGTTTGATTGGTTGAATTCGACGTCGAAGTTGGCCGTCCAAATTTGTAATTTCTAACTTGTAAAATTCTAATTTTGGAACTGGGACTCCGGATTCCAATTCTGACACCACCAATCGACTTGTGGCATTGTTCTGCCCCGAATTCATATATAGTTTGCAATATTTAGAGGACGTGGGCCCCAGCACGCATTTTGGTGCAAATTGGGTCCCACAAGTCCGGGTCAACGGATCATTTTGAGATCGGCTCATTGGAATCCAATTATGGATATATCGTTGGGTTCATACCGACATGCTGGACTCGTTGACATATATTTTGCTATATTTTGTGGACTATGGCTCCGGTACACATTTTTGTGCAAACCAAATTCTAACGTCCGGGTCAACAAGTTATTTTGAGGTCGGCTCATCGAAATCCAATTTGAATAAACCGTTTGGTTCGTATCGTCATTCTGGACTCATTGACATATACTCTGCTAGATTTAGTGGATTTTTGCTCCGGCATGCATTTTCGTGCAAACCAGATTCTAACGTCCTGGTCAAGGGATCATTTTGAGATCGGCTCATCGGAATCCAATTCTGGATATACCATTAGATTCGTATCGTCATTATAGACTCGTGGACATATAGTTCGCTAGATTTTGATGAGTTTGATCTTGATGTGAATTTTGATGCAAGTGGGTCCATCAGCGGACCGTATCTTGACTCGAATTTACCATTTTGCCCCTATATCCAGAATTGGACTTACGGGTAGTCTATCTTAGCTATTTTCCTTTTTTTGGGAATGTTGCTAATATTTGTTTCAGTATCCGGATATGTTCATGGAGACTCCTATGTTGCTACCTTTCAAGGACTTAAAGATTTGCTTACAGGATATCATCGAATTATTGCTTCACCCCGGGCAAGATACCTTACCCTACTTGCTCTGTTTATATTACTCATATCTATTACTGTGTTATTAGTTGGTGACACTGGTAGTATGTATTCAAGGATGACTTGGATTTTATCGATGATGGCATCGATGTTATGAGTGCATGCGTGTGTGACTTAAAGTTAGTAGACGTACCCGAAAACTGTGAAGTTATCCTAATAACTTTCATGGCTTGACACGAGACATTGCACGACACTGTGAGTGAGAATTCATTATGTTGGCTCGAGCTTACGCATTTGACTGATCATCGGTGCGAGCAATTCGTGTGTCGGTACATATAAAGTTGGATGGTGTCTAGGTTAGAGACTCGTATTGAAATACAGATTGTCTGAGTCATGGAAACGACTTGAAAGTTTCTTGGTGCAGGGAAGACAATCAATAGGCATATGGGACAGACAATTATTTTATTTTAGCCTCAGTGTGACCCGATTATGGGCATGGTTACCCAGTTATGGGCCATACATACTAGGGATATGTCTGCAGTGGCCACTAGCTGCGTGTTAGGTACGGTCGTACATGTATGTTTTCATCGGATCGTGATCCGATAAAGGCCCATGTTTTGATGCAAATCCTTATTCACCTACCCATATGCTCTAAAGTCATCTTCAACATGCATTCACAAAGAATGGTTAGTTCGTGTACCTATATCATACCGTATCATGGGACAGTATCATATCATGGGCTGGTATGCCATCTATTATTCAAGATGATCAGAGATATTATTTACTGATTGATGATTGGATATTAGACCATGTTATGATTCGAGTTGTTCATTTTATTCAGTTCATATTATGGCATGTATTTTTGTATCTTGCTACGTCCAACTGAGGACCTGGTGATCTCTCCAGGTATTTACTGAGCAGTTAGTACAAAGTAGTTGGGCTGCTGCTGCATGATGTATCAAGGTTTCAGGCATACATACATATATATGTGTGGGGGGGGGGTCTGTGTGTTCTCTGGTATTTCCATTTACTCTTTCCTGTATATATTTTATCTTTATTTGATTCATGCTACTGTGTAGCCTATTATTTACAAGCTTATTCCTTTCTCGAGATTGCTCGAACATGTCACGCCTAAGTACCGAAATACGGAGACGGACTAGGCCAGCTACTCCATATAAGGTATACAAACGTCATACGACGATCGTGGCTGTCGAGAGACAATGGGGTATATGCTACATTCAAGTCTCATATGGTCGCACAGAACATCTATGTCTCAATCATTCAAGCAAGAAAATATCAATTAATGAACATATAAGATAAAGCAGTAAGGCGTCCCTGACGCTTCATCAAAATGATCATAGGGGTCTAGCTTTATAAGTTAGCTAGCCCAGAAAGTCATAGGTACAGAATTGTATTCAGCTGCAGTCTGATTTAATTACAATTGTACAAAGACAAAATGTCTAGATTAGCCGGCTAAACAGGTGCCGGTGGCTAAATGCCAGGACATAAGTAAAGATACAAGAGTGGTGGAGAAGAAACCCACTCGAGTCCCCTGCCAGCCATGCTCCTAGTATGCACCATTGACGTCAGGGAAGAAGTTCGGATCCTCAGGCTTTGCTACGTGATCCGGCCAAACAAAACTAGCGGGGTCAGCCCCAAATAGCAAGTACCACAAGGAAGCACAAAAGTGTGAGATAAAACCCAAGCATAAGTTAGTATTAATAATAATAATAATAATAAGCTTTCGGTCGTAACCTTGGTCCACAGCCTGTCCTAGCACGATAGACCAACCCAACAACCAAATAAGGACATGGGTTGGACCACGCACCATGACAATCCATGTCCCTCGGCTACTAACGAGAGGCTCAAGCACAGTCAAGTCGTTTACCAAGCGGCCATTCAATCTTTTGGCTTTCTATATGTGGCAGAGTTATCCCCGCGTTACTGATTAAAAGGAATTCTCAGATCGTGTTAACCCAGCAGGGCTAGCCAAACCATAACACATATAACACTTTGATTATGCACCAGTCCCCCGAAGGGCTACCGCGCTAAAACATTTAACACATAGCTCGTAGGAGTCGGATATAGCTATCCGCTATAGGCGAATGTAACCATATCCGTGGCGGCCAACCCGACACGTCAGGTCTAGACCTGGGGTGGCTAGTATGGCACGATCTCGGGATTCTTCCCACCCAATGCATCTACCAAGTTAGTTGCCTAATTAATCCCTAGGTTATCCTCAGAGCTCACATGTCGTGGTCACATATTCGCTCTTCTAGATGTCGTACATTGTACGAGTACCCCAAAAAAGAATCCGTACTGGCTCTTGGAATCATACGTATGTTTCCTCCTTCTTGGTGTAATGCAACACACATCACATACCACGTCATTGCTACCGACCATTACTTATGTAAATGTTGGACTCTTGGGAGTACTGGCAGGTATCACATAGGAATACTTAGCGCTTAGGATTGTACCTCGGTGCTCACATAGATTGTACCTCGGTACACACATAGGGATATCCAGCCATCACATAGGTAGTCAGATCAGAAATGAGGACTAATACACATAGGGACCTGCGGCTGAGCCTCGTGCGGCCAAGAAATAAAGTCCGCATGACTTTATGCGGCTCGGGAAAGCGGGCTCTTATGGCTGCTAAAGCTCATACGGCCAACTGCCTTGTGCAATGCGGCCAGAAGAACGAGCTCATGCGGCTGGATAACGTAGGACGCATGCGGCTAAGGACAGCAGGCATATACGGCTCGAGAGTAAGCGGGGCACATGCGGCCAAGAACCAACAACATAAGCGACATGGTTCATGTGGCTCAAAAGCTTATGCAGCTGAAGCTGCCAGCGCCATACGGCTAGGAAATGGTCAGGGCACATGCGGCTGGTCAATGCGAGCGTATGCGGCTGAAGAAAGAATGGGCATATGCGGCAAGGTAAGAAAGCGCATGCGGCTAAGAAAAAATAGGGCGCATGCGGCTGAGAAATGCGAGCGTATGCGGCTCAGTCAAGCCATGCGGCTGCGAATGCTCATGCGGCCGAGAATAGCTCATACGGCCAGGGAAGCTTATGCGGCCAGAAATAGTTTATGCGGCCAGGAATAGCTTATGCAGCCAGGAATAGCTTATGCGACCAGGAGACTGTTCATCATCCCTGCGAGAGCCAGCAAAGGCGAACCTCGGAGAAACCCAAATATTGCTTCGGCCATAACTTCCTCTAGACAAGTCGAAATCTAACTTTTCAACCGTCAAAACTGTGTAGAATCAAATTTCCTAAAACATAGGACCATTTGTTTTCGAAAATAGCCAAGTTGATAGATCAAAACCATGAAAACCCATGAAACCCTAGATTTTAGGAACTTAGATCTACACAAATCTAGCCATCAAAATCAAAAGCTTCAAGAACTAAACTTGTAGAGAATGGAGAGAAGAACAAAATAGACAAATAATATCAAGGAAGAATCAAGAATGTAAAATGCATAAAATCTCCTCTTTTTGAGCAAGTTATACTTGCCTATGGGTGGTGGTGGAGAGAAATAAATAGAGGAGTGAATGGGGAGAGAGAGTGAGGAAGAGATTATAAATAGGGGTTGGTAAATGAAAACCCTAATCCCTAATCTCTATCCATCCCACTAATGGAAAGCTTAAAAGCTACATGCAACCATTAATAAATAATATACAGAATTATATACATGCTAAATATAGATATCGTATACAGAATTCTTAAAGAATACATATATCGGGATCGGGGAGTGACATCTCTATTCTTCTTAGAAAAATTTCGTCCTCAGAATTTCAGCCAAGTCAAAGATAGAGGTATCCGGGTAAGCAAGGTACAATTACAATCTACGCTAACAATCCATCATTAGCAGTCATTGATCATACATTTCAGAATGGCACGAAATAAACATGTAAGCAGATTATCAAGGTATGAGGAAAAACATACCTCCTGAGTCGAACAAGTACGGATACCGATATCTAATCTCGTCTTCGCGCTCCCAGGTTGACTCTCTCGGAGAGTGATGGCCCCAAGCGACACGGACAAGGCTAATAGTCCGGTTCTTGAGCACCTTCTCTCGTCGGTCCAAAATAGATACGGGTTATTCCTCGTAAGTTAGGTCGGTACCAACGACTAACTCTGAATGGTCGAGGATATGACTCGGATCTGGAACATACCCACGCAACTGAGATACATGAAACACATCATGTATGCCGGATAGCGAGGGAGGAAGGGCAAGCCGATAAGCAACATCGCCTAACTGAGCGAGAATCTCCAAAGGGCCAACGAATCACGGACTAAGCTTTCCTCGGGTTCCAAAACTAATGACACCCTGAGTAGGCGATATCTGCAGAAACACTTGGTCGCCGACACCAAACTCTAGAGGCCTTCGATGTTGATCTACCCAGTGGCGGTGTCTGTCTTGCGCGACTCGAAGCTGCTCTCTGATCAACTTGACTGTCTCCACGGTCTGCGTGATCATCTCTGGTCCCAACAATTTTTGTTCTTCCACATCGTCCCACGCCAGAGGGGACCTACACTTCCTTTTATATAATGCTTCAAATGGTGCCATCTGTATACTTGCCTGATAACTGTTATTGTAAGAGAACTCTACTAAATGAAGATGATCTTCCCAAGTTCCGCCGAAGTCTAAAGTACAAGCCCGTAACATATCTTCCAAGGTCTGAATGGTTCTCTCTGATTGTGTATCCGTCTACGGATGATAGGCTGTACTGAACCTCAACTTGGTACCCAAACTTTGGTACAAACTCTGCCAAAAGTGAGAGGTGAACCGAGTGTCTCTATCTGATATTATGCTGACTGGAACACCATGCTGCCTCACAATCTGCTTCATACACATTTTTGCCAGCTGCTCCGTAGACTTCCCTACTCTGAAAGGAAGAAAATGTACTACCTTCGTGAGCCGATCTACGATTACCCAAACTGCGTTCCGGCCGGTCGGAGATCTAGGTAAACCGGTCCCAAAGTCCATCGTGATGTGCTTCCATTTTCACTCCGGAATAGGTAGCGGCTGCAACAATCCTGCTGGTCTCTGCTGCTCTGCCTTCACTTGCTGACATACCAAACACCTGGATACAAACCTCGCTATCTCCCTTTTTATGCCATTCTACCAAAAGTGCTGCATCATATCCTGGTACATCTTTGTGCCTCCGAGATGAATGGAATAAGGTGAACTATGAGCTTCTGACATAACTTCGTGTCGAAGGTCTCCACCGGGTACACAAAGACGGTTTCCGAACCTAAGTTTA
This sequence comes from Iris pallida, assembly GCA_029216955.1. Classification (NCBI taxonomy): domain Eukaryota; kingdom Viridiplantae; phylum Streptophyta; class Magnoliopsida; order Asparagales; family Iridaceae; genus Iris; species Iris pallida. Next base: position 11,887,727 of record JANAVB010023999.1, on the reverse strand, counting down.
CCATCCTCATGGATTACTAACTCCTTCCTGAGACCTGACTCACACTCTGATCGAAGCTTCTGGATTCGCGGATCCTCCGCCTGAGTTGTTCTGATCCTCTCTACCAAAGTGGACTGAATATGCAAACTGGCCATAACTCCCGTATCTTACGGTATGATCACTTCAATCCCTATTTCCTGAAGATCTTTCAAAATGTGCCTCTGCGTGGTTAGAATGAATACGCCACCTCTCCTGCTCAAGGCATCTGCTACCACATTCGCCTTGCCTGGATGATACTGAAGATTTACATCAAAGTCCTTTAGTAATTCCAACCATCTTCTCTGTCTCATGTTCAGGTCCTTCTGGGTAAACACATACTTTGAACTCTTATGATCAGTGTAAATCTCCACTCGATCCCCATATAAATAGTGCATCCATAACTTAAGTGAAAACACTACTGCTGCTAATTCCAGGTCGTGGGTTGGATAGTTCTTCTCATGATCTCGAAGCTGTCGAGATGCATATGCTATCACCTTACCATGCTGCATTAACACACATCAAAGTCCCTTCCCGAATGCGTCACAATACACTGTAAACCCTCCCGATCCTACTGGAAGGGTCAAGATCGGGGTTGAGATTAATCTCTTCTTCAGCTCTTCAAATGATGTCTGACACTCTGCTGACCAAACAAACTCTATATCCTTATGCTTCAAACGCGTCAAGGGTGCCGAAATCCTGGCAAAGTCTGCCACGAACCTTTTGTAGTAACCTGCCAATCCCAAAAAACTACGTACTTCTGCTACCGTCTTTGGAACTGGCCAATTCTCCACTGCCTCAACCTTCTTCGGGTCTACTGATACTCCTGCTCCAGAAATAATATGTCCTAGGAACGAAATATGGTCCAACCAAAACTCACATTTATTAAGCTTCGCATAAAGTTGATGCTCCCTCAAGGTCTGCAAAACTGTCCGAAGATGTTTCTCATGTTCCTCCTTACTACTGGAATAGACGAGGATATCATCTATAAACACTACTACAAACTTATCCAAATAGGGTAGAAAGATAAGATTCATCAAATCCATGAATACTGCTTGGGCATTAGTCAGTCCAAATGGCATCACCAGAAACTCATAATGCCCATACCGTGATCTAAATGCTGTCTTGGGTATGTCCTGCTCCCGGACCTTCACTTGATAATATCCAGATCGAAGATCAATCTTAGAGAAGATGCAAGCCTTACTCAATTGATCAAACAAGTCATCAATCCTTGGTAACGGATACTTTTTCTTCACGGTTACTGTATTCAACTGCCGGTATTCAATGCACATCCGCGTCGATCCATCCTTCTTTGGTACCAAAATCACCGGTGCTGCCCAGGGCGAATTACTGTCTCTGATAAACTACTTCGCCTTCAATTCTTTTTCATGCTGGTACAACTTATCCAACTCTGACTGCGACATCCTGTAGACCCTGTCGACTTTAGGCTCTGTCCCAGGATTCAGCTCAATGCAAAACTCCACATCTCTCACTGGTGGTAAACCTGGAAGCTCATCTGGAAATACATCAATAAACTCTCTGACTACCCTTGGAATCTGCTCCTGCGCTGCCAATGCTTCTATAACGATGCCCTTGGGTCGATCCTCCAGTGATCGGTCAAAGACGAACTCCTCAATGCCAGGTACATTAAATACTACCCTACCTCCCCGATAATCTATCGTCGCATGACTGTCTCTCAACCAGTCCATGCCTAGGACAACGTCAAAGTTGCCCATAGGGAACTCAATCAAAGATACGGGCAATAATCGCCCACTCACTACAACTGGACACGCTAAGTACACTCTGCTAACTCTTACGAGCCCATTACCAGTGAGTATATTCGTCCTCTCTGACAATGCCTCAAACTCCAATCCAATACGTGTCGCAAATCGTACAGATATAAAAGAGTAGGTAGCCCTCGAATCAAACAATGCTACTGCAGAAAAAGAGGTAATAGAAATATTATCTACAACCACGTTGCCTGAAGCTAGCACATCTTCCAGTGATAGGGTGAAAGCCTAGCCCTGGCCTTGCTGAGCTCCCTCCTGCTGCCTTCCTCGGCCATGCTGTCGTTGCGGCCTCTGCGGGCCTTCCTCGTTCTGCGCCTGACGAAACATCTGATCCTGCATGGGTAGACGCTGGGCTAGCGGCCTCACGGCCAATGCTGGTCCTCTGTTCGGTGCTGTCCCTGGAGCTGGCAATATCAGAAACTGCTGAACTGGCCCTCCTGGCCTCTGCATTATAGGACAATTGGCAATCCTGTGGTCTGGACTGCCACACCTCATGCATAACCCATTAGATGAACGACACACATCCCTAGTGTGCCCTCCCTTACCACAGTAAGTACACCCAATGGACGCCCCCTGGCGCTGCTACTGGTTCCTCGGCTGCTGATACCGTACTGGTGCTGTTATCTCTGATACCGCCGTCCTGTGCGGCGCTCCTGACTCATGAATACGGATGTCGGGCGCTGGCGCCGATGTTCGATGTACTGTTCCTCCGCCTCTGCTCTGGAAATGAGACCTCTTCTGGCTCCCATGTCTTGTCACCAACCTATGTTGAGTGAGTTCATGCCTCCGGGCTGCCGTCAAAACGGCATCAAAAGTCTGATAGTCATGCCCTTCTACTAGATATAGAACTTCCAAATGAAGTCCCTGCTGGAATCTCATCGCCTTCTCCGGCTCTGTAGCTACCATCGTCGGTGCAAATCGACTCAGTCTGTAGAACTCCGCTGTATATCCATCCACCGTCTTCCCAGCCTGCTTGAGACTGATAAACGTCTTCTGTAGCTCATACCGTGCTACCACGCCAAAATACTTGGCCTTGAATCTTGTACGAAAACTATCCCAGGAACAGGATGCCTTAGTCCAACCTCTTCTGATGCCCACCAATCGCAGGCGAGATCCTGAAGTATCAGTCTGACCTGGTCGACCTTCTCTTCTGCTGGAACCTTCACTACGGTCAAGATGGCCTCAGTATCCTGAAGCCATGCATCCACCGTGATGGCATCCTTCGTGCCGTTAAAATATCTCGGGTTGAGTCGACAAAACCTCCCCGACGCTCCCGAATCATTCCTGACACTTCTCTCGAGGGCTAATTGTAACCCCTGACTCAGTAGCCCATTCTGTTCCTACTGTCGGGTCTGCTGTTGCTGATGGGCTGCCACCTGTCGCTGCTGAGTAGCCAAGAATCCCCGGATGACCTCCACGAGTGCTGCAGCATCAGGTACTGGTGTCACTGCTGCCACCGTTGGAGGTGCAGGAGTTTCTATAACCTGTGGTTCCACTGGCTCTGATATCACTTCCACTCGGATCTGGTCAGAAGAATGTACTCCTTCCAGTTGCTGCCCCGTCGAGCCATGCTCTGTCGGTTATTCTTCTATGTTGGCCTTGCCAGCTACTGAGAAATAAGCACCCCTATAGGGAAAGGCACATGATATTAATTATCAGGACGAGGAAGATTCGAGGATGCAATTCAGGTGATCAATCACGGTGAGGAAAGAGAAATCGAGGCAAAAGATTCAAAGGGGACAAGTTTGACTGAGACTCCTATAATAGTTACACCCCACAAGTCTAAAAAGTCAGACCTGCATGGGCCACAAATAAAACCTTGTCATGCCCCAGTACCAAAATACGGAGACAGACTAGGCCAGCTACTCCATATGAGGTATACAAACGTCATACGACGATCGTAGCTGTCGAGAGATAAGGGGGTATATGCTACATTCAAGTCTTCTATGGTCGCACAGAACATCTATGTCTCAATCATTCAAGCAAGAAAATATCAATTAATGAACATATAAGATAAAGTAGTTAGGCGTCCCCGACGCTTCATCAAAATGATCATGGAGGTCTAGCTTTATAAGTTAGCTAGCCCAGAAAGTCATAGGTACAAAATTGTATTCAGCTGCAGTTTGATTTAATTACAATTGTGCAAAGATAAAATGTCTAGATTAGCCAGCTAAACAGGTGCCGGTGGCTAAATGCCAGGACATAAGTAAAGATACAAGAGTGGTGGAGAAGAAACCCACTCGAGTCCCCCGCTAGCCATGCTCCTAGTATGTACCATTGACGTCAGGGAAGAAGTTCGGATTCTCAGGCTCTGCTACGTGATCTGGCCAAACAAAACCAGCGGGGTCAGCCCCGAATAGCAAGTACCACAAGAGAGTACAAAAGAGTGAGATAAAACCCAGGCATAAGTTAGTAATAATAATAATAATAATAATAATAAGCTTCCGGTCGTAACCTTGGTCCACAGCCTGTCCTAGCACGATAGACCAACCCAACAACCAAACAAGGACATGGGTTGTACCACACACCATGACAGTCCATGTCCCTCGGCTACTAACGAGAGGCTCAAGCATAGTCAAGTCGTTTTCCAAGCGGCCATTCAATCTTGCGGCTTTCTATATGTGGCAGAGTTATCCCCGCGTTACTGATTAAAAGGAATCCTCAGATCGTGTCAACCCAGCAGGGCTAGCCAAACCATAAGACATATAGCACTTTGATTATGCACCAGTCCCTCGAAGGGCTATCGTGCTAAAACATTTAATACATAGCTCGTAGGAGTCGGATATAGGTATCCGCTATAGACGAATGTAACCATACCCGTGGCGGCCAACCCGACACGTCAGGTCTGGATCTGGGGTGGCTAGTAGGGTACGATCTCGGGATTCTTCCCACCCAATGCATCTACCAAGTTAGTTGCATAATTAATCCCTAGGTTATCCTCAGAGCTCACATGTCGTGGTCACATGTTCGCTCCTCTAGATGTCGTACATTGTACGAGTACCCCAAGAAGGAATCCGTACTGGCTCCTGGAGTCATACGTATGTTTCCTCCTTCTTGGTGTAATGCAACACACATCACATACCACGTCATTGCTACCGACCATTACTTATGTAAATATTGGACTCTTGGGAGTACTGGCAGGTATCACATAGGAACACTTAGCGCTTAGGATTGTACCTCGGTGCTCACATAGATTGTACCTCGGTACACACATAGGGATATCCAGCCATCACATAGGTAGTCAGATCAGAAATAAGGACTAATACACATAGGGACCTGCGGCTGAGGCTCGTGCGGCCAAGAAATGAAGTCCGTATGACTTTATGCGGCTCGAAAAAGCGAGCTCTTATGGCTGCTAAAGCTCATGCGGCCAACTGCCATGCGCCATGCGGCAAGAAGAACGAGCTCATGCGGCTAGATAACGCGGGACGCATGAGGCTCAGGACAGCAGGCATATGCAGCTGGAGAGTAAGCGGGGCGCATGCGGCCAAGAACCAACAACATAAGTGACAAGGTTCATGCGGCTCAAAAGCTTATACAGCTGAAGCTGCCAGCGCCATGCGGGTAGAAAATGGTCAGGGTGCATGCGGCTGGTCAACGCGAGCGAATGCGGCTGAAGAAAGAACGTGCATATGCGGCAAGGTAAGAAAGCGCATGCAGCTGAGAAAAAAATAGGGTGCATGCGGCCGAGGAATGCGAGCGTATGCGGCTCAGTCACGCCATGCGGCTGGGAATGCTCATGCGGCCGAGAATAGCTCATGCGGCCAGGAAAGCTTATGCGGCCAGAAATATTTTATGCGGCCAGGAATAGCTTATGCGGCCAGGAGACTGTTCATCATCCCTGCCAGAGCCAGCAAAGGCGAACCTTGGAGAAACCCAAATATTGCTTCGGCCATAACTTCCTCCAGACTAGTCGAAATCTAACTTTCCAAAGGTCAAAACTGTGTAGAATCAAATTTCCTACAACATAGGACCGTTGGTTTTCAAAAATAGCAAAGATTGATAGATCAAAACCATAAAAACCCCTGAAACCCTAGATTTTAGGAACTTAGATCTACACAAATCTAGCCATCAAAATCAAAAGCTTCAAGAACTAAACTTGTAGAGAATGGAGAGAAGAACAAAATAGACAAATAATATCAAGGAAGAATCAAGAATGTAAAATGCACAAAATCTTCTCTTTTTGAGCAAGTTGTACTTGCCTATGGGTGGTGGTGGAGGGAATTAAATGGAGGAGTGAATGGGGAGAGGGAGTGAGGAAGAGATTATAAATAGGGGTTGGTAAATGAAAACCCTAATCCCTAATCTCTATCCATCCCACTAATGGCAAGCTTAAAAGCTACATACAACCATTAATAAATAATATACAGAATTATATACATGCTAAATACAGATACCGTATACAGAATTCTTAAAGAATATATATATCGGGATCGAGGAGTAACAGAACATGTATATTACTGGGTGGCAACTTTAAAATATTATGTTCGTTCTTGATATTCGCTTCGTTACTGTGGATTGAGATATAGATGATAAGTTACTTTTAGTACCTGTAGAAGCATGAAAAAGGACAAGAAAAGCCCATGCGGCTCCAAACAGAAGGAGCGTCATGCGGCTCAGGAATCGTTCAAAACTTTATGCGGCTCGGAACTCCCCAACAGCTCCATGCGGCTCAGGCAAAGACACGTGGCCATACGCTGTCCGCTTCTACAGCTGGCCATAAATTAGCCTCCCAATTAATTGCTCTGATGACAGCTCTGACGCAATGAATGACAGCTCTGACGCAATGAATGACAGCTCTGACATAAAGCTAAAATGATGATGGCGTGCTCCTTGGGAAAAGAAGAAAATCTTTTATAACTGACAGGATCCGTCGAGTCCCAAGCACCCCTATGCGGCTGCCCTCTTCATGCGGCTGCCATCTTCATGCGGCTGCCACCTTCATGCGGCAGCCACCTTCATGCGGCTGCTTCTTTTATGCGGCTACCTCCTTCTTGCGGCTGTCTTCTTCATGCGGCTGCCTCCTTCATGCGGCTGCCACCTTCATGTGGCTGTCTCCTTCATGCGGTTACCTCCTTCACGAGGCTGCCACCCTCATGCGGCTGCTACCTTCATACGGCTAGGATCGTAGGGGCCACCCGTATGCGATTCACTTAGAGACCATACTCATGAGGCTCTATCAGAACATCCCACTCACGACAGTTGAGACACGTGGCGATCCTCACGACAGTTGAGACACGTGGTGGTCCTCGTGACAGTTGAGATACGTGGCAGTCTTATCCCCTCGGAGTTATGGCTGCTAACAAATCATAACAGCCCAGATTTATTACAATCACCTTAATTACCCGAATCAAATCAAATTTATTACAATTAAGAAGATTGAACACGTGGCAGGAGATCCGAGCTCGTCATGACAAATTATGAAGATTCATTACAATCAGCATTAATTGCCCATATGGATTTGGCACAATCAAGAATTAACTGTCCAGATGTAATGCAATCAAGATTAATGGTCCAGATGATTGGCCGCCGACTTTCCAAGGAGGGAATTATTGCAAACCCTAATGATCACACCCCCAATTCTATAAATAGCAAGGTGCCATTCCCTTGCAAACCCCCTGGAGAAAGAGGATACCTGGAGACCCCGAAGACTGGATACACAGAGAGAAAAAGACACGCACTGAAGAGTCTTCCTACACGTTCTGAGAGCATTTCTTCATCAGAGCCAAGGCTACGTCCGATCGTCCAAGGAGTAAGGCAGAGCTGCCGTCACATTTTCGAGCCTCTACCGTCACCCCCCAGAATAAAAAATAAACAATCGTACTTAGATTCCTGTACCTAGGTTTTTGTCCCTAGGCTTTCTTTGTACGAGCGAGTTTGTATTGTGAGTCTATGTTCAGTCCTCCTATATAATTGTTCTGTACTTTTATAATCAATGGCAAATACGATGACGACTCTGCTGGAGACAAATTTCTCCACGGTTGAGGAGTTGGTGACGCAATCGGACGCAGCCAAACTTGTCTCCACTCAACAAATACTGGTCGCCCGGTTCGACCAACAGGCGTTTGAAGAAATGCTCTCCGACGGGAGCGTTGGCCCGGTCCAGCGGCGAGCCCGCACGAAGAAGACCCACAGGAAGTGGAGGCCCAAATCATTCGCTCCTCCCTAAGCTCTCGAAGGAGTACTCTCTGTTGCACAAGACGACAAAAAAGACCCTCTTGCGGCCCTACTTTAGACCGTAGAGGACTCTGCTTTCGCCAAGTCTGGCAGAAGAAAATATTATGATGCTGGACTTACAGGGGCAAAGAGGAACTCTATACGGTCGGAGCCGCATAAAGGCGTCAGCCGCATGAAGAAGGCTCATGCGGCAGCAACTGCCAACCGCATGGAGAAAACTCATGCGGCCACAAACGTCAGCCGCATGCAGAAAGCCCATGCGGCCAGAACTACCAGCCGCATGCAGGCAGCCTGCACGGCCATGACTTCCAGCCGCATCCCGGAGGTACATGCGGCCACCGCTTCTAGCCGCATACAGAAGGCTCATGCGGCCACAAAGGATAGCCGCATGTAGGCAGCCTGCACGGCCACTAATCCCAGCCGCATACCGTCTGCTCCAGACGGCTCACGGTCAGTCTTTGACCACCTCTTGTGCGGTCCTGACTCCAGATGCGCCCAAGAACATGTGCCAGACTCTCTGCGACACCATTTGGACTCTTTCTACTATGCACCCTCAGGTGCTAGAGTGAAGAAGTCTAGGACAGCATGGGCTCGGAGAGCTCAGTCAGCTGTCCCAACCTCTGACCATCCGAGAGCTCCGCTTACTGTTATGCGGGCCTCCGATAGAAAGTTGTACCGAACCACTCGAGTCCAGCCCCCGGCGGCAAACGGACAGAGTAGTTCCCAAAAGTCTCCCAACAATCAGGGAGCAAACATGGTGCCAATACACTCGGATGCTCGAGTTTTTTGGGCCCACAAATCGGGTGTAAAGGTTGCTCGAGATGCACCTGACTTGCGTGAGGTGATCTGTCACAAGCGCAAAGAAAGAGAAGAAGCCTTGGTGTGCAGAGAGTCCTTCCCTGGACATCACTGCACTCAAGTCATTGTCAACTGCTGCTGTAGCAAGGCGGCCACACAAGAGGACCGGCAATCCGTCTTTCGACGACTGCAACACCCAAGCTCAGAAGACGAGGCACTTCTCGTCGCCTCCTGCAATTCTGCTCAGAGGATCCCTGGTAGCGGGAGAGGAAAGAAAACAAATGTCTCTAGCCCAAAAATCTCAACCAAGAAACTCTCTTCTAAGCGGTCGTCCACGACCGATGCGGAAGGAGTTTTCCAGGGTACTCGCTCAAAGATGAAATCTACCACGCTTGGAGAATCGTCGTCCATATCTCTGGGAGGCGCTAGAGCTGGAGGTAGCACTCCTCCAAACATCCACGACAATCCAGTATTCCAAGAAGATAATCCAGGGGAAACGATTCGCGCAATAGATGCAGCAGGTTCCGACGTCCCCGAGGATGTCCGCAACTCTCAAGACGAAGCAAGCTCTGAAGCTGGGGGTACCACTCCTCTGAGTCCGTACCAGAGGAGAATATTTCCACATACCCTGACGACTTCTCTGTACAAGGGTATGACTCAGAGGGCGCGTCCTCCACCGTCCCTTCCATCTCTCCTTATGTGAGGACGGTATTCATGACAAACAGCAACCAAGATGGTTCCAGTAATCGCCAATGCATCGACACTCTGGAGGCCATACTGCACGCCTTGGTCAAGTCTGTGGACGAGATCAAAGCGGCCCTTCCAACTCTGCAAGGAAGGATGCCTGGCCAAACAAGCTTGGGTCCTGCGGTCAATGAAGACTCAAACTCTGCTGCACCAAACCCGGGCAACAATCCTCCGACAATATCTGCTCCCACTGCTGCAAACGAGGCCAGGAAGGCAAGAAGAGAGGTCCAGGAGCTTCGGGCCATGTTCCACGCCCGAGAAAACTTTCAGGACCTCAGGATACGACAACCATATCCTATTACATGGAGAGATGTGCCCTTCCTACCAAGATATAAACCATTCAACATCAATCCGTATGATAGAAAGACATCTACAAGCAGGTACATCACCTACTTCGAAGTCACAACCGACTACCTGCCTCATGACGACGCCATCCTCACATGGTTGTTCATTGGAGCATTGGAAGGGGTCGTCTTTGACTGGTACCGTAACTTGCCAGACAACTTCATCCATTCCTTCACCGGCTTTAAACGCATGTTTCTGGAAAGGTTCTATGAAGTAGGATAAGACGTTACGATGTCCACCCTTATGGATGTTGTCCAGGGAGAAAAAGAGCTGACAAGGAACTATATCTAACGGTTTCGTCAAACCGCGATGAATTTGCCTTCCGGTAACCCTGATTCCTCCTTAATTGAAATTTGCCAAAAGAGGCTGCTCCCCACAATCAGCCTCTGGATAGGCGAAAGTCAGTTTAGGGATTAGAAGACTTTCATTATCAGCGCCACTAGCGCAGAAGACAAATTAAAGAAAGCTCGCCAACTGGGATTGCACGTCTCGGAAGGAGAGGATAAGGGAAAAAGCCCTAACACCAACAGCAACAATGGTGTTAACCCCTCCAACAATCGAGACAATAAGGGGAAACAAGCTATGGTGGCCGACACAGCTCCAAAGCCTGAACCGAAGCAGGCAGAGAAGTAGTAGCCTCAAATGACCTATTCCTTCGAAGACGGTCATGTTAAGCCCATCTTGGACATGCTCATGCAAGGAGGTCGAATCGAGCTCCCTCTTCCAAGACGTGAACCTCGTCCTGCAGAGATGGAAGGCCCCAAGTACTGCCACTATCATCGCTATGTCCATCATGCTATACAATACTGCTACCAACTGAAGCTATACATCCAGTATCTCATCGATTCTAAGGCCTTGGCCATTAATTTTGAAGAGGTAACCGTAGCAGCCAACATGGTGTTAGTAAAATTTGGCGGCTTTCCTCCGACAAAGACTCAAGATGGAGTAGTGCCCGTCCCCAGGGCAAGAATGGAATAAAAGTTTTTGAATAAAAGTTTTTAAAATTTCCATATATTCAAGTTGAATAAAAGTTCCAACATGGTGTTAGATTCTAAGGCCTTTATTTCAGTTCTTTCATTTCCATTTGTACTTTCAATTGTTGAATAAAAGTTTTTAAAATTTCCATATATTCAAGTTGTGACAAATGTATAGATGTTGTTGTGAATACCTGCATATAGAACAGCTTACTGCCGCCGTCTCACAAAGTTGTAGGCTGGACATGATCCGGTTCGACCCAATAATTTGGGATCGAGTCGTGACATATTTTTAGTGGTGGCCCATGCAGGTCGAAACAACAACTTAGGAAAACATATCTAGAAACAATTAGAACACGAGAACATTGATTTATCACAACATAGGACCGAAATATATTATAAATAAATATTTTTGTTTGTTATAGACTGGTAGGCTACCTTGCTTATGTTTTGCATCCTAAACCTTATCCAGCATAGGCCGATTGTATGGTGGTCTATTTTACTATCTACTTTAGTCTCTAGATTTTATATATCTTTTAGTGTCCCTTGGCTTTTCAGAGGTTATTTTTCTTCATATCGTTATCATACTCCAGCATTCCTTAGCATCCATACTCTTTTGTTATTTATGGATTAGGATTAGATTTTTCCCAATCTCCTTCTTCAACAAACCTATTTCAAAATTTTTAATTAGTTGATCAAATCATACTTCTTTATCTTTATTTAGAATCTAGATCTATTTCACTATTTAGAGTTTCAAATTCTCCTTTAGCAAACTTGGTAAACTTTTATCTATCCAGAGTATTTCTACGGCTAGTGTATCCAACCATTTCTCTTGGCCTTATTTCCAATTGACTTTCTCAGAACCAATTTTGAACCGAATTTTTTTGGAACCATAAATCCCCAAGGTTAATTGTTACCAAAGAATTGGTTCAACTTAGCTTGTTCACGAATCTTCCAAGGGAATTATTTTCCAAAAATAATTCCAATAATGATTGATATTTCCTAAGTTATTCTAAGACTAAGAATATTTTCATTTGTTGACTTCCCCCACCCAACTTGAAACCTTACTCTCCCTAAGAACTTCTTGATCAGTTCAGGGCCTTGAAAGCTTCTAAAACTCAATACTTGAGTATCATGAAGCAGGAACGGTCAGAGAATTGATTCGATTCTATTATTGAATTTCCTTTAGTCATTGAAAATTTTTTTGAATTGTTGAATTATCCCTTTGAAATTCCCATGGACAAAGTTAAGAAAATATTCAGTGACCTAAATATGGCTTTGCACATATGCGTCATAACCATCTATTTGAATTATTGAAACTGGCGGGGCATAGACTCTAAGTTGAAGTGATTCAGGTGTTGATAGATTTTTGGATATTATTGAGACTACGTCCTACATGCATCAAATTTGTCTCCTTTGTTGTTCAGCCAGAAAGTGGATAAAGTTGATAGACTACTCGAAAATATATTACTATTCAAGTTATGGAGCCAAAATTTTACTACAGTCAGGTGCACTCTGGCGAGACATGAATTTGAGGCAAAGTGGCTTCGGATATATTTGGTTTCCGAATATTATTAAGACTATATCCATACCATGATTGTCTTTTTAGCACCATCATATTTTCTGATTTTTTGCCGATTAGAGGATTTGTATTTCTAGCGGTTGTCTCCATTTTCAGAAACATCTTGTCACAACCAGAAAGAATAGTTTTTCTATAAAATTCTACTTGATTTTTTCCTAGAACTTATTAGGACCATATCAATCTGTATTGCCTCAATTCCTTCCAAGGTTCAATTTTAGTATATTGCATATATTTTGTGGATAGTTATATATATATTTGCTGCTGTATATAAATCAGATTGATAGTTATATTGGGGAAAAATCTAGACAGTTACCTACCAACCTTATTGTATTATTCTGGTAAGAGCGTCCTTAGAGGATCAGTATTCTTCTAATGAGATTAGATAGCTAAAGGGTAGAGAAGGTAGAAGAATAAATTGAGTAAGCTAGTCTTGAGGGAGTGGTATGTCTTAACTTGTGACTTATTTGGGTTATAGCTGTTGGTAGTGCTCACCAGTGCCTAAATCTCATTCAAACAAATGAAGGTATTTGGCAGTTTTAAGTTTTAGGATTAAAGAAAGAGTTGTTGAAGATAAAGAAAGACGTCGGTAGAGTTAGCGAGGAAAGTATAGGATTTGGTAATGTTCTCCCATGGAGTAAGTGAATTTGGATTATATATATATATAAAACATGTGAATATAATGATCAAGTAAAGGAACACTTGACGAGGATCAACTTTTATGATTAGATGAGTACTATACCTAGAAGGGACGGATTTAGCCATGGAAGGAATAGCACGAGCAATGGAATGATAGGTTCTAGAGAAGAAATAAGCAGAGGAGAATTGAGATAAGACCATTGGCATATAACTTTGGAAAGGAGCAATTGAATTTGTAATTTCTACCAAATATTAATGGAGGCTCATATTGGTTATGGTAAGAACGGTTGGGATTCTGTGGTATTTTGCTAATGCGTTTGGATGAGAATGATTGATAGGTGTGTAGAAGCATGGAAAATATTAGAATAAAGGCATAAATGGCCCATGCGGTTTTGGGTAGCAAGTCTATGCGGCTCATACTGGAGTTGCCCTATGCGGCCCAAAAGAAGACCCTCAGACTCATGCGGCTCGGGGATGAATACGGTTCAGCAGGAATATGCGGCTCAATTGACGACACGTGTGACCCCCCCACAGTTGGCCACTGGAGTAATGGCCTCATTTAATGCTTTGACACGACTCGACGGCTGTCTCTGACATAAAGTATCATAATGGCTCTGCCATAATGACAGACTCTTCGGGAAAAGAAGAAAATCTCTGACCCGATCTGACAAAAAATCCTAGATTGCCGCGTGGCAAAAGTCTCATGCGGCTCGGATAGAGAACAGCTTCATGCGGCTCATTGAGGAGTCACTCTAATATGATTAACAAAAAACCGCCATATGCGGTCCATCCATAGCCCGGTCTATGCGGCTCAACACCACGCTAATTCATGCGGCCTACAGAAACTATGCATATGCGGCTCACGGAAAGTTCGTCCCCTGCGGCTCGATGAGGCATTGACTCATGCGGCTCACGAGTAGTATCCCCCTTCGGTTCAAGTGTTGGTCACCCTATGCGGCCCTGGCAGGATCTTCAATTTAAAAAAACGTGACACTGAAGATGCAACAGAATCCCAACGAGAATATTCGACATCATCATCATAATTGCTGAGATCAGGGCATATCATTCATCATCAAGTCAATAGGACACGTGGCGAGCAATCAAATATTGGCATAATCAATCACGAAGATTTAAAGCAGTCAGCATTAACTGCTCATAAGATTTGGTGCTATCCGTATTAGTGGCCGAGATTCATTACGATCAGGATCAAGGGCCCAGATAGAATGAAGGAGCGCCGACATTTCAAATAGATAATCATCAGCAAACCCTAATGATCCCATCCCACTCTTATAAATAGCCAGCATCATTCCAATGTAAAAAAAAGGGGTCGGCAACAAAAGAATAAAAAAAAAGAGAAGAAGAGAGAGATATACACAGAGAGAGCTCCCCCTTTTCTTGATACTCATAGAGAGAGAGAAGCCAGGAGAGCAACCCGAGGAGAGTAAGAAGAGCCTTTCTTCGTCAACGCCGAGCAGATCTTCCCCGAGCCAAGGCTGCATACCGATCGTCCAAGGAGTAAGGCAGAGCGGCCGTCGCTTTCCCGAGCCTCTATCGTCACCCCCCAGAATCAAAAATAAACAATCGTACTTAGTCTGCTGTACCTATGTTTTCGTCCCTAGGCTTTCTTTGTACGAGCGAGTTTGTATTGTGAGTCTAAGTTCAGTCCTCCGATAATTGTTCTGTTCTTTTACAATCAATGGCAAACACGATGGCGACTCTGCTGGGGACTAACTTCTCCACGGCTGAGGAGTTGGTGACGCAATCGGATACAGCCAAACTTGGCTCCACACAACAGAAGATGGTCGTCCGCTTCGACCAACAGGCGTTCGAAGAGATGCTCTCTGAAGGCAGCGCTGGCCCGGCCCAGAAACGCACCTGCACCACGAAGGCTCGCAAAGAGTGGAGGCCAAAGTCATTTGCTCCTCCCCAAGCCCTCGATGGGATACCCTCGGTCGCTCAAGACGGCGAGAAAGATTCTCCTGCGGCCCCACTTCAGATCGCAGACACCTCTGCTGTCCCCAAGTCCGGCAGAAGAAAACACTATGATGCTGGACTTGCAGGGGCAAAGTGGGTCTCTGCTCAACCTGAACCACAGAGGGGTATTAGCCGCAGAAAGAAAATCCATACGGCCACAACCGTCAACCACATGAAGAAAACTCATGCGGCCATTTCTGTCAGCCGCATAACTTATGCAGCTACAGTTCCCAACCGCATGGACGAGATTCATGCGGCTAGTAAAGTCAACCGCTTGCAGAAAACCCATGCGGCCACAGATGCCAACTGTATGCGGACAGCCTGCACGGCCGTGACTCCTAACCGCATAAGAACTCGTCCCACAACAGAAGACAGTCGCATGCAGATAGCCTGCACGGCACCCAACGCTAGCCGCATAGCGTCTCTACCGCGCTTCTCTCGATCAGTTTTCGACCGACTCTCATGCGGTCCTAACTCTGATCACTTTCTGGATGAAAATCCAGACTCTGTGATACCTAATGTGGACTCTTTCTATTACGCACCCACAAGTGCTAAAAAGAAAAAGTCTAGGGCAGCGCGGGCTCATCAAGTCCAGACAGCTGCCCCAACCTCTGACTATCGGGGCGTCCCGCTGAGTATCACACGGGCCTTTGACGGGAAGTTGTATAAAACCACTCGAGTCCAGCCCCCGGCGGCAAATGGACAAAGTGGTTCCTCTGACCTGCGTGAAGCTATCCTCCACAAACGCAAGGAAAGAGAAGGAGCCTCAGCGTGCAGAGAGCTCTCACAGGGACGTCACTGCACCCAGATTTTCGTCAACTGTTGTTGCAACAACACGGCAGTAACGGAAGACCGGCCATCCGTCTTCCAAAGATTACAACATCCGAGCTCGGAAGACGAGGTACCTCCCGTTGTCTCCTGTAATTCCGCACGGAAAGTCCCCGTGGAGGGGAGAGGGAAGAAGACAAGCATCTCCAGTCCAAAGATATCAGCCACTACAGCTAAGAAATTGTCGGCTAAATGGTTGCCATCCACTGGAGTATACCATCACACCCGTTCGAAGACAAAATCTGCTGCAACAGGAGGCTCATCGTCCCCGACCCTGGGGGTCGTAGGAGCTGGGGGTAGTACTCCTCCGAACATCCACAATAATCCAATGTTTCAAGGAGACGAACCCCGAGAAATAACCCTCCCATCGGGTACAACAGATGCTGATGTCCCCAAGGACATCCATGATTCTCTAGACGAAGCAAGCTCCGAAGCTGGAGATAGTGTTCCTTCCGAGTTCGAACCTGAAGAGAACATCCCCACATATCCAGATGATTTCTCGACGCATGGGTACGACTCGGAGGGTACATCCTCCACCACTCCCTCCGTCACTCCTCATGTGAAGACGGTATTCATGACAAACAACAATCAAGGCGGTTCCAGCGATCGCCAGTGCATCGACACGTTGGAGGCCATATTGCATGCCTTGGTCAAGTCTGTAGACGAGATCAAAGCGGCACTTCCTACTCTGCAGGGAGTGACACCTGGCCAGACAAGCACGGGTCCCGCGAACAACATAGATTCAAATTCAGCGGCACCAAACCCGGACAATAATGCTCCCGAGATAACGGCCCCTACCGCGACAGATGAGGCCCGAGAAGTAAGGAGAGAGGTTCAGGAGCTTCGAGCGATGTTCCACGCCCGAGAAAATTCTCAAGACCTCAGAATACGGCAACCATACCCAGCTGAATGGAGGGATGTGCCCTTTCCCCCAAGATATAAGCCGTTCAATATCAACCCATATGATGGTAAGACTTCAGCAAGCCGGTACATCACTTACTTTGAGGTCACTACCGACCATCTGCCCCATGATGACGCCATCCTCACACGGTTATTCATTGGGGCACTGGAAGGAGTCGCCTTCGATTGGTACCGCAACCTGCCAGATAATTGCATCCACTCCTTCGCTGGCTTCAAGCACTTGTTCTTGGAGAGGTTCTATGAGGTAGGGCAGGACGTCACGATGTCTACCCTCATAGACGTCGTCCAAGGAGAGAAAGAGCTGAGAAGGAATTATATTGAGCGGTTTCGTCAAACCGCAATGAAGTTACCATCTGGCAACCCGGGCTCTTCCTTGATTGAAATTTGCCAAAAGAGACTACTCCCAACAATTAGTCTCTGGATGGGCGAAAGTTAATTCAAGGACTGGAAGGCCTTTATCATCAGCGCTACAAGTGCCGAGGAACGATTGAAGAAAGCTCGCCAACTGGGGTTGCATATCTTAGAGGGAGAGAACAAGGGGAAGCATCCCAACGCCAGCAACGACAATGGG
This sequence comes from Iris pallida, assembly GCA_029216955.1. Classification (NCBI taxonomy): domain Eukaryota; kingdom Viridiplantae; phylum Streptophyta; class Magnoliopsida; order Asparagales; family Iridaceae; genus Iris; species Iris pallida. The sequence continues at coordinate 11,870,369 of JANAVB010023999.1, read as the reverse complement.
GGTAGCCCCTCCAACAACCGGGACAACAAAGGCAAGCAGGCCATGGTGATCGATACAGTCCAGAAGCCCGAGCCACAGCCAGCAGACAAACAATGGCCTCAAATCACTTATTCTTTCGAAGACGGCCACGTCAAGCCTATCTTGGACATGCTTATACAAGGAGATAGAATTCAGCTTCCTCCACCAAGGCGGGAACCTCGGCCTGCTAATTTGGAAAATTCGAAGTTCTGCCATTACCACCGCTACGTCCACCATGCTACACACGACTGCTACCAACTGAAACGGTATATCCAAAACCTCATCGATTCGAACGCTCTGGCTATCGACTTCGAGGAGGTAACCGTAGCAGCCAACATGGTGTCCGTACAATTCGGTAATTTCCCTCCAACAGAGACTCAAGACGGTGTCATACCCATCCCTCTGGCAACGATGGAAATTACTAATCTTCCGCCTGCCCGTGATCAAACTCCCGGCCTAGTACCCCTCACCACATCACAAGGGGAAATCATGTGGGTCCATCCGGACCTAGTCCATGAGGTGACTCAGCCCACTTTACCTTCTAAAAAGAAAAGTGGAAAGGTCAGATCATGTCGCACCGCCTCGGCAGAGGAGGAGGAAGTCTCAGCCGTCACTACTCGATCTGGAGCACAAGCCCAACCAGTGGCCGAGAATCCGACTAATGATCAGCAGCCCACAAACGCTGATACTCCGGGACCGGCTCAGCCTTCGACGACCGACAAGCCTAGGCCGAAGGAGACTCGCTTCGACAAATCCCTCCGAAAGGAGACACCTCAGGGGCTGGAGAGGCCCTACAACTTCGACATCTTGGCACAATTGGCTAATACACCGGCCAAATTGTCCTTATATGAACTCCTGAGGCTCTCGAAGGATGTCCGCACGGCTCTAAGTGAGGCGCTCCAAAATGCCGACGCATACTTGGCTCAGGTCAACCTCACGGGAGATAATCAGCCTACAGATCTCCAAGATAGTACGTGTACAGGTGCAATACCCAATATCGTCTTCTCTCCGCAGGATATGCTCATCAAAACTAACCTGCACGATCGCCCATTGTACTACACTGGATACATCGGCGACGTAAAGGTAGACCGAATGTATATTGATCCTGGGTCCTCCATAAGCATCATTCCGAAGGGTCTGCTACATCATCTTCGCATTCCAATACATCGCCTGACGCCTACAAGCACCGCCATTAGCGGTTTCAATTCGGGCAGGAGCTACCCAATAGGGAAGATTCGCTTGAAATGTCAGATTGGCGATCTCCAATCAGAAGTCACCTGCTACGTCATAGATGCCGACACTTCTTACAATATCCTTCTGGGGCGACCTTGGATACACGATTACATGATCGTGCCTTCCACGCTACACCAGTGCTTCAAATATGTCGATAAACACGGCTTCATGAGGACAGAGTTTGCTGATATCGATCCCTTCAAGGGGGTCGAATCTTATTACTCAGACTCCTGTCTGTACGAAAAATCAAAGAAGCATCTGGTCGAAGAGGAGGTGCAAGCTCACACCAGGGCAACCACAAGATCAGAAGAACCCCTGACGATCCACCTCCAGGCTCGCAAACCGGGCAGTTCTGCACCCCTTACGGCTACTCTGCGTAAGGACGCAATCAGTCTATCGGCACAAGAAGAGCAGATGAGAATCCGGCTGCCGAGGTCTGGCCAAGTGCCGAGACCTACACCAGGGCCTTTTACCATCAGACTACCGAGAGTCGGTCAGCTCCAAGCGGAGAAACTCAATCCCTCCGACAGACCGCTCACGATACGTCTTCCTAAAAAGGGCCGTCACCCCGACGCGAGGTCTGACACTTCCAGCGAACCAGCCACTCCTCGCCCCACGTCAGATGCCAAGCTGGGGGTCGCTAGTCTACCAACAACTCCACGACCTGCTCCCCCGGTCGAGCCTCTGAAGATCAAGCTGACTAGGTCGCTCTCCCAGTCTTCATTTATACAGGGGGTGGCCGAAGAAGAACCAGAATTAGCCAAGTATGTGGCTGCCCACTTCGATACCCCTTCCGCGGATGATGTAATCCCTCTCGAGAAGATACCTTATTTTATCAATAAAGGGCTATCTTTGAATTACATCGAGCTCAACAAGCTATGTACAATGTATGCTATGGACCACGGTATAGGCACTCACCTACACACACAAGTGACAAATGTATATACCACAATCCAGCTCACTCCGGCAGAAGACGCTTACCGAATAGTCGAGGAAGGGGACCACCCGATTATCTTCGGCCGGAAAGACGATCCGTACCCCTTCACCATAAAAGAAGTCGATCTTGGGTCAGATGCCGGGAGATTGCCTCTATACCTTTATAGTCCCCAGTCTAAATACCTCATGCAGAAATAAGGATATGATCTAGAAACTACACCAGGCTTGAATTACGGTACCGGACGGCGACTACCTTTGAAGCCCCCAGTACCGTCTGGTAAACCACGGGACTACTATAGCAAAACTCGATGTGGACTAGGGTATGTAACTCCCACAACGACTCCAGCAAGTTCAGATGAAGAATATGATTGGTAGTTACACTCAACCGGGTCACCAACTTCCGACTCAGACACAAGCATTGGGGACATATTCAGACAAGTCCTATCAGTCAACATGGCATTTGCCGACGCTTACGAAGAAGATGAGGACATTCCTGAAATCCTCGAGCTTGAGCCGTGGGCCCAACAGTTAAACGCACAATGGGAAAAGCGGTTCGAGCTAAGAGAACCTCCTACGGAGGATGAAGTTATGCAGGTCAACCTCGGCACCGAATCCTCTCCAAAGCCAATCTTCGTCAGTAAAAGCCTGACAGACGAGGAACGAGAATCACTGCTGGAACTCATCAGAGAATACATTGACGTATTTGCATGGAGTTACGAAGACATGTCGGGATTAGATCCCGATATTGCTCTCCATAAACTCAATATACGGCCGGATGCAAAGCCAGTCAAGCAGCAGCAACGATGCTTCCGCCCGGGCGTCATGGACGCGATCGAAGCTGAAGTCAACAAGCTGATAGCCAGCGGCTTCATCCGTGAGGAGCAACACCTTGACTGGGTCGCCAATATAGTCCCAGTCCTTAAGAAGAACGGGAAGATCCGAATCTGCATCGACTTCCGTAATCTAAATAAGGCATGTCCGAAAGTCGAATTTCCCCTCCCGATCACAGACATCATGATTGACAACACATGCGGCTTCGAACGTATGTCATTCATGGATGGATTCTCGGGATACAATCAAATCAAGATGTCCCCCGACGATGAGAAGCACACATCATTTAGAACACCGATCGGCACATACTGTTACACAGTCATGCCATTCGGTCTAAAGAACGCTGGTACCACATATTAGCGGGCTATGAGTATTATTTTCAGAGAACATTTGCGTAAAACAGTGGAATGCTACGTCGACGACATCGCTGTCAAGAGTCGCCGCAAGGAGGATCATCTGCAAGATCTGAAAACGGTATTCGACCTGATGCGAGCCCACAACCTGAAGATGAACCCTACAAAGTCGTTCTTGGACGTATCCATCGGGAAGTTCTTAGGTTTCATCATCACTGCACGGGGTATCCATGTAGACCCTGAGAAAACCAAGGCAATAATGGAGATGGGTCCCCCGAAAAATCTCTGCGAACTTAGAGGCCTCCAAGGGAGGCTAGCCTATATCAGAAGGTTCATTTCCAATCTCTCCGGACGATGCCGGCCGTTCACACACCTCATGAAGAAGGGAGTCACATTCGTATGGGACGAAGAATGCCAACGCGCTTTCGACGACATCAAAGAATATTTGTCAAATCCTCTAGTCCTGGTGGCCCCGGTCCCTGGAAAACCATTCTTGCTCTATGTACGAGCAATGGAACACTCCCTCGGTGCCCTGCTGGCACAAAATAATGATGCAGGACACGAACAGGCCATATACTACCTCAGCCGAATGATGGTCGGGCCCGAACACCGATACACTGCCGTGGAGAAAGAATGCCTCGCCTTGGTATTCGCTATTCAAAAGACGCGGCATTATGTTACAGGACAAACCATACATGTGATCTCACGGGTAAATCCCCTCAGGATTCTCATGACTAAACCAGGGGCGCTCAGCTCTCGCCTCGCTACATGGGCAATACTGCTATCCCCATATCATATGATCTTCGTCCCACAGAAGGCTGTCAAAGGCCAAGCCCTGGCAGACTTTTTGGCGGCCCATCCAGGATCGGGGTCATCCAGAATATACGAGGAAATCCCAGATGAAGTCGCCGATTCTAATACAACCACCCACGACAACATATGGAGGATGTTCTTCGATGGCGCCTCAAGAACCGGACCCAAGGGAAATATCGTCGTCGGGGTCGGAGTAATATTGATCTCTCCTACCGAGCTAGTGATCAATCGTGCCTACTCTCTCATGGAACCCTGTTCCAACAATGTGGCCGAGTACAACGCTTTGGTCATTGGCCTCCAACTCGCAAAGGAACTGGGTGTAGAATATCTCGAAGCATACGGCGATTCACAATTTATCGTCAATCAGATTCGGGGGTCGTACGAAGTCCGCCATGAAGACATGATCCCCTACCACCAAATAGCAATCAACATTATCTCCTCATTCGAGGGATTCTTCATCGAACACGTCCCCAGACTTCAAAATATCGAAGCCGATGCCCTAGCAGGCCTTGCCGCTTCCTTAGCAGTGCCGAACTAAGCGCATCACTCGGTTGAGGTGATAGGCCACGAATTGGTCTGTCCCAAGAACAATATTCAATTCGTGGCGAGCTATTCCGCCCAGACGGTCGACGAAACACCAGACTGGAGACAGCCGTTCATTGACTTCGTCGTATACGATATCCTCCCAGAGAATCCAAGGGAAGCCACCTCCATCAGACGGCGTTCTCTCAGATTCTTCTACGACACAGAGACAAAGATGCTGTACCGACGATCCTACGACGGATTATTACTCCGGTGCTTGTCAAACGCAGAAGCCAAAGAAGCTGTACGAGAAGCTCACGACGGTGTCTGTGGGGCCCATCAGCCTGGCCCTAAGCTACAGGACCGCCTTCGCCATATGGGCTACTACTGGCCCACGATGGTGGCAGACGCAATAGACTATGCCAGAAAATACAAGGCTTGCCAAGTCCACGCGGACTTCATTCACCAACCGTCCGAGTTTCTACATCCAACGGTGGCATCCTGGCCATTCGAAGCATGGGGAATGGATATCATTAGTCCAATCACCCCACCTTCCTCCCGAGGACATCGATTCATACATGCGATCACCGACTACTTCTCCAAATGGACGGAAGCCGTCCCACTCGCAGAAGTTAAGACTTCAAACGTGATCAGCTTCCTTAAGCATCACGTCATCTACCGCTTCGGACTGCCGCGGAGGATCATCCATGATAATGGTCCGCAGTTTGCAAGCCATGCATTCTATCGATTCTGCGACAAACACCGCATTCAGAATGTCGCTTCGACACCATATAACCCGGCAGCAAATGGGTTGGCAGAGGCATTCAATAAAACAATCATCAAACTCCTCAAGAAGTTTGTCTCCTCCAACAAACGCGACTGGAACGAGAAGCTCGGCGAATGCTTATGGGCTTATCGTACCACGGTTCGAACAGCTACTGGGAATACACCATTCTCTTTAGTATACGGGAGTGAGGCAGTCCTCCCACTGGAAACTCAGATTCCCTCACTCCGCGTCGCCCTCACTTATCAATTGACAACGGATGATAACTATCGACGCCGATTACAAGAGTTGGAGGCCTTAGACGAAAAGCGCCTCCTAGCCCAGCAAAGGATCGAGCTATACCAAGCACGTATCTCAGGAGCCTTCAACAAGAAGGTCAAAATCAGAACATTCCAAGTGGGCGATCTCGTTCTGGCAGTCCGGAGACCAATGGTCATGACTCACAAGACCGCAGGCAAGTTCCAGCCAAAATGGGAAGGTCCATTTGTCATCGAGGCCGTGTTCTCCAACGGCGCCTACCGCCTTGCCAAGCAGAATGGGGACTTGCTTATGTTGCCCGTCAACGGCAAGTTTCTAAAGAAATACTATGTTTAGACAACATTCTCCAAATTATCGAGTCATGTGCCCTCTTAGTACCCCTGAACTCGCACCCACCATTTTCTAAATTATCGAGTCATGTATCCATTGATACCACTGAACCCACATCCACAACATTTCAGATTACCGAGCCATGCACCCGCTGGTGCCACTGAACTCTCATCTCCTCAATATTCTAGAAAATCTAAATTATGTACTTACATTCCAGTCACTCTCTCAGATAGTAAGTCACGTATAATCATACCTCTGAACTTTCTTCCTGAAAGAGATCCTTCCTCATGATCCACTACCCGCGCTCCCAGTGCACAAAAAGGGTAATCGATCCGCTAATTTCCGAAACGACCATGTCCTCATTACCTCTGAGTCATTTTCACTTCCACCAAAAAACAAACCGCCCCCTCGCATAGAACTTCCATGTCCTCCTACCTCTGAGTAGTTCTATGCACCCCTTCTTCATTGAGCCCACTCCTGCCATGTCCTCATTACCTCTGAGTGGGAAGGCTCCGTCGAAGAAATCACCATATTTGCCATGTCCATATTACCTCTGAGCAAGTATGTTGGTTCCCTTTCAACCTATTATCCGTACCCACAACCGGAGTGCGACAAGGATAATAGGTCCACAAATGTCCTCTGTTGACCACAAACGTCCTCTGTTGACCACAAATGTCCTCTATTGACCACAAATGTCCTCTGTTGACCACAAACGTCCTCTGTTGACCACAAATGTCCTCTGTTGACCACAAATAGCTTCCGTGAAGTCTCTCCTGCCATGTTCTCATTACCGCTGAGCAGGAAGATTTTACGATAAAACCTTCACGTTTGCCATGTCATCATAACCTCTGAGCAAATGTGATTGGTTTCCTTTCATCCCATTATCCGTATCCTGAACCAGGGTATGCCAAGGATAATAGGTCCACAAATATCCCTTGTTAAGCTTTTTAGAATAAATCCACCATCTTACCATGCACCGGGAGCCCAGCTGCTCTACGGCATTCCTTTCCCCAGTACCGAGAACATCCATGACCATTTTGTCGTGGCTGTCCCGGATATCCTGATCAAACTTGTTATCCGTACCTAAAACCAAGGTGCGCCCAGGGTAACAAGCCCACAAATAATCCCCCAGCAAGTCCAATTCCATGAACACCACAAGAACTAAAAGAGAAGATGAGTTGAAACATGCTCATTTATCTCAAAATTCAAAAGAGCTACATCAGTGGGGATCACATCCCTTGCAAATAAAAATATACACATATGAAAGAAAAACAAAAAGAGAAGCAGAAGAGGACAGATGGTGGATCACTGCTCCGGGGCGCATAACACCGTGAGGCGGTCCTTTATCAAGGCGACCGACCGCTCAAAACTCTGTTTGGCTCGACGCTCTGCCTCCTGATTCAGCACCGCCGGGTCCTCCAGATGAGCATAGGCTCGCCAGTTGTCCTCAAACTCCTTAAAAGACCGCTCCAAGGTGGCAGAGGATCGGGAAACCCGCTCGGCCTCCCGAGCAATCGACTCCTGCTCTGCACGAGCAGCTTCCCGCTCTAACTCTAGGAAGGCCAACTCCTGTTAGAGTGCAAGAATCCGCTCCCGTGTGGCCGCTACTCCACGAGAAGCAGACTCTTCACGAGCCCTACAAGCCTGACTTCGACGACCATGATGGGCATATGAAACAGAAAGCTTGTCAAGGTCTTCCCGCACAGCTGGCGCGGCAGCATCCCGAGTGAGCTTGATCTTGTCCCGAGCAGCAACGAGGCGACCCCGCTCCCGTTCAATTGCAGCGGGCAAGCCAGCCTGCCGTGTTGCCAGTAGTTGGGTCACAAGTCGATCAGCCTCTGTCAACTTGGGCTCCAGGAGCGCGGCTAACCCCATCCCGCCAGGAAGGTCCTTCAAAGTGTCAATCTGGCCCCGAGCACCCTTCAAAGACATAGTGAAAGGGAGTCCCCGTTCTACAGCAGCGTCGACACCCCTCCCTAAGTGACGATAGAAGCTATCAACCACATCCTGCGTCACCTCGTTCAAAGCCTCCGAGGAGGCCGGTGTCAACGGGAGTGTGGCCGGCAGCACAGAAGAAGATGCAACAGAATCTGCCGCTTCGGCCACAAGAGAAACCAGCTCCGCGCGGTAAGACGCTTGAACAGCGGCCAACTCCTCTTCAGCAGCCCGCAGGATTTGGATGCTCGACAAGGTCGAGAAGTCGACTTCCGGAGCCGTGTCAACGGCGGAAGACGAGGCGGAAACCATTGCCAACTCCCTCCCCGTCTGCCGGGAGACGGCAGGAGGCTCTTCAACATGAGAGAGAGGAGAAGAAACATTCCTTTCGTCCGGATAATGGCCGACCGAACTCTCCTCGAGAACATCTACGGCGGGAGAAAAAAGGTCAGGACCTGCAGGGCTAAGGCAACCATGAATCGACTTGACCCGAAGGATATGTTGATAGAGCAAATAAGCCCCTTTGGTAGTCAATATATGGCCTATCTTACCAATGGAGGAGTATGGAGGCTGAGGTTCGCTTACAGCCACCACAGCCTCCTCACCAATAGCCTCCGAATCAGGAATCAGAGAGTCATCCCCGGAAGAAGAGGTACTGAGAACGGTGTCATCTCGTTGAAGCTCAACGACCGCGGAGGCGGGCCCAGAGGAACCTTCGTTCCCCCGAGCTGATGCTTCAGCAACCCGGGAACTTCCAGCCACCTCCGGGAGAGCTCCAGCAGAAAGGACCGCGACGCACATATCGCTGATTAAGGCAGCAAGGGTGGGATCAACCTCGGAGGCAGTAGATGGTTCAGAAGACCCCGGTCCGTCGGACGCCTACAAAGAAAAGTGATTAAATTATATCTACGAGAGGAAAGGGAACTACAACAAAGAAATAAATCCAATTTAGCCTTACCTCCGGAGTAGCATCGGTACCGTCATCCCTTTCGGTAATAAGCAATCCACGAGACTTAACGACAGCTCTCTACACGGAAAAGGTCGCTCTGCTGCCAGAAGATTCGTGCCTGACTCGCTTGCGTGAGGAACCAGACACAGCCGGAAGCTGTTCTTCCCTCACTCTTCCACCTTCTGTAGAAAGCAATGGGCCCTCCGCCGATTCATCAGGGATGGGAAGCGGTTGATCTGCTACTTCTTCGCCTCCATCAAAAAGAGAATCTTCGCTGTCATCTTTCTCCCCAGCCGACTCGGAAGGTTCTGATTCAGGGAGAGGAGTCTGAAGCGCTAGTTGCTTTCTGGCCTTAGCCCCCTTGGGCTTCTCCTCTAAGCCTGTACCCACGATAAAACTGGTACTCGGATCGAAATTAATAGGAGGCTTGTTCGCCATGACATGATACAAAGCAGCCACGTATAAAATTTCCCTTGGCGTCTGAGCATCAGGGACCGAGAAGCTGGCTCAAGTATGATAAGCATCATAATAATTCCATGCCCTGACGCCATCAAGAACACTACCTTCGAAGCCCAAACCAGGATTGGGATGATCAAGGAATAACTGGCTATAACCGAACTGCCGAGAAAACCTACTAGGTAGGTAAGGCTCCAGGTACACCCTATCGCGGTTGCGATAAACCAAATGAGCAGGACGGATGTTACGCAACCAGGTGAGCATATCCGGAGATAGAAAGTGAGGAGGTCCAGTACCATCAAGGTGTACCTTACTCACATCCTCATCAGAAAAAGGAGGAACAGACACAAAAAGGTGACACCCATCTACCCTCGCCAGCGCCCTCCGACAAGCCGGCATAGTATTGTATTCCCAAGACTGGCGATGGCATTTGAAGAGGAAAGCATCTTCATCCGTAGCATCTTCCGCTATCCCGGGTCCCAGCAAAGACTTGTAATGCATCGCCAACCACCCCATCAAGTAATGGAAAGGCAATTCTACGCACTCAAAATCCAAGGTCTTCTTACGCGCAACAACTTTGGATGAGAAGGTCCGAAGACCGTGGTGGATGCTGCACACCATGGCGGGAAGAAGGGCCAGCCTAACTCCGAACACCAGTTTAACGGCGGAAAGAATAAATTGGCGACCGATCCTCTCGATGGAACCTGCTCCTCCCGAGACGACGCAATTCCGTAACCATATCATCAAAAAGCCAGCCAGAAGCGCCTTCTCTGACATCTGCGTGGTCCCATAGTAAAAGTAGCTGAGAGAGTCAGTTTGACTCCCAAATATGTCACTCCTGGACCGCGACTTCTTGACGCCTGACATTAAATCCTTCACCTCCACATGCGATTTAGGGGTTCGAGGAGTAACTCCACCAGAAGGGTTAACTTTGAAAAGGTAACTAATCCATGATGTGGTGTGGGGAGCGGTCCCTTCGGAGCTATCCGCTGTCTTTATAGCCATCTGGTGACAAGCACTATGGTGGCACAGCAACTCCCGGTATACTGCAACAAAACCTGGGAATCGTCGGTCCAAGTCCTCAAACTCCTCATTCGAAGTGGTATACACCTCGAAAGGCTCATTTCCCCAGGGAAGTTTAGAAACAGTATACATCTCATGAAGAGCAAGCCCCAGCTCCCCTACTGGTGAGAAGAATGTCCCCGTTCGCCAGCTATACATCTCCAAGAGCGCCATGAACAGCGGCTTATTAATAGGGAGCCCGTGACAAGTCCCTCGAACAGCATGATAAAGTCTTACCTCGTGCAAGAGTGTTCCGTAGGTCTGCAGGACCCAGGTGGTCAACTGGACCCACATAGAAGTAGGGTTTATCCAGTTCGACAACGCTGTCCTACCAACAGGATAGGACTTCTTACGGACAAGCCGATTCAAGAAGGTGTCAGCCTGAGCAAATGAGAAGTTGGGACCGTATGCATTCATGAAGGAGCCCGGGGCCAGACCCATCATATACCGAGGGACGGGATCCTTACCTGGGTACGCTGACCGCATATTCGGATTGTAATGGATGTCGCCCATCAACATCCCCGATTGAGTAGGGGTTAAGTTGCATACCATCTTCCTGTTCAACAGCACCATGTTGAACCACGATAAGGGATAATGGCGTTCCATAAAAGGGATATGGATTGACTCCCCGTCCAAAGAGAAATCCCAGTTCTCGGAAATCTCTAACACTCGAGAGTTCCCATGATTAGAGCATCTCCAAAGAGGAATAGAGGCTTCAGGTATTTCCCATCCAGCCTTCCAGTGTTCATCATAGAACGAAGGTAATGAAGGGTCTAATTCTCGATGGCGTTCAACCTCTCCAAAGGCTCATCAGCAGGGAACTGATTCAATACATGCTTAATTAGGTCGTCAAGACGCACACCCAAAGCGAATTGATTTGAACCAACCAAAAGTTCCCCTGCAGGATTCACGGGCAGATTCACTAGAAAAAGATAAAAGAAACAAGGTCAGAAGACAAACAAAGAAAACAGAAGTATTGGAAAAGATTACTGAAGTCTATGCGGCTCAGGTTGCCACAACCTCATGCGGCTCATCAGCAGATAGGTCCATGCGGCTCTGCGCGTCATAGCCCCATGCGACTCTGAATTAACCAAGTCCGTACAACTCAGATTCAGAAGGGTTTATAGATTCATGCGGCTAAGCCCGACTTATACAAACCGCTGCGGCTACAAACCATCAAGTTCATGCGGTTCAAAAGTGAGCAACGCTTATGCGGCCCAAGTCGAAAACACACATGCGATACCGATCGAATGTGACAAGCTCATGCGGCCATAATGGGCGAAGTGCTTATGCGGTCACATCGATACGTCTCGTATATGTGGCTTGTGCATAAAGTATGCAACAGAGCCATGGCAGCAGCTAGGGTTTTTCGGAGTGACCCCCTTACCAGCGATGGGCGGGTGAACATCAGGATGGACAGCGCCTACAGCAGCCGGCGGAGGAGCGACTACATTCGTCGCCGCAGTCGCCGTAGCAGCAACTGCCTTGCCCTTCGCGGCCTTCGATGCAGCAGATCTCTTGGGAGCCATAGTCGATGGATGAAGAAGGAAAACGAAGAGCGAAGTTGGCAACAAGGAATTCAAGCAAAGAAAGGAGGTAAAGAAATCCCCAAGCGCTGAAAAACTCCTATTTATAGGCGATCCATAAAGTAGAAAGATGCCTCGGATTACGCGCCGCCTCCAAAAATAAAGGCGAGAACGCTTCGGTCAAGGCAAAACCGACCCTTGGGATCCTCCCCTAAAAAAAGGCGTCAAATCATATCGAAGGCAATTAATGAAGATTTGCTCACGTGGTCAGGACGCGTGGCGAAGAGCCTATGCGGCCAGAAGAATCTATGCGGCCGAGATGCTAATGCGGCCAGGAAGCTCAGGTAAACAGAACATCCTATGCGACATGAACGGGGCCATGCTTCTTATTCAAAGTGTTTCAATTTTACAAATTGAAAACTTTGAAGGGGGTCCTGTAGAAGCATGGAAAATATTAGAATAAAGGCATAAATGGCCCATGCGGTTTTGGGTAGCAAGTCTATGTGGCTAATACTGGAGTTGCCCTATGCGGCCCAAAAGAAGACCCTCAGACTCATGCGGCTCGGGGATGAATGCGGTTCAGCAGGAATATGCGGCTCAATTGACGACACGTGTGACCCCCTCCCCACAGTTGGCCACTGGAGTAATGGCCTCATTTAATGCTCTGACACGACTCGACGGCTGTCTCTGACATAAAGTATCATAATGGCTCTGCCATAATGACAGACTCTTCGGGAAAAGAAGAAAATCTCTGACCCGATCTGACAAAAAATCCTAGATTGCCGCGTGGCAAAAGTCTCATGCGGCTCGGATAGAGAACATCTTCATGCGGCTCATTGAGGAGTCACTCTAATATGATTAACAAAAAACCGCCATATGGGGTCCATCCATAGCCCGGTCTATGCGGCTCAACACCACGCTAATTCATGCGGCCTACAGAAACTATGCATATGCGGCTCACGAAAAATTCGTCCCCTGCGGCTCGATGAGGCATTGACTCATGCGGCTCACGAGTAGTATTCCCCTGCGGTTTAAGTGTTGGTCACCCTATGCAGCCCTGGCAGGATCTTTAATTTAAAAAAACGTAGCACTGAAGATGCAACAGAATCCCAACGAGAATATTCGACATCATCATCATAATTGCCGAGATCAGGGCATATCATTCATCATCAAGTCAATAGGACACGTAGCGAGCAATCAAATATTGGCATAATCAATCACGAAGATTTAAAGTAGTCAGCATTAACTGCTCATAAGATTTGGTGCTATCCGCATTAGTGGCCGAGATTCATTACGATCAGGATTAAGGGCCTAGATAGAATGAAGGAGCGCCGACATTCCAAATAGATAATCATCAGCAAACCCTAATGATCCCACCCCACTCTTATAAATAGCCAGCATCATTCCCATGTAAAAAAGGGGTCGGCAACAAAAGAATAAAAAAAAAGAGAAGAAGAGAGAGATATACACAGAGAGAGCTTCCCTTTTTCTTGATACTCACAGAGAGAGAGAAGCCAGGAGAGCAACCTGAGGAGAGTAAGAAGAGCCTTTCTTCGTCAACGCCGAGCAGATCTTCCCCGAGCCAAGGCTGCATACCGATTGTCCAAGGAGTAAGGCAGAGCGGCCGTCGCTTTCCCGAGCCTCTATCGTCACCCCCCATAATCAAAAATAAACAATCGTACTTAGTCTGCTGTACCTAGGTTTTCGTCCCTAGGCTTTCTTTGTACGAGCGAGTTTGTATTGTGAGTCTAAGTTCAGTCCTTCGATAATTGTTCTGTTCTTTTACAATCAATGGCAAACAAGGTGCATAGTTAAAGATTAAAATTGATTAATGATTGCAATTCTGTCAATTGATTTCAAGAATTGAAAATTCTCGAATATAGGTCATGGATCAACTTAAAGAATTTTCTAAGGATTTACTATGGCAAGGAAAGATTATAATTTTGATGTAGTCCGTTTTGGAAGAATGACTGACAATTGAAAGTTGATGTCTGTAAAATATTTTGATCGAGAGGCAAACTTGAAATTGAAATACATTTGGCATACGAGTTACATACGATGGAAGAAAATTTGATTTAGGTGATTTATGATTCCAAATAGAGTAGTTCTAATACCTTGGCGGCTGCATTAGTTTTCTGTAGATACTTAGAGTTCAACTAGTTTAGCAAGTTAGAAATTGGATTTTTGCTTGGGGTATTAATAAGATTGTTATTTTGTAAGTTATTTTTTTTGCATATCCTATCTTTGATCCTCGAACTAGTGATACGATATTTTTCTATCCCCTTTGATTGTCACTCAGTCCTCAATAGAACTATCTTATCCGATTACATTCTAATCATAGATATATTATTCTAATCATCCTCGCTATTCTCCTATCACACAACTTGTTGAGTTCTCCTTAGTCATAAACCCTTATATCCCATTCCAATTTGATCTGGAATTTTTAGTCCCTTAACTCAGAAGATTTCATCATTTTTGGATTCTCAATAAACTGTTGACGTTCGTTCCTTTCATGCCTTGTCTGTTTCACGAGACCTCATTTTCTCCTATTTTTGATCATAATTGTACCTAGATTTTCTTCGTGCCTAAAATGATTTTGATCTCAACAACATTCCATCCCTATCTCAGACCATATCTAGATAATTCTGATCGTGCCGATATTTTATCATTGTACCTAGTGATTATGCCTGGAATCCGATCGTGCCTGATGATTTAAAATCCTATTTTTGATCAAGGTTAAGTGATTCTGATTATACCCCGGCCCTTATCCTTGAAATTTCGAGGACGAAATTTTCTAAGGAGGAAAGGTTGTGAAACCCACTCCCGGATCTTATTCCTTTAATTGTTATTAGTTGTATTATCATTATTATTATTATTATTATTATTTCATTATTAGTCGGAATAGGAAAATTATTATTTAAAAAAAAATTATGGACTAGGATCTTTGATTGATTGCCCCGTCCCGATTTCGTGTCCGGGGTCCAACTCCGACCCCGAGTCTGTACCCAGATCCCGTCTTCCGACCCCGAACCCGAACCTGACTTGGGTTTCGTCCCGAAGTCTTATGAAATCCATTAATGAATTTCTTTTATATATATATATATATATATATATATACCCTTTTGTTAATATATTAAAAAAAATCACCCCATCCCTCGTACAACCACTCCCCCCCTTATTCTCCTTACCACTCCTCTCCTTCCATTTATTCTTCATCTCTTCTTTATTAAACCCACCACCACCACTCATTCTCTCATTCCCTCCCTCTCTCACGAGCAAGCACAGAACCCCTCGATCTCCTCCTTCTTCTTCATTTTCTTTTTCACATCTCCTCCACCTCCTTCTCCATATATCCTCCACCTTCATCTCCCAAACCCATCTCCTCCAAGTCTCCCTGCAGCCGACCGGGGCCGAGCCCGACTCCGCCCGAGCTCGGCCTCCGGCCGCGCCTTCCTGTGACCTCCCCGTGGTCGTCTCCGACCGCCGGCCCCGACCCTCTCTCGCCACCGCGACCAACCCCGTGACGCACGCCTGCCTCGTCCAGCGCCTTCCGCCGACTTCCTCCGGTGATCCCGCTCGCACGTGCCTCCCGAGGCCGCCCTGCCTCATCCAGCACCTCCCGCCGACTTCCTCCGGCGACCCCGTTCCCGTCTGGCTAGCACTCCCGCCGTACCCAGCCGCACGCCACCCCCAGTGCGTCGGATCACAGCACCTCGGCGACTCCGTGCCGTCCGGCCAGCACTGTCCGCTGTTCGGACGCTGTCCAGCACGTTCCTCACGGCCCGGCCCGCTGTCCGTACCTCATGTGCGCTTTTTGGCACTTTCTTGCTGTCCGTGGATTTTATTCTTCTAATATTTTCATCTGAGAGCTCTAGCCGATCAATTGAGGTATAATTTTGTGTCCATGTGTCCCTTCCATAGATAGTCTGTGATGACGCGGTCCCGATCCTGTTCCGGGGGATCGGATTTTAGTTTCGTTGCGTATAGGGGATACGCGCGACGTTTATATCGCTGCGGTGATTTTCGATAGTTGGATAATCGACGCTAGATGCGTACATTATTTTCGATTTATTATTCTGGGTTGTGATACTGGTTTTTATATAGGTGCTGGATGTGGAAGTATTATTTTGGGTTGGAATATTTGATGGATTGGTTGGTGTTTTCTATGGTTGGGAATTTCTTTGTGCAGGGGTTTGTATTGCCTATGTGGCTGGTTGTCCAGTTACAGAGGAGGTGCTGCTCAAATTTTCAGTAAAACCTTTTTGTATACTGGTATTTAAATTAATTTCATAAAAACAAAATATACTTTCAAACTCGGTCTTTGTAAAAGGTTTTCCAAATTGGTTTTGTAGTTTGGTTTGTGGTTTTTCGAGATATTCGCATCCCCTGTTAGACGACGATCGTATTGGTTGGATGAGCCTCGGCAAAGCGCAAACGTTATTGGGTTTCCTGTGCGTTGGGGCACTAGCCAGCAACCTGAGATTTGCATGACCAAGTCTGAGACGCGTTTTATAAACTATCTTTAATTTATAATTATTTTAGAACGTGTTACTGCTATTAGTATTTTTGGTGCAGGGCTTCGGCCTACTGTTTGGACCATTCGCGGCACTCAGAGGTCGCCTAAGGATTAATTAATTTATGTAAATAATTTGTAAAGGGCATAAGCCAAGTTTTCTTTTATTTCTCTGTGACCCTGTATTATGTTGCGTAGCTTTTTCTTATTTTTCTGGAATGTTATTTTTGCCGTTAAACGCATAGAATATAAAAAATGATATTTATTTTATAAAGTAAATTAATAAGTTTTCTCATAATTAATAATCTAGTAATTTAAGCAAATCACACGTTTTCTCATTTAAAAGAAAAGCCTAGTTTTATATATATATATTTAAAATACAAAGTTTTGCCAAATTAATCGGTAATTGCTATTTTTCCCAATTAATCAGTAACCGACTTATTTAATTAAAATAATAACGAACGTAGATTGCGACGTTAGACATTTCTGGTAGATTAACTAAATAAATTAAAACCTGACTAGGGTATGCTTCTAGAGATTGTAATAGCACACCTAGAATGGTTTTATTATGGCTCTAAGTCAAGGTTCTCAACCGTAGGATCTCGGAGACGTACTTGACTTCCTCCTCGGTACCGACATTCCCGATCTAGTCAATTAATAGAGGCAAGTTACGGTTATGTTTTCTTGTATTTTATTTAGTAATTGTCAAGTTGCATGTTAAACCACATTGCTACACGGAATCCTCTCCTAGGGTTCAAATATTGTTGATATTGATTGTGGGGGATTGTGGGAATAGTATAACATTTATGACCAATACCCCCATATTGCATGATTATGCGAGTTTACCCCTCTTATACACGGGGATAAGCCGTATCGCGTCGCTAGGATGCTATTGTACAACCCAAGCCGGTCATAGACGATTACACATTCAAATCATATTGTTTTTAATTGTTAAATTGCTGGAAAATATTGTTTCAACTATTTAGCCTGCACTTTTCCATTATTACTTGAAATATGAGATACATATTCGTACTTGCTCCCTCCTGACTGGAGACCACATTTTTAGGTGACAATGAGGATGTGAGCTATTCTACAATAGCTACTATGACGCGGTATTGTATCCTGTGGTGTTGCCAGAGTCCCTCTTGGAGGACGCAGGACCTGAGGCCAACGAGCCAACCGCTTAGCTAGTCGTTTCCAGTTTTTCTAGTTTTATTGTTTTGGATTTTTGTAGATTTGAAATCAGCACTTTATTTCAGTTCTTTCATTTCTAGTTGTACTTTCAATTGTTGAATAAAAGTTTTAAAATTTTCGTATATTCATGTTGTGACAAATGTATAGATGTTGTGAATACCTGCATATAGAACAGCTTACTGTCGCCGTCTCACAACGGTGCAGGCTGGGCATGATCCGGTTCGACCCAATAATTTGGGATCGGGTCGTGACAGTTTATTTTGGACAATTTCATAGAGCCAATTTCATAGATTTATTTCTCCGCCATAGCAGCTCCGTTTGACAAGCCACCGGTTCCTACGTAGAGCTGGTATGACCAACTTCTTAAAATTCATCCCATTGTGAGCTCGTTTGATTGGTTGAATTCGACGCCAAAGTTGGTCGTCCAAATTCGTAATCTTCAACTTATAAAATTCTAATTTTGGACCCAGGACTCCGAATTCCAATTCTGATATCACAAGTGTACTTGTGGCATCGTTTTGCCCCAAATTCATGTATAGTTCACTAGATTTGGAGGACATAGGCCCGGGTACATATTTTGGTACAAGTCGAGTCCTACAAGTCCGGGTCAATGGGTTATTTTGAGATCGGCTCATTGGAATCCAATTGTGGATATACCCTTGGGTTCGTATCGACATTCTGGACTCATTGACATATACTTTGCTAGATTTAGTGAACTTTGACTCAGGCAAGCATTTTCGTACAAACAAAATTCCAACGTCCGGGTCTACGAGTCATTTTGAGGTCGGCTCATCGGAATCCAATTCCGGATATAACATTGGGTTTGTATCATCATTCTAGACCTGTTGACATATACTTTGCTTTTTTTAGTAGACTTTGGCTCCTACATGCATTCCATGCAAACCAGATGCCAACGTCCGGGCTAAGGGATCATTTTGAGATCGGCTCAACAAAATCCAATTCTGGATATACCGTTGGGTTTGTATTGTCATTCTGGACTTGTGGACATACAGTTTGCTAAATTTTGATGACTTTGATCCTGACACAAATTTTGATGCAAGTGGGTCCAACGACGGACCATATCTTGATCCAAAATTACTATTTTGTCCCTGTGTGCAGAATTGGACTTATGGATAGTCTATTTTAGCTATTTTCCTTAGTTTGGAAACGTTGGTGATATTTGTTTCAGCATCCGATGACGTTCATGGAGACTCTTATGTTGCCACCTTTCTTGGACTTGACGATTTGCCTGCAGGACATCATCGAATTACTGCTTCACCCTAGGCAATATACCTTGTCATACTTGTTCTGTTTATATTACTCACAACTATTCTTGTGTTGTTAGATGGTAACACTGGTAGTGTGTATCCAAGGATGACTTCGGTTTTATCGATGATGGCATCGATGTTGTGAGTGCGTACGTGTCTGACTTAGAGTTAGTAGACGTACCCAAAAAATAATAAAGTTATCCCAATAACTTCTATGACTTAACACGAGACATTCCACGACACTATGAGTGGGGATTCTTTCTGTTGGCATGAGCTTACGCATTCGACTGATCATCGGTGTAAGCGGTTTGTGTGTTGGCATATACAAAGTTAGATGGTGTCTAGGTTAGATACTCGAATTGAGACACAGATTGTCTGAGTCGTGGATACAACTTGTACATTTCCTAGAGAGAGGAAGACAATCAGTAGGTGTATGGGACATACAGTTATTTTATTTTAGCCTCAGTGTGACCCAGTTATGGGCGTAGTTTCTATTGGCCCATTGGCTAATGGTCACCCCTGATTTTGATAATCAACGACAACTTTGGTCGATACGCAAAATATACGAACTGTTATAGTTTAAAAAATCAAAGACGAAGGACATATACAAACGTACTAGATTTATATCCTACTGCAACTCAGTACATCGCATCATCATCCAGAACCAATCGTATTAGAATCCAGATCAAGTCATTTTATATTTTCTTCTGTATTTTCAATTTCATTGAGTCTAGAAAATACAAATGTGAGGTCGTTCGGGATTAATGATACTGGCTTAGGTTATTCCCAGTCCACCTATCCAAAAAGCCTACCTACTTATCCCAAACACTCCACAAATCCAAAGAGCCAAAAAACCTTTGCAATTCGGCCCATTCAAATCTAGTTCTGACCCACCAGAACTCAGCCATAACTCAGACCGAGTTCGGTCCAAGTTCGGACCGAGTCCGTCTGGGTATTTTGAATTTCTGTTCCCACCAAATCTGCAAGCAACGTTCGAATGCGAGATTCAAGCGTCCGAACTCTGCCCGAGTTCGGTTCCCAAAAATATTATAAATAGAGAAGGATTTGTCATAATTCTAATCACTCATTCACTCTTCTCTCTATCTATTCTAAAGTATTTTCAGCGATCTAAAGCTTTCACATATAGCCTATACTACTCTTAGCTAAAGCCTGTATTATTCTGTTCGATCTAGAGTTTTGGTACTAAAGAATTGTATTAGAGGCGTCTTTCAAAAAATATTCCAATTTTTAGAATCAGTTTTTTGGAGTCGGTCGTGCGCTCATCACCAAGACACGCTGTTCTAAAGAGACGACAAGCTCTCATTTTGCTTATGAATAGTGGAATAACATCGAGCAAGAGTACTTGAGACTGGAGTAGTCCTCTCAGAGGGAGACCAATATACATCACTTTGTTCACTGTGTTTGCTTCTCAGATCTTTTGATTGATGCTTTTATTTACTATCTCTTATATCTGCCATTGTTTATAATTGCTGAAGTTTTTAAGTGGTATTTTTTTTTGCTGCACGTACACATACTCTGTTCACCCCTCCTCTAGAGGTGCTTAACATTCCTATAGCTGGTATCAGAGCAGGTTATATTCTAATATAACACTCTAGAGAGTATTTGTAGCAGCCGTAAAATCTATATTCAACGGTGAAGGGCAATCTAGAAATAGACCCCCACTATTTGCTGGAACGAACTACGCATATTGGAAAACAAGAATCAGATTCTTTCTTCAGTCTCTTGATTTTGATCTTTGATCGATTGTTATAGACGGATATAAGAAACTGACTAGAATCTTGGTTGATAGTGATCTAGTAGAAAACCCAGACGATAAATACACAGATCAAGAAAAGACAAAGACTAGTCTAGATGCACGAGCCATCAATGCACGATTCTGTACAATTAGCAAAATCGATTTTAATCGTGTTTCTACATGTACTACGTCTCATAAAATTTAGAGGCTTGTTAAGGTGACTCATGAAGGAACATCCCGAGTGAAGGAATCCTAAATCACCAGACTAACACAGCAGTATGAATCATTCAAGATAGAACCCGGTGAGTCAATTACACAGATGTTTACTCGTTTTCTGGATATTACTAATCCTTTACAATCCCTTGGTAAGGATTACATCAATCATAAGAAGATCAGAAAGATTCTATGGGCTCTAACCAAGAATTGGAACCCGAAGGCAACTGTGATCATAGAAGGAAATGATCTCACCACAATAACTCTAAAGACACTTATGGGCAATTGATGACCCATGAGCTGGACTTACAAGAATTTGAAGAAGCAACCTCCGAGAGAAATATATCGCCTTCAAAGCACAAAGAGTCACATAAGAATCATCTTTTGGTGATGAGCAAGACCTACTAGTCAGAAACTTCAGAAAGTTTTTAAGTTTGAAAGATCAAACTGAAAGAAGAAGGACGTCCATGAAAGCAACGAAGAAGAAACAATCTGCTTTGGATGTAAGAAGATAGCGCATATCAAAAAGGATTATCCATTGTCAAAGAAGAGCAGTCCATATGATCGATCAACATCAAGCAAGAAGGCTACAACAGGTCAAAAGTATGCCAATACAAGCATCTGGCATGAAAGTGAGGCCAGTGAATTAGAGGAGGAGGACAGACCCAATAGCACTACAAATGTTTGTCTAATGGCTTTCGACAAGGTATCGTCTAACCCTCTGTACGATAATTTTACTTTCGATGAGCTAGAAACTGCCTTTAGCGAAGTACTTGATGAACATAGAAATATGTTCGACAAGTACAAGCAATCTAGCAAAAAGGTTAAGGCTTATACAACTGAAGTAGCTAGATTGTCTAATCTTGTGGAAGATATAAAAGAGACATCTACTACCAGTATCACGGATGAGATAGCCAAGCTTAAAGTAGACTATCATGAGGCTATCCTCACCATTGAAAAGAAAGAAAGAGACTATGTCAAAGTACAAGAGCTTTATGATGTAGAGAAGAAGAGACACTTAGTCACAGAGCAAAGACTCATTAATATGACTGCCAAATATGAGGAGTCTTGTGCAATTTCTAAAAAGTTAGAAATCAAGTTAGGCAAACAGACCATTGCTGTTACACAGCCTAAGGTTAATCCTAATGCTAAGCATACATTTAAGAGGAGTAAACTACATAAAGCACGCAAGCAATACGTTTCACACAATTATGATTTCAATTATATGTTTCCAAAGGAGACATAAAAGAAGGTCAACATAGAAACACAAAGCACATTTTAAAAACTTACTTGCACGTACTGTGGTACTCACGGGCACATATCACAGTTTTATCAAGCAAGAAAGCTTGTTAACAATCAAATACTTGCTTGGATTCGTATAACTAATAAAAAAGGACCCATGAAGAAATAGGTACCAAAGGATTTATCTACTCATCTTGTAGGTGGACCCTCAACCCTCTCATGCTAGAAGCAAGTGGATTCTCGATAGCAGATGTTTGTGACACATGACTGGTGATGCATCTTTATTCGCTATGCTATCGATGAAGAAAGAAGAATACGTCTCCTTCGAAAATAACTTGAGAGGTGATATAATCGAAAATGGCACTGTTGGTATGTCTCCCTATCTAGTAATAAAGGACGTCTGTCTAGTCACAAAGTTGAAACATAACCTATTAAGCATAAGTCATTTGGCAGATAATGGTTATGGTATTAAATTTTTGAAAGAAAATGTTCAATCTTTGATATGTCATCTGGTAATCCCATATATGAAGGGATTAGGGAAGACAATATTTATGTATTCTTTTTAGAAAGTACAAACAATGCAGGAAAGTGACTAGTAGCCAATCAAGATGAAAGCTGGCTATTGCATATAAGGCTAGGACATGCTAATATGGACACTATATCACGATTATGTACTAAAAAGTTGGTAAAAGGACTCCCAGAAAGCACATTTAAGAGAGACATGGAATGTGTTGACTATGAAAAGAATAAAACATCTAGGTCTTCGTTTAAATCCATTAACATTGTAAGTACTTTTAGACACTTGCAGTTAATTCATATGGATCTATTCGGTCCTAGTAGAGTCGCTAGTATGGCGGTAAGCTCTACGCTTTTGTGATTGTTAATGATTTCTCTCATTATACATGTGTTTTCTTTTTATTAAACAAAATTGATGTTTTTAAATTTTGGATATTTTGTAGAAAGGTATAAAATGAAAAAGGCTTCATGATTACTCGAATCCGAAGTGATCATGGTGGCAAATTCATAAATACTAATTTTAAAAAGTTTTATGATGATAGTGGATATTACTACGAGTTTTCTTGTCCTAGAACTCTCCAACAGAATGGTATTGTGGAGCAGAAGAATCATACTCTAAGCGAGATGACTAGAGTCATCTAAATCAGCATAATCTTCCTAAGTATTTTTGGGCAGAAGCTGTTAGTACAGCCTGTTATATTTTAAATAGGGTGTTGATTCGACCTATCTCGAAGAAAACACCATATAAGTTTGGTAGGATTCCAAACATTTCATATTTTAAAGTTTTTTGATATCGCTGTTTTATCCTAAACACCAAGGACAACATGGGTAAGTTCTACTCTAAGCAGATGAAGGGATATTTTTTGAATATGATACTAAGAGTAAAGGATATAGGATTTTAATAAAAGATCTATGAATGTTGAAGACTTAATTAATGTTATATTTGATGAGCTCAATAGTTACAGATCTAGCGTAAGTGATGATGAAAAGATACAGAACAAATCCAAGACACCTGAAGATACTACTACCAATGAGAGCTATTTGGAAAGTCTAAGGAAGAAAATAAAGTTCATGCCAGACCATCTAGAGAAATTTATCAAAGGTGATGTATCAAAAGGTGTAAGTATACGTTCTTCTACTAGGGATATTAATGTAGCAGCTAATGTAGCTTTTGTCTCTCAAGTAGAAGCTAGATAGTAGCAGATGCTTTTAATGATGAGTTTTGTACTGATGTCATGCAAGAGGAACTTAATCAATTTGAGAGAAACCAAGTTTGAAAACTTGTTCCTAAACCTATTGGTCAATCGATAATTTGTACCAAATGAGTGTTCCAAAATAAACTTAGTGGGGATGGACAAGTTCTATGCAACAAAGCACGTCTAGTGGCACAAGGTTATAATAAAAAAAAGATGTTGATTATGACGAGACATATGTGAAGGACCAATTGAGCTCCTCTATAGGGGGGGTGAATAGAGTGCATGCGTGCAGCTGAATAATAATCACCACTTAAAATATTTATGGCATAAATCAAACAAATATAAAGCAAGCAGTATATAAGTAAATGCTTAAAGTAAATAAGTTCAGAAGAACAAACACAAACACCGTGGTTTATACTGGTTTCCCTCTAAGAGGACTAGTCCAGTCGCGATAACTCTTGCACGCTATTAATCCACTATTTGAAATAGAGGTTACACCGCATGCTTTGCTCCGAAGAACACGCCAATTTCAACACCGTCGTCTTTTAGTCCAAAGCCCACTATCAAACTTCAATCAACGTTGTGTTTTATCCGAAGCCCACGAACAAACTTCAACACCATTCTGAAGAAAACCTTTATACTCCAAGCTTGTACAACTCGAATACTTCCTAATAAAAAACACCGGTACTTAGAAGAATATGAGTTGTCTTGGAAATAGGAAGATTAAAGCCCTCTGTAGATAGTAAGGCTTTAGAATAGATAAAGAAGATAAAGAATGAATGAGTTGTTAGAAATGATAAATTCTTCTCTATTTATAGGAATTTCTAGGACAGAGTTCGGGCAGAACTCGGAAGGGTTAACGTTCATAATTTTGAACGTTGTAGATCCAAATGAGTAGGAATTTGCTGCTGACCAGGAGAAATTTTAGTGGACCGAGTTCGGACCGAGTTCGGGCAGAGCTGCGGCCGTGTTTGATTAGGCTGATTTTAGGTCATTTTTGGTTCAACAGGGTTTTTGCATTAGCAAGGGCTTACGATTTGGTTTGGGTCAAAAAGGTTTTTGAGAGTCGTCTACTAAATTGCCAGTGATCCCGACTCTCAAATTATCTAAACTCAATAAATAAGAAATTATAAAATAAATTAGAAAAACCAATAGCCCTTTGATGACGTCCTTGCGCAGACTTGAAGATGCCATTTTTCCTTGACGACAGATGTCTAAAGATAAACAGATCTAGAAATCTAAATACCTTTTGGGGGCTTCGCCACCGAACCCCTACGGGGGCGCTGCCCCTCGACCCCTGTCCGCTGATCGGGCAGCGAAACCCCCGATGCGAGGCCCAGGATAGGTCGTTGGGAAGTTCAGAAAAATTTTCTGGTTTAATGTCGTCTTTGGTCCGTCGCCAATTCTTTATTACATTTGTCCTGGTTTGATCGTGTTTGATCATGCTTCCTACATATCTACAAGTACATGTTAGACGAACAAAGCAGTATCATAGTATGATAATAAGATAACATTTAGTGAGCAGTAGGACAATGCTTAATTTAAGTAGCAATATGATAGTGAATATATGAATATTAGTGACATCATTATGTTAAGCTTTAACTGATTATCCATATTCAAAAACATGATATAATCATTGGTCTAACAATCTCCCCCTTTTTTATTATGACAAATCGGTTAAGTTTAGGATAGAACGGTAGATGAATGTATCACTAATAAATACATACCATTAGAAGATTGTGTGCTAACTTAAACTTATTTCTCCCCCGCTGACATGATCAAAAATATGTTACCCCGTAATAAGATATAAAATAATCATAACAGAAGGAAGACAAAAATAATCATGAACAACAATCAGGGTAGAAATTTGAAACAAACCATTCAAAACCCGATAGAAGAAAGATTAAAACTATAGTTTTGAAGGAAACCAATAAAGAATTTTAATAAAAGATATCACTGTAGAAGAAATTAATCATTGTTCATAAATAATCCATAAGGAAAAATTCACAGATCTAGTATACCAATATAAAATACCAAATATAGAATATTTAGAAGAATTAATAAGACCTTTAACAATGATCACAAAAAATATGATTCACACTTTGCCCATACAAAATAGTGAACCACTTCCATAAAGAATATAATCATTGAAAAGAAATCAAAATAGATATACTAGAATCTATGCAAAATATATATCAAAGTTCATGTATTTGAAGTTAATTACCATAGCAAGATATATGAATATCCATTAGATAAACAAGAAGGTAATGGAGACAGAATACTTGAGAAGGAGATATTCAGTCGACTTGAATGCTCCCCCGCAAAGTATAATCAGTCTAAATATAGATAATCATAAACTTTGAGACAAATCCTCAAAAAACCAAATCAATTTAAACTCAAAAGAATCATTAATAAATATAATTAAAATATTTGGCAAGGTAACTTTTTTTAAATCGATATAAAATGGAAGAGATGGGATAATAAAGACAATCATATATTCTCTCATAAATCTACTATAAACCAAAGTATCATGAACAAATCAACAAGATACTTTAGATAAAAGAATATATGTCCATGATGAACTAGGTATACCACATATTAAGGGTATAAATGAATTGAGACGAATAATTTGCTTTCCCTTAAAATATGTGTATCTAGTTCAAAAACATTTATATGCATAAAATATATAAAATAAATAATTACAAAAACTAAGGGATATTCAAGATATGCATCTTTCTTCCCTTTGATCAATTCATATAAAGTTTCACACTTAAAACAAAATATCGTCTTTGGGCAAGTGAAAGAAATATTCAATAGATAAACGCTTAAAGATGAACAAATAAAATATATTTCTAATAAAAATATATAAGAAATATTTGAATAACATAAAATGATTTCAAAACAATAAAAGATTTTTAAAAATTGTCTTAATAATAACATTCGAGTAACGAACAAATTCAAAATAACCGGGAAAAATAAAAAAGTCTTTTGAAATACGAAGTTTATTTTGAAAAGCTATTTTAATAAATGTTCGAATGCATCCGTTTAGTCCTCAGAGTGACAGCTGATGATTCGAATTTTTTATCACAAAAATAGCTTTAATAAAAGAATCCATAAATCATAAATAGACAATTTTGAACAAAATAATAAAAAAGGACTAGATAAATACCGAAACCAATAGTATTCTAGATATATGGCATGTCATGGGAATAATTGATTTGAAATAATTAACTGCTCTACCTTTACATATGTATATCTAAAATCAATAGTATTGGCATATTTAAATTCTGGAGAAAATATTCCAAATGTTGGAAACTAATTCATCAAAAATATTAGATCTTCTTATTAAAGTTCATTTCTTCCCTTTTAAAACCTTAGTACGCTATCCATCTGATAACCGTAGTGTTACAAAAAAGAAACGCTTTGAGAGAAAGAAACTCAATTTGCCTGACTTTTCTCCCATAAAGAATTACTGCTATAGACAGTTAGTAACTTGAATAACAAGAGAATAATTAAAGCTTAATAAAACGAGTATGATGATTACGAAAAACAATAATCTTTAGACAAAAGAGATAATATCCATTAAATGAACACTTAAGATGAAACAATCAAAAGATATTTCAATTTAGCATTTATTAATCAAAATACGATGAATAATCATATAAGTCAAATATAAGTCAAAAGACGACATAAATTAATCTATGCAACATAAATTGATCTATGAAATAGTATCTCACAATAGACAAGATAGATCAACATATGCCATCTTTTATGAAAATATAAAAAGATAATATTGTCCAAAAATGAAAGTCCAAATTTAAAGATGAAATCCATCTATCTTTGCATAAAATTGAGATCAATCCAAGATAATAGATCGATTTAGGGAATATAAAATATTATGACGATATAAGTGTATCAACTGGAGTCGAAAGATCTCAAACAACCAACAAAATTGAAAACATTTGTAGCTAGAAGCATATGATGTATCAATTACATGTATCCATATATATGCTACAAAATTATTGGGTAACAATAAAATATAAAGTATTTATAAATCAAAATGTAGTGCCTAGATACACTGATGTATTCTGGAACCTAGGGGACCGACTTAAGTGCCTTGGATCCAGAACTAGACAATAGTTGCAAGTAGACCTTAATAAATTTTAAGTCTATAAAGTATTGACCACTTTGGATTAGCTGTAGGGGCCGATTCCCAGTTAGCGGTAGTCCGAATGCTAGTATACTGTGTCACTTCAGGCTATTTACACCTGTATGACAGAAGGACCATTGCGGCTTGTACTCAAAATTATCTCTACTTTAAGAACTTCGATTTAAAGAAATATATGCAGTATCATCAAACACCATCGAAATTCAGAATCCCTAACTATAATAGAAGTAAATACCCAAAGAATGAACAAAGAATGATCATCAAGATTAATAAACTAAAAAAAACTAGTTTTTAAAAAAAGATTTCAAATTGCACTATATATTATAAGGGTGCACTATAAACATATCAAGATAACTCATAAAAAGATGTGGCTCGTAAATAAATAGCCATATATATGGTCATATGTAAAATAAACATCTTCTCTCAAAATTATAATTGTAGAGGTAAATCAACAAAGTGAAGAATAGTTAGGAAACTCTAGAGGGGGTGAATAGAGTTTATGACCATAATAGCCAATTAAAAAATTAAACTCTTTTCACCAACAGTATATAATTAGAGAAAATGCGTAAAATAAAAAGAGCAAGAGAGCATACGTAAACACAGCCGATTTTAACCTGATTTTCCTCGTGGAGGACTAGTCCAGGCCTGATAACTCTAGCTCAGGATTAAATCTACTATTTGTGAAATAGTAGTCACACCCCGTGCCTTTTCTTCAGAAGAGCACGTCAACTTCTTACAAAGATCGCAGTGGCGATGCTTGAAATTTTCTAAGCAATTTTCTTAACTCTTGCACAAACTCCTAACTGAAGGGCACTGAGCACTTTGAGGCTTAGGGAGCTTGTGGCTAGTAGATGAGAAGGTTAAGGCTTGTATAAGGATTTTGAGAGAAGAGAAGAGAAGAGAAGATTGGATTGTTTAAAATGAGAGAAATCAAGGCCTATTTATAGGGTTCTATGTAGGTAGAATTCGACCAGAATTCTGTGTCAAGAATATAAATTTTTGGCCGTTGGACAACTAGTATACAGTAAACCCTAAAAATTAGGGTCCTATAATTTAGGGGACATAGTTCGGCCCGAACTCTATGTGGAGGCAGAGTTCGGCCCAAACCCTGTCTCCAGGAGACAGAAGTGCTTAAATGGGCTATGTGGGCTTGTTTGGTTTGGTGGAGCTTTTGGTTTATGGTTTGGAGATAGGTATAGGCCGAAACAACTCAGTGCGACTCAGTTTACATTTATTTAGACTCAATAAAAGTAAAAATACAGACTCAAAAACTGAGTACGCTGTAGGATAGAGCTGACGTCCGTCTTGCACTGAGTTCTGTCTTGATGTGTCATATTGAATTATGACAAGTATCATATTGTCAATCTTATCAATATTTGGTTGACTATGATTTTGTGTCAACAATCTCCACCATATTGATAATTGACAAAATGATATTTGTACATTCAATGTTCATACATGGACACATGTATAAAAGCAATAGCTCCCCCGTTAATAGTGCATAGAAACAATAGCTAGCAATAGCTCCCCCGTAAACATTTCTTCTTTGTAAGCCAATGTTTTTTTGTCCTGATAAACACAATCTCTACAAAAAAATCGATAACACAGATATATGATATGAATATCGAATATCAAATAATTCTCCCCCTTTTATCATTTAGCAAACTCAAACAAACAGAAATTTGGAAATGAACGTAACTGGCAAGCACACCAAAGTAATAATAAACTACATAAAGTGTCTGAAGAGACACATAACATAGAGTAAAATAATACAAGAAAAAGCAACTACATAAAATAGAAATCCATAGTGCATAAAAAACATAAGATCCTCAGCAGCAGCAGCAGGTAGGAGACCACATCCATCACGGAGCTCGAGATGGTCCAGCACCGTCAGATAGATCACCGAACGATAAGGATCCACGAAAGTCGCATCTGAATCCAGATAGCGCATAACCCAAGGGTCGTTTATACGTTACCCGTCGCGAGTAGGATCCCGCTCCATAGAAATAGGCATAGACGGATGCCGAGATATACTCTACCGGATGTCATACAGTGAGTTGCTGATGGCACTCATCTGCAAGGTGGTAAGATAGTCGAGTTGGGTCCAGTGATCATCCTCTAACATGAACCGATCGCGAAGCATTGTCTGAATCGACTCAAGAGTAGCAGGAGGAGGGGGCACAGGCTGGCCAAGAGCAGGTGCGTTATCCTGAGCATATGAGTGCTCGGACTCAGCAGGAGATCCGACAGCTGCCTGAAGCCGCCATACCTTAGATAGGAAGGCAGGGGCAGGGAGGAATTGGCACTCATCGAGAGGGACATAAAAAGCACAAAAAACCATAGGAAGATAGAGAGCATAGACCAAAGATCGTGGCCTCTTCCTAGCTTTGAGCATCCAGTCCATCATGGTACGTGGAAGATTGAACGGGACATGGAAGTGAAGGTGATACAATGCAGAAATCTCAAAATATAAAACCTCATCAGTCGATCCCGCTTTGGGCAGGATTGTGGAAAAGACAATACGATGAAGCTCGTAGAAGTAGGGGTTTAGAAATTTTGCAAGCAACTTGCGTGGACGTGTGTTTGTGGTATACAAGTCGTCCTTGAAACTCTCGAGGGAAGACCCATCCGGTAATTGAAACTTGCGTGCATCGACTAGCTTCTCCCATGAGTTGGGTTCCAGAATCTCGAGATATTCTGCAAGTTCAAAATCATCAAAGGATATGTCAATTCCAGCAACACGAGAATATAAATGAGTGTCATTAAAAGTGAGATTGAAATAAAACATTTGAATTGCATTCAAATAGATAAGTGAATTTGTACACACTAATTCATCCAGACACAAATTATGAAATAATGAATCATAACGAGAAAAGATAGTGAAGTTGATGGGATGGCCCGTGCACACAGGACATGATCGAAAATCATTGAACCATTCGTTTGAGGCTTCCAATGATACAAATATTCGATCATCAAACGTGTTGGGGTCAATAGGACGTAGTGGATTGAACAAAGGGTGAATAGGTTGATCATCACTCACCCTCGGTTTGAAGCCTCTTTCCTCTATTAAACAACCTAGGTGCCATGAGCAAAGAAGAAAAATATGAAAATAAGATAAAGAGAAGGAAGAAATTATACCTCAAGAAAATATTGGAGGATGGAAGAGAATGATGCAAGAAGTATTCTCTTTGAATTTGGAGAAGAAATCCTCACAAGAAGAAGAAACCTAGGGTTAGGGTTTGAAGAGGAAGGGTTTAGAGTAGTTTTGGAGAAGGCAATTGAGGAGAGAGAAAGGGAGAACTCGATTTTAAGAAAGGGGGTTCGAATGGTCGGATACGATCGAGACCATTGGATCAAACACAGATCAGCGGCTGAGTCCGACTGCTGTTCTGGACTGAACAGACCGAATTCAGCCCAAACTCTATGTTAGGCAAAGTTCGGCCCGAATTCTGTGTTCTGGGGCCAAAACAGAAACTAGGCTGAAATGAAGTTGAAATCAATACTTAGTTGAAGAGAATGAAATGATAGACTTGAAATATTAGAATTTTCAAAAGTGGAAATTCAAGTAGAAGATTTCAAAAAGCTGAATCAAATAAACAAAAATGAAATTCAAAAATTTGAATTTAGCAAGTTATAAATAAAAGTAAACCATGTAATAAACAAGGAGTTATGACACAATTCAGTATGGTGAAATTGCCATGGGGTAGCTGCAGGGGCCGGATCCCAGCTAGCGGTAGTCCGGAGACTAGTGCACCGTGTCGCTTAGACTTTTACGCCTAGTTATCAGAAGGACCCTTTCGGCTTGTACCCATAACAATATCATCATAAAGAACCATGACATAATCGATATTTATGCTGGCCACTTTAATGAATAACCGCTTCATCCAAAATTCCTAGTTCACGACAAAGAAAGTTGAAACGCTCTTCGGATAGTGGTTTAGTAAAGAAATTTGCCAGCTGATGATCAGTGTCAATAAATTCTAAGTTTATAGTGCCATTCTGTTGGTGATCACGCAAAAAGTGGTGACGAATTTCAATTGTTTCGTGTGTGAGTGACATATAGGGTTCTTAGTAAGGTTGATAGCACTAGTGTTATCACAGAATATAGGATTGTGCATAAAAGATACATTATAGTCTGCAAGGGTTTGCTTCATCTTCAGAATTTGTGCACAACAACGACTAGCTGCGATATATTCAACTTATGTTGTGGATAGTACGACAGAATTCTGCTTCTTGCTAAACCAAGAGACTAGAGCCTTGCCTAATAAATGACACGTGCCGCTTATACTTTTATGGTCGACTTTGCATCCTGTAAAATCAGCATCCGAATAACTAATAAGGTCAAAAGATGTGGATTTGGGATACCATAAGCCCACTGTAACAGTACCCTTAAGGTATCGAAAGATACGCTTGACGGCGGACATGTAGGAACGAAATCGTAAAGCAGAATACTCTAGAGGGGGGTGAATAGAGTAGGCAGCGGAATATTGCTAATTAAAAATCTTGTTAGCAGTTAGATCACAGATATAAAAATAATCACAAAGTAAATGACAGAAATAAAAAGTGATCAGAAGGCAAACGCAAACATCGAGATTTATACTGGTTTTCCTCTTGTGAGGACTAGTCCAGTCGGAAGAACTCTGGCTTCCAGTTGAATCTACTATTGGAAAATCCTGCAAGTTTTCATACGAAGTCCTTGCAACTTCTACAGACGCGAGCTTTGATACGAAGAACTCGACCAATTTTAATTATGAAGAGTTGTATCTTCTATCAAGCCTCTGATTACAATCGCTCTTGAAACTTCTAGACCGCGCCGTACTGGCAAATCGACTAGAGGATTGTAACTGGCTTGGGATTTAAAAATAAAAGCTTTTTAGAACTCTTTGGAAGAAATATAAGCTTTAGAAGAGAAGAGACTGAAAGTGAATTGGTGAATTAAAATGATCGAAATACTTCTCTATTTATAATTTTTCCAAAGACAGAACTCTGACAGAATTCGGGCAGAATTCGGACAGAACTCTTTGTAACAAACCGCAACTGAAGGGTGACCAAGTTCAAAATCAAACGTTCACTAACGTTCATCTTGGCCGAACTCTGGCCGAGTTCTGCTAGGGTTCTGCCAGTTCATTTTTGAGAAAAATCAATTTTGCTTTCTGAAAAGTCCTTCAGAAGCTTTTTGTAAAAGGATGTTTTTCAAAAACATAGGTCATTTTTAAAGAGATAGGTCAGTTTTAAAAAACAATTCTAGACAGCCTATTTGCCAGTACGACTTGGTGTACAATGTATTTCTAGACTCAATAAAATAAAAAATTGCATTGCTTTGAAGGAAATACATTCTGAATGGCAAACGGCTTCAATCTTGAACATAGTAGATATCCATCGTTGAGCAGTGTCCAAAACATCGTAGGTAAACATCTGAATTGACTTGTATTTATATCGAGACAGAGTTTGATCAATTATTAAAATCAGGTTTGACCATGACCAATGGGCCAACAATCTCTCCTATTTTGATAATTGATAAACCTTGCCGATATAACATCAATGTTTGGATCAATTCAAAAATGTAAACGAAAAATTGTTCATAACCTGTATTCATGAAGATGTAAGATCTATTTTTCCCCTGTTGTCACTTAGCAAAATAATTGCAAAAGAGAAAGCTCCCCCGCAATAAATGCATAAGTATCATACAGTGAAGAAATACAAAAAAATATATAAAATATTCATCATAGGTATGGTATAAACAGTTAAAAAGATATTGTATAAAGAATACATGCATGGTATTTGTCACAGGCAGTTTATATGGAAGCAAGAAAAGTAATGCTATAGTAAAGCTAAAACAAATAAAATGCTGAATAATAAACTAAGTGAAACGTATGCCAAACTGAGGCATAATAAAAACCATGTCTATGAAGAGTCACAAATAATAACTAAAAGAGTGCTGATAATAGCTTGGAATGTCGGAGCATTTCCAAGTAAATATAAGACAAAAGTATCAGTCTCAATATGTAACATCTCAAAAATCATCATCCTTATCATCATCGTCATCAGCTGCAGCGCCAGCATGTCCAGAAGGACCAGCTCCAGAAGTACCAGCTCCAAAAGTATGAGGAGTGGCACCAGTAGTACGATACCAATCGTAAGAATTCCCTGGCTGGAACAGAGAGTGAACCGCCTCATCATCAATACGGTAACCAGAAATAGAAGGGTCTCGAGGTAGAGAGCTAGCAGAGTGACCCGTCTGCACAAATCTCAGATCGACGAAGGAGTTGGCAATAGCCTGGAACTGAGTCACGTCACGGAACTCATGTTCGTTGGAAGTGTCAACAAAGAATGACTGTAGATCTGACAGGTGCTGATGAATACCCTCAAATGTCATAGGGTAAGAATGAGGAGGACCAGGTGCTGTGGGAGTAGTTGCAGGAGGAGCAGGTGCAGTAGATAGAGGAACAGTGGTAATGCTGCGACGAGAGAGTTTGAGAAACTTGGGTTAAGGGTCAACAACACAAGTAGATAGGTCAATGTCAAATATCTGAAAGATGCGTGGGATGAGCATCGCATAAGAGAGGTTGCGGTCTCTTCCGCGACATCTACCCATGATCTGAATGATAGTCTTAGGGGCAGAAAAAGGAATCCCCTTAAGAATGTGATATAGAGCAGAAAGCTCAAGTGCAGTGACATCATCTTTGGAAGTAGATTTTGGAAGTAAAGTGGAATAGATGATGCGATGTAATTCGTAGTTAAATAAGTTCAAGTTATTAGCCTTAAACTTTTCAGGACGAGCACGTTCGGGCGCATAAAGCTCATTCTTGAAACTAACGAGAGTCTTACCATCGGGGAAATCAAAATCAGTGATGTCATCAAGTGGGGCACCTTCGTTTGGAATACCAAGGATTTTCGCTAACGTTTCATCAGTGAATTCGATATCGATCCCTCCGACACGTGTTCTCGCGATAAAAGTATCTAACACGAAATTATAATAGAATAATCTAATATCATTAGTAGCAATAGGAAATTGTAAGGTAACAAAGTATTGTAACCTTAATGCCTCAAAGTAAGGACGGTGGTCAGGAAAGACAGTCCATTTAATCGGTGATCCGGTACAGATAGTACGCATAATGAAATCGGCATACCATAATAAAGCTTGGTCGGAAGTTTTGAAGTAAAACTCATCCGATGCACCGTCATCCGATTGGACCGGAAAAAAAGGGAATCTGTATGCGGATCCGAAGACTATGCCTCTTCACTGGCATTGGTCTTCTTCCTCTTGAAGGGATTGAACTTAGGCATTCTTTCCCAAAAATTCTAGAAATCCTAAGAATTTAAAAGTGGAGGAGAGAAAGAATTATACCTTCCAAGAATTATATATGTTGTTGAGGACGAAATTCTTCGTATGAATCCAAAGTTTGGATGAAGATCTCCACGCGAATTGAAAGAACAAGGGTGGAGAAGAGCTAGGGTTTGGAGGTACGGCTGCTGCTGTTTGAGGATATTTAGAAGAATGAAGAAGATGGGGGCCTCGGGTTCTGGCTGGTACATATATATACCCAGCCGAACTCTGGCCGAATTCGGACCGAACTCGGGCCGAATTCGCCAAGGGTTGCCTGGCTATATATATATATATCAAAAATAATAGAAATGGGGCCACATCTTTTTCATTAATTCGTTTCAAATATTTAATTCAGAGTTTAGTAATTTTAAATCTCAAAATAATATAATTAAAATTATTTTATAAATTAATATTCTTTACTCAATATCTGTCTCAGATTAGCTGTAGGAGTACTGTCCCAGCTAACGGAGTTTTACCGGGGAACTCTTAAATACCGCTTCGCTTCGACCGTAGTCGTGGTGACAAATAGACTATTTTTAGGCTTGTCTCAAAAACAGTTATCGAGTATCGAATAAATAATTAATAAAACAAAATTAATTAATATTATTGACATCTAAAATTCCTAATTCTCGACGTAAATAATTGAAACGATCTTCCGCTAGAGGTTTTGTGAGTATGTCAGCTAATTGATTCTGAGTGTCTATGTATACAAGGTCTATATCTCTATTTTATTAATGATCTCTAAGAAAGTGATATCTAATCTCGATATGTTTAGTACGAGAGTGATATACTGGATTCTTAGTTAAATTAATAGAACTAGTATTGTCACAGAAAATGGGTATGTGTGTAAAATGCAATCCATAGTCTTCTAAAGTTTGTTTCATCCATAAAATTTGTGCACAACAACGTCCTGCGGCGATATACTCAGCCTTGGTTGTTGATAATGCAACAGAATTTTGCTTTTTACTAAACCAAGAGACTATAGCTTTTTCTAGGAAATGACATGTGCCGCTGTTACTTTTTCTATCTACTTTGCATCTGGCAAAATTAGCATCAGAATAACCGGTTAGGTCAAATGATATGGTTTTAGGATACCATAAGCCGACTAAGAAGTGCCTTTAAGGTATCGAAAGATACGCTTAACTGCGCACAGATGTGATTCCTTAGGATTAGCTTGAAAGCGTGCTCATAAACAAACACTAAACATAATGTCTGGCCGACTAACAGTTAAATAAAGTAAGCTACCGATCATACCTTGATACTTACGTATGTCGACAGTTTTGCCTTGTTCATTAATATCAAGCTTGGTTGAAGTCACCATTGGAGTGCTAAGTGGCTTGACTGCTTCCATGTCGAACTTCTTTAATAGATCCTTTGTGTACTTTGCTCGATTTATGAACGTCCTATTGTTGGTTTGTTTGATTTGCAGTCCAAAAAAGAATTTCAGCTCTCCCATCATGCTCATCTCAAACTCATTCTGCATATACTTTAAAAATTCTTGACAAAGAGAATCATCAGTAGATCCAAAGATAATATCATCTACATAGACTTGAATCAAAAGAATATTGTTATTCAAAGATTTTATAAACAAAGTAGTGTCAACCTTTTCCATTGAAAAACTGTTATCAAGTATAAAAGAGCTTAGACGATCGTACCAAGCACGAGGGGCTTGTTTCAAACCGTATAAGGCTTTCTTCAACTTGAAAACATATTCAAAAAATTTGAAATCAGTAAAACCGGGTGGTTGAGCTACATAAACCTCTTCTTTTGTAAAACCATTTAAAAATGCGCGCGCTTTTGACATTTATTTGAAATAACTTAAAATTATGAAAACATGCAAATGCACATAACATGCGAATTGATTCTAATCTCACAATTGGGACATAAGTCTCATCGTAGTCGATACTTCTTCTTGATTGTATCCTTGAGCTACGAGTCGAGCCTTATTACGAGTCACTAAACCATTCTTGTTCAGTTCGTTTCGGAATACCCATCGGGTGCCAATGATCGGATGATCAATGGGCTTAGGAACAAGTTTCCAAACTTGATTCCGTTCGAATTGGTTTAATTCCTCTTGTATAACATTTAACCAAAAATTATCACTACATGCTTCATCAATATTTTTGGATTCAAACTGTGAGACAAAAGCAATACAAGAAGCTATATCTATATTAGAGGAATGAGTACTTACACCCTTGGTTATCTCACCAATTACTAAGTCCTTTGGATGATTAGCCAAGAATCTCATCTCTTTTGGTGCAGTCTCAAGATTGCTAGTTCCGGCTTCTTTGCTTGGAGGTTCATCTGATGCTTGATGTGATGGTTCTGCATCTTTGTGTAAAAGTTTTACAGTAGCTGTAGTTGGTGCGATTATGTCTTCATTGTCATCATCGTCTAAGTGTTGATTTAGCTCATCAAACTTGACATTGATAGATTCTTCAATGATTATGGTTCTTTTGTTGAAGACTCTGTATCCTTTGCTCTTTGTTGCATAACCTAAAATATATCTTCATCGGCCTTTTCATCAAATTTACTCAAATTATCTTTAGTATTAAGAATAAAACATTTACAACCAAAGATTTTGAAATAAGAAACATTTGGTGTTCTATCAAACCATAGTTCATAGGGAGTCTTCTTCGATATAGGTTGAATTAGAACCCTATTGAGAATATAGCATGCTGTATTTACAACTTCAGCCCATAGGTATCTAGGTAGACTAAACTGGTTTAACATTACTCTAGCCATTTCAGATAGAGTTCTGTTCTTACGTTCCACAACTCCATATTGTTGTGGAGTCCTAGGGCAAGAGAATTTATGCAAATAACCGTGTGTGTCACAAAATTGCTTGAATTCTGCATTCTCAAATTTGCCGCCATGATCACTTCGAATACGAGTAATCATGAACCCTTTTTCATTCTGTACTTTCTTGTAAAATTTGACAAATTCTGATAATGTATCGTTCTTGCGTGCAAGAAAATAAACCCATGTATATCTAGAGAAATCATCTATAATGACAAATGCATATAACTTACCACCTAGACTAGCAATTCTACTTGGTCCAAATAAGTACATATGCAACAGTTGTAAAGGTCTAGTGGTACTTACAGAGTTCTTGGATTTGAATGCAGATTTGGTAGCTTTGTTCTTTTCACATTCACTACATACCGTATCCTTCTTGAAAGAAATATCAGGTAAGCCGCGTACCAACTTCTTCATAGATAATCTTGAAATTGTATCCATGTTTGCATGATCGAGTCTCATATGCCATAGTTGACTCTCAACGCTTTTGGCCATCAAACATCTACCTGCTTTGTTAGCATCTTCCAACAAATATAAAACATATATATTGTCTTCCTTAATACCTTCAAATATAGTACTACCAGTTGAACTATCAACTATAGTACATTTATCTTTTACGAAGTTAATACCATAACAGTGATCAGCTAAATGGCTTATGCTGAGCAGGCTATGTTTTAACTCGGTAACTAGACAAACATCTTTAATCACTGGATAGGGAGCCTTACCAATGTACCGATACCGATTATGTACCCTCTTATATTATTACCGAAGGAGACGTATCCTTCTTTATTCCTCTTCGACAGTGTTACGAATAATGAATCGTCACCGGTCATGTGCCGTGAGCAACCGCTGTCGAGGATCCATTTGCTCCTAGCATGTGAAGGGCATCCCACCTACAAAATAATTTGCAGATGAAACTCTTGGTACCCATTTCTTGTATGGTCCTGACTGGTTAGTTTTCGGTATCCATGCATAAACATTTAAATCTACTAACTTTCTGATTCTACATGCAGAAGATATATGACCAATGAGGCCACAATAATGACATATAATATTTTGAGTGTTGAAAGTAGTGTGAGGTGCATGATTGGTAGGTTTTCGTTTTCTAGTATAGAAGAATACATGCCTATTAGTCTTATTGGGCATAGTTTTGGTATGGTTTGGTTTGACAATGTTCGGCGTGTTCTGATGATTCGGTAATTGACACGTGTTAGAATAGGAAGCAGTAACTTCAGGCCGTTTTCCTAAACTAATTTCCAACTTTTTGGAAGTGTCATACAATCTAGTATAGTCAGATGTGAGTGATTCTAATCTGACCTGTACACACTGGAGACTCTTTCTCTCCTTAGATAGGTCTTCCTTTAACTGGATAACAGTTTGGTCTTTTTCTTCGGATAGCTTAACAGTCTCGTGTAACAATAATTTAATAGAAGAAAGCTCACCATACTCAGTTGAAGAGTCATTATTTCTAACATGATCTAATTGGTCGGTAAGTCTTCTTATTTCACCTTTGTACTCTTTGAGTACCTTCTTAGAGGTTTTATATTTACTACGCAGTTTCTTGTAATCATCTAACAGTTCACTGAAAGCCTCTCCTAGTTGATCAAAGGTGAAATCATCATAAGGATCAAATAGAGGATTAGTGATTACCTGATCACAAGCCAGCAAGCACACATTTGCAGCGTCATCTGATTGTTCATCTTCTGAGTCGCTGGCTTCACTTTCATGCCATATGCTTGTGTTGGCGTACTTTTTTGATGTAGATTTCTTCAGGTAGCCTTTGTCATATTTGTTGCTTTTCTTTGATAATGATGCTGAGGGACAATCTTTCTTCATGTGTCCTTTCTTCTTGCATCCGTAGCAAATAGAATCTTTCTTATTGTTGTTGTTATCGTTTCTGTCTTTTGTTCTCCTGTTAAATCTCATGAACTTCTTGAATTTTCTTACCAGAAGAGCTTAATCTTCAGAGTCGGAGTCGTTGTCGACAGAATCATCTTCGATGGTTCTTCTATGTTGAGCCTTGAGAGCGATCGTCTTCTCCGACATCTCCTTTGGTGTAGTATCTTCAAAGTCTTGAAGTTCTAACTTGTGAGTGAGTAGCTTTCCCAAGAGTGTTTCTAGAGACGTTGTTGAGAGGTCGTTCCCTTCAATGATTGCAGTAGCCTTTGGAATCCAGTTCTTTATAAGGGCTCGTAGAACTTTGTGAATCTTCTCATAGTTACTGTAATCCTTGCCTAGTGAAGACAGAGGATTTATAATATCCAAGAATCTTGTAAACATCTGAGTGACTGATTCACTTGGCTTCATTTTGAATGCCTCGTACTCCTGAGTAAGTCTGCTGATCTTTGACTCCTTGATTTGTGTTATTGCTTCGTGGGTTACTTCGAGAAGTTTCCATAATTCGTTTGATGTTGTGCAAGTAGACACCCTATTGAATTCAGTTCTGTCTAAAGCACAAAATAAAGCGTTAATAGCACGTGCGTCAAGACTGGCCTTTTTCTTTTCTTCCTCTGTATATTTGTCGTGGGGCTTTTCAACTAAAATACCATCAACATTAATATGAGGGGGCTTTTTATAGCCATCAATAACCACAGACCATAAGTTAAAATCAAGAGATTTCAGAAAAAAACTCATACATGTTTTCTAATAAGTGTAGTTTGTGCCGTCAAACAGTGGAGGTCTGTTTGTGGCTTGGCCTTCACTTGTGAATTTCATAATTGTCATGTGTAATGCTGTGATCAATATAAAAATTGAATATAACTGTAATTTTATATTGCTTTACCTGTATAACCCGCTCTGATACCAATTGTAGGAACAATTGGGATCAGAATATAATACCTCTAGATGGAGAGCCTGCTCTGATACCAATTGTAGGAACGAAATTGTAAAGCAGAATACTCTAGAGGGGGGTGAATAGAGTAGGCAGCATAATATTGCTAATTAAAAATCTTCTTAGCAGTTAGATCACAGATATAAAAATAATCATAAAGTAAATGACAGAAATAAAAAATGATCAGAAGGCAAACGCAAACAACGAGATTTATACTGGTTTCCCACTTGTGAGGACTAGTCCAGTCGGAAGAACTCTGGCTTCTAGTTGAGTCGACTATTGGAAAATCCCGCAAGTTTTTATACGAAGTCCTTGCAACTTCTACAGACGCGAGCTTTGATACGAAGAACTCGACCAACTTCAATTATGAAGAGTTGTATCTTCTATCAAGCCTCTGATTGTAATTGCTCTTGAAACTTCTAGACCGTACCGTACTGGCAAATCGACTAGAGGCTTGTAACTGGCTTGGGATTTGAAAATGAAAGCTTTTTAGAACTCTTTAGAAAAAATGTAAGCTTTAGAAGAGAAGAGATTGAAAGTGAATTGGTGAATTGGAATGATCGAAATACTTCTCTATTTATAGTTTTTCTAAAGACAGAACTCTGACAAAATTCTGGCAGAATTCGGACAGAACTCTTTGTAACAAACTGCAACTGAAGGGTGGCCAAGTTCAAAATCAAACGTTCACTAACGTTCATCTTGGCCGAACTCTGGCCAAACTCTGGCCAAACTCTGGCCGAACTCTGGCCGAGTTCTGCGAGGGTTCTGCCAGTTCATTTTTGAGAAAAATCAATTTGGCTTTTTGAAAAGTCCTTCAGCAGTTTTTTATAAAAATGATGTTTTTTAAAAATATAGGTCATTTTTAAAGAGATAGGTCAGTTTTGAAAAACAATTTCGGATAGCCTATTTGCCAGTACGACTTAGTCTACAATGTATTCCTAGACTCAATAAAATGAAAAATTATATTGTTTTGAAGGAAATACATTCTGAATGGCAAACGGCTTCAGTCTTAAACATGGTAGATATCCATCGTTGAACAGTGTCCAAAACGTCGTAGGTAAACATCTGAATTGACTTACATTTATATCGAGACAGAGTTTGATCAATTATTAAAATCAGGTTTGACCACGACCAATGGGCCAACATGACATGTGTAATTCCTTAGGACTAGCTTGATAGCGAGCACACAGATAAACACTAAACATGATATCGGGACGACTAGCAGTTAAATAAAGTAAACTATCAATCATACCTTGATACTTACGTTGGTCAACAGGTTTGCCACATTCATCAGGTTCCAGCTTGGTCGTAGTAGCCATAGGGGTGCTGATTGGATTGTCGTTGTCAAGATCAAACTTCTTCAGCATATCCTTTGTATATTTTGACTGGCTGATGAAAGTTTCTTGCGAAGTTGGTTTGACTTATAATCCAAGGAAGTAGGTGAGCTCCCCCATCATGCTTATCTCAAATTCGTTCTGCATACGCTTAGCAAAATCTTGGCAAAGATTTTCATTAGTTGAACCGAATATAAAATCATCTACATAAATTTGCACTAAAAGAATAGTGTTTCGAAAACTTTTGATAAACAGTGTAGTGTCAATTTTCCTTTTTTAAAAACTATTATCTAGCAAGAAATTTCTTAGGCGTTCATACCAAGCTCTGGGGACTTGTTTGAGGCCATATAGCATTTTCTTAAGTTTAAAAACAAGGTCGGGAAATTTGTGATTTTCAAAATCAGGGGGTTGTTTTACAAAAACTCTCTTCTTAATAAATCTATTCAGAAAAGCACATTTGACATCCATTTGGAAAAGTTTAAAATTCTAAAAGTTTACAAAGGCACAAAGCATCCGAATAGATTCAAGTCTTGCAACAGGAGCATAC
Organism: Iris pallida; assembly: GCA_029216955.1. Lineage (NCBI taxonomy): Eukaryota > Viridiplantae > Streptophyta > Magnoliopsida > Asparagales > Iridaceae > Iris > Iris pallida. Next base: position 11,827,460 of record JANAVB010023999.1, on the reverse strand, counting down.
GTCTCATCGTAGTCGATAACTTCCTCTTGGTTGTATCCTTGAGCTACTCGACGAGCTTTGTTGCGGGTGACTGAACCATCTTCATTAACTTTGTTACGAAAAATCCATTTAGTACCAAAGATCGAATGGTTAGCTGGTTTATGAACAAGTTTCCAAACCTGGCTTCTTTCGAACTGGTTGAGTTCTTCTTGCATAGCTGAAATCTAAAACTCATCATTGAAAGCTTCTAAAACAGTTTTAGGCTCAATTTGTGAAATGAAAGCAGTACTAGCAATGGAATCTCTTAACGATGATTAAGTACTTACTCCGCGTGATACCTCACCTATTACCAAGTTTTTTGGATATGACAGCTTGAATGCGAATTTCTTCGGCAAGCCCTCCAGAGAGTTGGTTTCATTTGGTGGTATTCATCAGAGTAGAAGTTGATGGCTCAACATCAACGTCAGGAGTAGCTGCTGCACTATTCTCCTCATCAAAAGTCATATTAGTAGAATCTTCTACAATCAATGAGCATTTGTTGAACACTCTATATCCCTTGCTCTTGGCAGTATAGCCAAAAAAAATACCATCGTCAGCTTTGGCATCAAATTTGCCTAAGTTGTCTTTGGTGTTAAGGATAAAATAGCAACAACCGAACACTCTAAAATATAAAACACTTGGAGTTCTACCAAACCAAAGCTCATAGGGTGTTTTCTTCGTAATAGGTCGAATAAGCACCCTATTTAAAATATGGCATGCTTTACTGACAGCTTCAGCCCAAAAATATTTCGGAAGAGAAAATTTATTCAACATGACTCTAGCCATATCGCCAAGAGTCCTATTCTTCCGCTCCGCAACACCATTTTGTTGAGGAGTTCTAGGACAGGAAAACTCATGATCAAAACCATTTGAATCATAAAACCTTTTAAAATTAGAATTTTTGAATTTACCTCCATGATCACTTCGGATTCGAGTAATCATGTAGCCTTTTTCATTTTGAACCTTTTTAGCAAAAATTTTGAAAACAGAAATTACATCGCTTTTGTTTGAAAGAAAGACAACCCAAGTGAATCTAGAAAAATCATCTACTATAACAAAGGCATAGAGTTTTCCACCAAGACTGGCTACTCTACTAGGACCGAATAAGTCCATGTGCAGTAATTGTAAGGGTCTAGTAGTACTTACAGTGTTTATGGAATGAAATAAAGATGTGGTTGCCTTATTCAGTTCACATTCGGCACATACTGTGTCATTCTTGAATGTGATGTTGGGCAAGCCTCTTACTAGTTTCTTTGTCGATAGACTGGATATAGTATCCTTATTGGCATGACCAAGACGCTGGTGCCACAACAATCTCTCATCCTTGTGGGCGTAGAGCCATCTTCCTGCACTGTTAGTATTTCTAGATAGATAGAAAATATAAATGTTATCCTCTCTTATTCCTACAAAAGTGATGTCTCCCGTTGACCTATCATAAATATCGCATTTATTTTGTCCAAAGTTAATATCACATCTATGATCAGCAAGATGACTTATGCTGAGCAGGTTATACTTTAACTCGGTCACTAGGCAGACATCCTTTATTACAGGAGAAGGAGAATGACCAATAGTACCATTACCTATGATGTAGCCCTTTAAATTGTTACCGAAGGATAGGTACCCTTCCCTCTTCATTAATAGTGATGCAAAAAGATTTGCGTCTCCCGTCATATGTCGCGAGCATCCACTATCGAGAATCCACTTGCGTTTAGTTAAGGGAGGAAGGCCCACCTACATGACGAGTAGATGTGACCTTTGGTACCCAAGTTCGTGTGGGTTCTGAAATGTTAGTCTTCGGTACCCATGCATATAGATTGATATCAACTAATTTTCTAATTCTACACTATGGTGAGATGTGACCATGTAATCTACAGTATGTGCAAGTAGCACGCCTATTAGTGTTGGGAGCATGTTGATGGGGATGTCTATATGCAGCATGGTGATAGTTGTGTGGAACAGCAGGATAGTGACTATATGTAGTAGCAGGATGATGGTTATGTCTAAGTGCAGCATGGTGATAGTTAGTAGGATAGTGACCATGTGTAGCAGCAGAATGATAGTTATGAGAATAATGTCTATGTGTATGTGGTTTATGTGCAGCATGGGAGTACGTGTACAAGTAAGCATATTTACGTGCTGCATGTGGGTGACGTATTTTACTATTATGAGTGGTTTTGCGTTTTGTGTGTGTTTTGTGTGGTTGAGTTTGAGGTTGAGAACCTGTTTTCCCAATCTAATCTCTAATTTCTTAGAGGCAGCATGTAATTCATTATACTTAGTATTTAAACCATCAATCTTAGCAATAGAGATCTTGTGTCTGTTCTTTTCTTCAGCAAGTTCAGTGTTGAGTGCTGTGATCTCATGTGTTTGCTGTTCAATAAGTGCTTCGGCATCATGTATGCTTAACTTAAGATTGGACACCTCATTAGTGACTTCCGTGGGTGGAGTGTCTCTAATATTATCAAGCAAAGAAGAAAGGTTTTGAATCTCTATTTCATAACTTTTGATCTTCTCCTTGGCATGCTTATATTTACTAATGACTTTCTTGTGGTCATTTAGTAAATCATTAAACGCAACACCAAGTTCATCAAAAGTAAAGCCATCGAGAGTTTCGCAAGTTACCTTTTCGGATGTCAACATTAGGCAGACATTAGCGGTGTGATGAGAACGTAAAATATTATATTTTTATCCCTTAATGTTCATCATTTTATACTCATTTTATGACTATAGGTACTAATTATATTTATATTTTGTTGTAGGATGAATTTGGAGACACTATGTGTAAAATGGAGCTAAAATGCAATTTTGGACAGTTTTGACACCTTTCACCAAAATGGACATAACTTTCTCATCCAAAAAGCAATGGAGGTGATTCAAAAAGATTTGGAAAGCTAAGACATAGGGCTAAAACTTTTATATTTTGTGATTTTTGCAAATCAAGCTGAATCATGGACGATATCAGACATGAAGTTGGCTCAAAGATGTTGTGAACAAAAATAGGAACCAAAACAACCATGTTCCTACTTGTTCTATGACTTATTCTATGTGGTTTGAGAAGTTGTAACTTTTAGAGGATATGTGGGGAGATATTGTGGGCTTGACATAACTAATTTATGGTGTATAAAAGGGGGTAGAAATCATGAGAAAAAAATACAACACAACACAACTCTTCTTCTTCTTCTCCAACTTTTCTTTTGAAGTTTTGATGAACATGTGCGGCTAGAAGTCTTGTTGGTCGAAGTGTACGGAAGTCTTGGAATCAGTAAACTTGTGAGATCTAAATTGTTTTATATATTTGAGTTATACTTTAAATATTAAATGTTTTTCTATGCCAACTTTCATGATTGTTTTATATATTTGAGTTATACTTTCGATCTACCGCTAAATTAGATATCAAATCCGTAATAGTTTGATGTTTCTAATTTGTGAAGCAACCAAGCTTTAATAAACTGCTTTGTTTTGTTAGATCTTAGGGGAAAAGCATTTGACAAAATTAAATACAACCGCTTGTGCTTGTATTGTTTTGCTTTATCGATCTCTTTGTTCTTAAGAAATTGCTAGATTAAATCTCTAGCGCTTGTCTGAGATTATTTAGTAATTAAAGTTTATTAGGTCGCTTGTATCTAATTAACTAAGCCTAAGAGAGATAGGAAGATACTTCCAACGATAAATATTCAAAGTATGATTTAATTTATGCTTGCATCGATGATCAATTTTATGATTTCCAATGGTGAATGTTCACTGAGACCAATATTCGTTCCTTGATTGATTTTAATACTTTAATTGCTTTAGCTCTTCTTAAATTTTCTTTTCAAAACTCTCCCCCAATCCTTGTTCACATAGCATAAAACTTATACTAATTACTCTCCGTGGGATCGATCCTTACTCTCTCTACTACATATAATTTTAAGAGTATGGTTTTATTTTTGGATGCCTACGACAGCACACCAAATTTTGGCGTCGTTGTCGGAAAGTAATTTTAGTTAATTTTTTTGCTTTTTGTGATCTTTATTTTGTTCTTGTAATAAAATAATTTTTTATTAGCGAAAAAAACGTTAACATGACATGGCGACCAATTCTCAACAATTTGCCACTTGTCTAGATCTTCCATCTAGGCATGCTAATGAGGTAAATATTTATTCTCTTGAACAACATATTGCTAGTTTAACTTCTCTTGTTCATCAAATGGTTGTAGGTGGTAACATGCAAACAACAATGGCTTGTGAGATTTATTTAATAGAAGGGCATCTAACTGATATGTGCCCAATATTTGAAGACGAGTCCAGTGTAACTCAAAATTGCCCAAGTTACCAACAGTGCAAGCAACCATACCCTCGTCAACAACAATTGGACCAAACTTCTAATTCCGCTATGTCTTTAGAAGATATTGTTATGTCTCTTGCCACTAATACCTTGCAATTTCAACAGGAGACAAGGACCAGCATCCAAAGTCTGAACAATCAAATGAGCCAAATGGCTACAACAATTAAAAAGTTGGAGGCACAAAGTTCGAAAAAATTATCATCTCAAATGATAAATCCGAAAGACAATAAAGTACAATCATTTTGAGAAATGATAAAGAGGTGGACATTCTAGCAGAAGAAGCACCAACGTCGTCAAAACAGGAAGAAGAGAAAAATAGCGCTGCAGACACGAATATTCCTAATGACGACGTAGTACCAAATGCAGAAGAAGTTTTTGAACTTAACGGCAAAGATGGATTAGATATTGCCATTAGTGAGCATCTCACGAAAGAGAATGAGGAGTTAGTCTTGAGTAATAATATGCACAAAACTGTTGCAGGATTGAATGCTTTTATAAAAAGACAACAATCAGGTAACATTTCTTATATTTCCTTATCAATTTTTAACAAGATGTTTTTACCCTCTATTTTGCAGGCCTCTATTCAAGATGTAAAATCTTGGTATAGTTGGGTCAAGTGTGCATAAAGTCGAGCCAACGGCGTATTAAGCAAAGGTGCTGCTTGGGAGGCAACCCAAGGGGAGTTTGTTCTTATTCTTGCAATTATTTTTGTTTATTTTTGTCTTTTTTTTTGCATTTAGCCTTACATTGGGACAATGTCAGTTTAAATGTGGGGAGGGGATTTAATTATTTTAAGCAGTTTCAGTTTTTTTTTATGTTAAAAAAAAAGAATTTTTATTTTTTATGTTTTTGTGGTTTTAATATAGTTTTATTTTATTTTATTTTCCAAAATTTTTTTTTGTGATTTTCAATAACTTTTGGTTGTGTATGTCATGAGGAAGATTTAATTAAGTTTTAAAAAATTCATAACATGATTGAATAAATACTCTTTTCGACATAGAATTAATTAGTATAGTTATTTTCCATGAGGATGGTTGTGACTAAGTTTGGTAGACAAAAGCCGGTTTGATTTTGAGCCTTTGTACTGACACATCAGTCTCATTATTTTTTTGATGAGAGATATTCTTCCATGGACTTGTTTCTCTAGAACTTTTTTAGATTCTCTTCGAGGTCACATCGACACATGCATACATGAATATGATTAAGGCCATCTTTGTTGAACGCTACATAAGCCAAATAGCCTACCCTAAAATTATTTTTCCTTTGGTTGAACCCCTTTGAGCCTTATTGTTTCTATTTTTGTGAACCCGTATTACAAGCTTTAAACTGAAAAAAAATCCTTACCCAGGCCAGAAAACTAGTGGAGCATTATGATATGTATGGGTGTACAAAAATAAGTGTGGGGGTATTTGAATTTCTAGTTTGGCTACATATTTTTATTCATAAATTCTTGAGTTCCATCATGAAAAAAAATGAAAAAAAAGAGAATGAAAAAAAGATGATGAGAAAAAGAACGAAAGAAAGAAAGAAGTAATGAAAAAAAAAGTGATGGAGGAATTTACTTTTGATATTCATTTTCATAATTCTTTCTCCAATTCCAATAAAGGGGTATGTTGAATGATTTAAGGTCAATTTGAAGAAGCTAAATGGGGTGATTAGTTTTATATATTTTATATATGCGAGCTTGAGTTAAATCATTTTTGCTCCACTAGTTTTGATGGCTTTTGAGCTACACTCCCAAAATATATCCTACCTTAATCATAAGCCCCGCTACAACCCATAAAAAGTCCTTATGATTTGTGTTATGCATGTGATCCAAGTGGTGGAGAATGAGAAGATATGCAAGCGTATGGTAGATCATTTCTATTGGAATGAATTTGAGCGAAACACAAACCCTTCAAATATACGAGAGTTGAGTGTTTATTCCCGTGAGGGTCTACCAATTTAGTTTACTCTATCTTCAAATAAAATTACTTACTAAGTAATTAGAAGTTGTTTAAGAATATACTTTCATGATATGTTATGCGTTTTAAAGAGCTTGGTTATTCTTTATTTGTGACATTACAACCTTGATTTTTGTTTTGAAAAAAATAAATTTTGAGTTTTGTCCGAGGACGAACAAAAGTTAAGTGTGGGGGTATTTGATGAGAACGTAAAATGTTATATTTTTATCCCTTAATGTTCATAATTTTATGCTCATTTTATGACTATAGGTACTCATTATATTTATATTTTGTTGTAGGATGAATTTGGAGACACTATGTACAAAATGGAGCTAAAATACAATTCTGGACAGTTTTGACACCTTTCACCAAAATGGGCATAACTTTGTCATCCGAAAAGCAATGGAGGTGATTCAAAAAGTTTTGGAAAGATAAGACATAGGGCTAAAACATTTATATTTTGTGTTTTTTTAAATGAAGCAGAATCATGGACGAAATCAGACTTGAAGTTGGGTCAAAGATGTTGTGAACAAAAATAGGAACCAAAACAACCATGTTCCTACTTGTTCTATGACTTATTCTATGTGGTTTGAGAAGTTGTAACTTTTAGAGGATATGTGGGAAGATATTGTGGGCTTGACACAACTAATTTATGGTGTATAAAAGTGTCACTACCACTTTTCTAGCTTGGGGGTATTTTGGTCATTTTGGTCATTTTTGAAATTTTGTGAATTGTTTGGAATTATTATTAATTATTTAGATTTATTAGAATTAATGTGATTTTTAGTGATTTTTAGAGATTTTTAGTATAATTGATTTTGGCCCTACAGTTGACTTTGACTAGTATTGACTAGGAGTCTAAACTAGAGATTAACCTAGGTTAAGACCACTTGGTTAGGTTAAGTAACCTTGGTTTGACCTAAGTTAGAGAGGTTAAACTCATTGGAACTTGTTTGGAGAGATTAGGAATTGATTAGGCTAGAATGACTTACGCCTTAAAGCCCATAGGCCCACACCATGTAGCTAACCCTAATTCTAATCAGCCCATGGCTGGACATAATAGGTCTCCTCCATCCTATTTAATACACCTCAAAGTTAGGGCTAGCCTCCATTAGGATTTTTGCCAAGTTTTAGAAAGAGGTAAGCCCCCATTTCATTAAATCATAGAAAATCCATTTTAAATCTTTTTTTCCCTAAACCAATTGCATTGGGTTCTAATTTTACTCCTCTTGCTGTTGGTAACAAGTATTCTCAGCTTGGGAGCACATTGGAGGAGTTTGGCCATCAAGAGGAGCACCTCTCTTTGAAGCTTTTTGAAGGATTTGACACATATAGGTAACTTTCAATTCCCTCCATAGAATCTTGATTTTATTGCATATTTAGGGAGCCCTAGACCTAACATAACTGTTGGAATAGGAAGCCCCAAAATTCGTGTCCATTTCGTGTCTAAATTGGACACGTATCAGTGCCTAGTTGTATATGTTTGATGAAATGCCCCAATGGGCATTTCGTGTGATTTTTGGGTTTGTGTTTGAATAGAAAATTAGGGTTTGATGTCGCTTACACGTTTCTGGTGATTTTGTGGAGTCTTAGTGTCGTATCGAGTCCACACGGACACGCGAACACGTGGTCGCGCGCGCGCGTGCACTGGCACTGTGAATGCCCTGCTGCTCGGGTGCGATTGCGACACGGACACGCCTCCCCGACACGTGAGACTTAGCGTGTGGCACGGGGCCGACACTGACACGGGTCTCCCCAAGTTTCAGAGCCCCACGTGTCGTGTTGGACACGCACGAGCGTGTGTACTGATTTGTGCACTGTTTCAGCGGCTGTCGTTTTGTGCGCTGACATGCGTGTCTTGTGTCACGTACACGCGACGTGGACACATGGCAGGGTGTCCTAGACCTAGCCCTAGTCTAGGTTGACCCTTGGACACAACCACGTGGGTTGTGTCGTGTTGTGTCGTGTGCACGGACACCGTAAACACGTGCACGACGATTGGTCTGTGTTGCACTATTTTTGTTGTTTTCGTATTTAGTTTTATTGGACACGTTTGTGTCCACTTTTGTGGACACAAACACATCACATAACATGTACACATTGTATTTATACTTTACCCACCTTAAAATTAGTGTTTTAATTTAATTTCATTGTTCATTCTCCATTTCCCAATTAATTACTGATACCTACTTTCAGTCCCTATTTTCTGTTCTAATTTCCAGTTTTTAATCTCGATTTTGTCATCAAATTTTAACCAATATATGCTGTTAAATAGTGTGGTTTAAAGCTCTAATATGTTCACCTATGTATTATCTAATGGTATGAGGAATTTGGGTTTGTTTTGGTGATTGTGTGATTCAAAAATCTGGGATTAAGTTAGGGGACTATTTTAACCGATTTTGGTGTTTCTGTGAAATGTTGTTTTGGTTCTATGAACTGAATTAAGGGGAGTTTGGGACTGAAATCTGGAAATGGAATGTGGGGACTGTTAAGTGATTTTTATGTGTTATCATGAGTTTGTTGAACTGTTGTTTAATCCTTAAATCTGAGAATGGTTTAGGGGGACTATTAACTCTTTTTAGGGTTTTTTCCTATGTATTAAAACTGAGGAAGTATGGGACTGTACACTGTTGCACACCCTCACACCCATCACTGTTTTCACACACTATTTTGCATTATGTCCTACTGTTTTACACTAACACACATGGCATTATACACTCTCACTCACTGTTTTCATGCATCACACACACATTAGCATTCACCAGGTTCACTCTCTCACACCTTCATTCTCTTGACACACATGTCTCATGTCACACACACACACACACTAATGTGTATCACACATGTTTTCTCTCACATACCCTTGACACACACACATTCTTTTCTCATGTATATTGTATATGTGTGATATACTATAGATAACCCATATGTTATGATTTCCTATATTAGTTTATATTAATATTGTAATTGTGTATTATTTTAGATATAGAATAGCCTTGTGTAGGTGTGTTACAGGTTGGTTTAGACTTGGTTTGGCCCATGGCCTAGTCTCTTAGCCTATGGCCTATGGTTGTGCCTGCTTGTCAGTGTGGAGCCTAGATTAGACTTATTTAGTCTAGTTAGACTTAGAATAGCCTTGTTAGCCTAGTATAGCCTAGTTTGACTTAGGTTGACTTAGGTTGACTTGGTTGACCTACTTTGACTTCTAGGATTGACCAGAGTTGACCAAGAGTTGACTTTGGTCTAGATTGACCTAGATTCATGTAGTATGCATCGTAGTGCATCTTATTACTATTCTGGACTTGTTGTGACTTGTGCTGTTCTAATAGGAGCCAGACACCACTCCTCGGACAGTACTTTTATCTTGGACATTCAGTTAGCAGGCGAGTACATTCTCTGATCTTTTCATACTTGTCTGGACTATACTCTTGCTCTAGATTACTTTACATGAAGCTGACACGTATTTTTACGGATTAGTACTATATGGATCCTTTCCTGAGATGTTATCCCTCTACGGGTGCATCGGGTATTTCATGTTCATGTACTTTATCATGTGCATCAGGTACTCCTTGTACTCGTACTAGTTCATGTTATTACATGTTCTCATGTGCTTTCATGTGCTTTATTATGTGCCTCATGTACTACTCATTACATGAGTTCACGTATCTTAGCTGTATTCATGTGCCTATAACGTAACTTGAATGGATCCTTGTGTATTGATTGGGGCAGGGTGAGTAGAATTGGTTATGTGGACACTATCCCCATTAGGTATTCATGTGCTTCTTAGTTGTATTCATGTGCTCCTAAGCCGTTTACATAACCATATTGTACTCTAAATCACGTAGCCACTTACAGTCTTTACTATCATGTATTTACTTACAGTTACAAAATATCTCCTGTTTTACTTGTACTTTCTTTCAGCACTTCCTGTATTTTACTCTATTGCATGATTTTATACTCCTAACCTGCTATGAACTGTTTGAGAGATATGTGCTCGTTCCCGTCCTGATTGGACATGTTGACAATTTTACAGAGGACGAGGAGGAGGCCTGCCTAGACACTTACTATGGGACAACTTTAGAGGACACTTGCGATACGGACTTCCAGTAGGATCCGTTAGCAGTAGAGACAGTTGCTCCATAGTTAGCTTATCTTATTTCATAGTATTTAGAGTTGAGTTGTACATATATTTGGGATCTGTATTATGTCTAGATATTGTGGAGTTTATTATAGACACTTAGCTCTCTCTCTTTATCTGTATTTTCCTGTAGATTGGATCTTGTATCTTTATTATCTATCTATCTTCCTTTCATGTTCTACCATAGTTGTGATTGAGATATATTCTGTTATGTCACCCCCATTCGGGGAGTATAACTGTTTATTACCTATAACTGTTAGATGTTGTGACCTAGAACAGCGTTCTACCGCCGATACTGCGGCGTAGGCTGGACGTACCCACGTCTCGTACCCTTACTCTAGGGTGCGGGTCGTGACACGTTTTTAGTGGTGGCCCATGCAGGTATAGGTTAGAAATATAGTGGTATTCGTACTAGAATATCACTGCAGCCTGCAGTAGAAATTAGTATATTTTTTTTGAAGGTACTCAATCACACTAGAAAAATTCCTTATCAGATTCCGTATATCTATTTTGCTGCTTATTGTCTTCCTTAGAAATTTTAACTGTCCTCCTTTGATATTTCGATTCATTCTCAGTAATTGTTTCTTGTTTGATCTGTGTCTCCAGGATGGTTGAGACGCGATCGCATCGCCCTGGACTGGGAGACGCTGGAGAGGGGTCTAGCACCTCTCGACCTCAGCAACAACCAGTTCCCGGTGCCACAGGGCCAGTGCAGCCCTCAGGAGTCGGTGTTTCTGCCATTTTTGGAGGAGCATCGCCACCAGTCAGGAGGCCAGTTGTGATTCCTGAGATGGTTCTACCGCAGTAGCCTCCGCCTGCGGGGATGGTAGATGCTGCACATCTCTTCTCCTTCGTAGAGAGGATTCTTGAGTCCCACCAGCAGCAGCAGACGAGGCAGACTGCAGATTTTAGGCAGAGGATCGATGAGGCACACCAGCTGGTTCGTACTACAGTGGAGATGATTACTGCTTAGGGGGCCCAACAGCAGCCCCATCGGAGGGAGAAGGACATTCAGGACTTCCAGAAGATGCATCCTCGGGAGTTCTTCGGTACGGAGGGCATTCACATTGCAGATGATTGGATAGAGGATATTGAGGAGATCTTTCGACTGACGAAGATACCAGCTCGACTTCAGATCGAGGCGGCGGGCAGTCAGATGCAGGACTTAGCCCGTACGTGGAATCAGACAGATCCCAGGGTGGGAGTTGAGGGCCAGACTTGGGCCCAGTTCAAGGAGCTGTTTAAGAAGCAGTTCTTTCCTGATGTTGCCCTGGGAGGTATCGAGGCACAGTTCGAAGCTCTGGTTCAGGGGAACCAGACGGTAGCTGAGTATGCCGGAGAGTTCTGCAGATTGGCCCGGTTCATTGATGACTTGTCTGAGAAGACGAAGGCAAGAAAGTTTCACCGAGGCTTGATTAGAGAGGTTCGGTCGCTGACTAAGAGCGACCGGAATGCTACTTATGCTGAGATATTTTTTGGGGCTATGGCGACGGAAGACGACCTAGGGCTGAAGCAGAAAAGGGGTCGTGACTTCCAGGGTGGCAGCAGCAGTCCGGGGCAGGCCAAGAGGCCTCACTTCCAGCAGCAGCAGCAGAGGCCAGCTCAGCAGTACCAGCAGCAGTATCAGCAGCAGGGTCGTGCACCCTTTCAGCAGGTGCACCAGCAGCAAAGAGGGCAGCAGGCACCTCGTCAGGTAGTCGTTTGTGCCTTCTGCAAGAAGCCGGGGCACATGATCCATGAGTGCAGGAAGAAGCTAGGCAAGTGCCTACTATGTGGTACGGGAGATCACCAGTTGAGGGATTGCCCTGGGGCTTTTGGACGAGGACAGCCGGGAGGTGGAGCCAAGGCTCCAGCAGGCCAGCAGAGGGGACCAGCCCTGCAGACCCAGCAGCAGAGGTTCCAGCAGCACTAGCAGCAGACACGAGGTAGACAGCAGGGGTGAGCTTTCGCCATGGCAGCTGAGGATGCTGAGGCCATCGGAGAGCTGATAGCATGTTTGGTTCTTCTCGATTCCCTTCCAGCATTTGCACTCCTTGATTCCGGGGCTTCCCACAGCTTTGTGTCAGTATCGTATGCTATTAGATACAGTTTGGTTTCTGAACCATTGCCTAGGACCTGCAAGATCACGATCGGGGGTGGGGTCATCCTCGTGAGTGATGTTTGCAGAGGGCGGAGCGTCTTATTGGAAGGCCGAGAGTTGGGAGTGAGTTTATTCGCCATGCCATTACCGAACTACGATATAGTATTTGGTATGGACTGGCTGAGTAGACACCACGCCCACATTGATTGCCGAGTGGGTAGAGTTTTGTTCGGGGTGCCAGGAGAGCCAGAGTTTGAGTACACCCGGCGCAGGCAGAGCAGGACGGCGGAGTCTTCCGTGGAGCTTCAGTTGAGGAGCAGGTGGCTCCGTATCCCTTGATCGCAGAGTTTATAGATGTATTCCCAGAGGAGTTGCCAGGGCTTCCACCAGACAGAGATGTAGAGTTCTCGATAGACTTGGTTCCCGGCGCAGAACTGACCTTCCAGCATGTCTATCGAGTGAACAACAGGGAGTTAGTGGAGCTGAAGAAGCAGGTGGATGAGCTGCAGGACACGGGCTTCATCCGATCTAGTTCTTCACCTTGGGGTACACCGGTACTTTTCGTACCCAAGAAGGAAGGGTCGATACGGATGTGTATCGACTACAGGGCACTTAACAACCTGACAATCAAGAACAGATACCTACTGCCGCGGATCGATGATCTCTTTGATCAGTTGAACGGAGCTCGGGTGCTCTCCAAGATTGATTTGAGGTCGGGTTATCACCAGGTGAAGGTGAAGGGGGAGGATATTCCCAAGACCGCTTTCAGGATGCGGTACGGGTAGTTTGAGTTTTTGGTTATGCCGTTTGGGCTAACCAATACACCAGCAGTGTTTATGAATCTAATGAACAAGGTGTTCCACCAGTACTTGGACAAGTTCGTGGTGGTGTTCATTGATGATATCTTAGTATATTCCAAGACAGAGGAGGATCACGAGGAGCATCTGCGGATAGTGCTGGAGACTCTCAGGAGGGAGCAGCTTTATGGGAAACTCTCCAAGTATGAGTTTTTCTTGGACCGGGTAGACTTCTTGGGGCATGTGGTGACTGGAGATGGTATCTCAGTTGACCCCAAAAAGATTGTAGCAGTTGAGGCTTGGACAGCGCTGACTTCAGTGGTAGAGATCAGGAGTTTTCTGGGGCTGGCAGGATACTATAGGAGATTTGTGCAGGATTTCTTCCGGGTTGCAGAGCCGTTGACACGGTTGACCCGGAAGGATACTGAGTTTGTTTGGTCAGAGGAGTGTCAAGCAGCTTTTGATGAGTTGAAGAAGTGGCTTACGACAGCTCCGATTCTGACATTGCCTTTAGGATCAGGTGGATTCACTATTTATAGTGATGCTTAAGGGAAGGGGCTGGGTTGCGTCTTGCAGCAGCATGGGAAGGTGATTGTCTATGCTTCCAGGCAATTATGTCCCCATGAGAAGAACTACCCAACCCATGACCTGGAGCTGGCAGCGGTGATCTTTGCTTTGAAGTTATGGAAGCACTATCTGTATGGCGAGGGGGTAGAGATTTTCACAGATCACAAGAGCTTGAAGTATGTGTTTACACAGAAAGAGCTCAACATGAGGCAGCGCAGATGGCTAGAGTTGATGAAGGACTTTGACATCTCACTTCAGTATCACCCGGGGAAGGCCAACGTGGTTGCCGATGCCTTGAGTAGGTATCCGACAGCCATGTGTTTGACTATGGATCGGCACTTGCTTGCGAACTTGGAGAGCCTTAGGATTGAGGTGATTGTGCCCGGAGTGCAGATGCAGTTATGGGGCCTACAGATACAGTCGGACTTGATAGACAGGATCAAGGCGACCCAGTTCGAGGATGTGGCTCTGCGGTATATCCGAAAGCAGATCAGTACAGGATTGGAGGATGGCGAGTTTTTACTTGCAGAGGATGGTGCTTTGAGGCACGGTTCCAGATTATATGTGCCTAGCGGGGAGCTCAGAGAGCAGATCATGCAGGAGGCTCATAGATCGCCGTACTCTATACATCCGGGTGCCAATAAGATGTACAGGGATCTGCGAGAGCATGTCTGGTGGTATGGAATGAAACGGGAGGTGTCCCACTTCGTAGCTAGATGCTTGGTCTGTCAGCAGGTCAAGGCAGAGAGGCAGAGGCCCGGAGGATTATTGCAGCCGTTGCCCATTCCAGAGTAGAAGTGGGAACATATTACCATAGATTTTGTATCTGGGTTGCCGCGTACACCAGGAGGAAAAGACGCGATTTGGGTCATCGTTGACAGGTTGACCAAATCGGCCTACTTCTTGCCATTCAAGGTGGGTACGTTTACAGAGAGGCTTGCGGAGCTGTATAGAAGACAGATAGTCAGGATTCACGGAGTTCCCGTCAGCATAGTCTCAGATCGGGATAGTCGCTTTACTTCCCATTTCTGGAGGAGTCTGCAGACCAGTTTGGGCACTCAGCTCAAGTTTAGTACTGTATACCACCCCCAGACGGACGGACAGTCAGAGAGGACTATTCAGACACTTGAGGATATGCTGCGGACGTACGTCCTGGATTTTGGTGGTTCCTGGGAGGATCACCTACATTTGGTGGAGTTTGCTTACAACAACAGTTTTTAGGCCAGCATTGAGATGTCACCGTTTGAGGCTCTGTACGGGCGTAGGTGTCGTACACCCTTATCTTGGGATGATGTTGGAGAGCGAGGTTTACTGGGACTAGAGATGGTTGTTGACGCAGCCGAGAAGGTGAAGCTCATCAGGGACAGATTTCGCATGGCATGGGACAGACATCGGCACTGGGCCGATAGCCACTGGAGGACATTGGAGTTTGAGGTACAGTTTTAGAGATAGGATTAGAAGTAGGTTGCATTTTGTTTTGTTTGATTGATCATGTTTGATTTTTAGTACCTTGAGACCTTGCTTGTGATTAGGTTGGAGACATGGTTTTTCTGCGGATATCTCCGACTCGTGGTACGATACATTTTGGTGGAGGTGGGAAGCTTAGCTCGTGCTTCATCGGCCCTTTCGTTATCAGCGAAAGAGTCAGTGACGTGGCATACAGGCTAGACTTGCCACCTGCACTAGTGGGAGTTCACAACGTATTCCACGTGTCACAGTTGAGACGGTACGTGGCTGACCCTAGCCATGTGCTCGATCATTCGGAGATTGAGGTTGGGCCTACTATCAGTTATCCAGAGCAGCCTGTCGAGATTCTGGATCGCCGAGAGAAGGTATTGAGGAACCAGGTGATAACCTTGGTACGCGTCGCATGGAGGCATCATTCTCGAGTAGAGTCGACCTGGGAGCGGGAGGATGAGATGTGCGAGCGGTACCCCTATCTTTTTGGACCTTGAGGTATACTTTTCTATCCTTCTCAGCAGTTTAGTTTCGCCTTTAATTTTGAGGACGAAATTATTTTTAAGGAGGGTAGATTTGTCACTACCACTTTTCTAGCTTGGGGGTATTTTGGTCATTTTGGTCATTTTTGAAATTTTGTGAATTATTTGGAATTATTATTAATTATTTAGATTTATTAGAATTAATGTTATTTTTAGTGATTTTTAGAGATTTTTAGTATAATTGATTTTGGCCCTATAGTTGACTTTGACTAGTGTTGACTAGGAGTCTAACCTAGAGATTAACCTAGGTTAAGACCACTTGGTTAGGTTAAGTAACCTTGGTTTGACCTAAGTTAGTGAGGTTTAACTCATTGGAACTTGTTTGGAGAGATTAGGAATTGATTAGGCTAGAATGACTTATGATTTCATAAGTCATGACTTATGACTTAAGGCTTAAAGCCCATAGGCCCACACCATGTAGCTAACCCTAATTCTAATCAGCCCATGGTTGAACATAATAGGTCTCCCCCATCCTATTTAATACCCCTCAAAGTTAGGGCTAGCCTCCATTAGGATTTTTGCCAAGTTTTAGAAAGTGGTAAGCCCCCATCTTCATTAAATCATAGAAAATCCATTTTAAATCCTTTTTCCCCCAAACCAATTGCATTGGGTTCTAATTTTACTCCTCTTGCTGTTGGTAACAAGTATTCTCAGCTTGGGAGCACATTGGAGGAGTTTGGCCATCAAGAGGAGCACCTCTCTTTGAAGCTTTTTGAAGGATTTGACACATATAGGTAACTTTCAATTCCCTCCATAGAATCTTGATTTTATTGCATATTTAGGGAGACCTAGACCTAACCTAACTGTAGGAATAGGAAGCCCCAAAATTCGAGTCCATTTAGTGTCCAAATTGGACACGTATCAGTGTCTAGTTGTATGTGTTTGATGAAATGCCCCAATGGGTATTTCGTATGATTTTTGGGTTTATGTTTGAATAGAAAACTAGGGTTTGATGTCGCTTACATGTTTCTGGTGATTTTGTGGAGGCTTAGTGTCGTGTCGAGTCCACACGGACACGCGAACAAGTGGTCGCGCGCGCGCGTGCACAGGCACTGTGCATGCCCTGCTGTTGGGCACGATTGCGACACGGACACGCCTCCTCGACACGTGAGACTTGGTGTGTGGTACGGGGCCGACACTGACATGGGGCTCCCCAAGTTTTAGAGCCCCACGTGTCGTGTCGGACACGCACGAACGTGTGCACTGATTTGTGCACTGTTTCAGCGGCTGTCGTTTTGTGCGCTGACACGCGTGTCTTGTGTCGCATACACGCGACGTGGACACGTGGCAGGGTGTCCTAGCCCTAGCCCTAGTCTAGGTCGACCCTTGGACACAACCACGTGGGTTGTGTCGTGTTGTGTCGTGTGCACGGACACCGTAAACACGTGCACGACGATTGGTCTGTGTTGCACTATTTTTGCTGTTTTCGTATTTAGTTTGATTGGACACGTTTGTGTCCACTTTTGTGGACACAAACACATCACATAACATGTACATATTGTGTTTATACTTTACCAACCTTAAAATTAGTGTTTTAATTTAATTTTATTATTCATTCTCCATTTCCCAATTAATTACTGATACCTACTTTTAGTCCCTATTTTCTATTCTAATTTCCAGTTTCTAATCTCGATTTTGTCATCAAATTTTAACCAATATATGTTGTTAAATAGTGTGGTTTAAAGCTCTAATATGTTCACCTATGTATTATCTAATGGTATGAGGAATTTGGGTTTGTTTTGGTGATTGTGTGATTCAAAAATCTGGGATTAAGTTAGGGGACTATTTTAACCGATTTTGGTGTTTCTGTGAAATGTTGTTTTGGTTCTATGAACTGAATTAAGGGGAGTTTGGGACTGAAATCTGGAAATGGAATGTGGGGACTGTTAAGTGATTTTTATGTGTTATCATGAGTTTGTTGAACTGTTGTTTAATCCTTAAATCTGAGAATGGTTTAGGGAGGGACTGTTAACTGTTTTTGGGGGTTTTTCCTATGTATTAAAACTGAGGAAGTATGGGACTGTACACTGTTGCACACCCTCACATCCATCACTGTTTTGACACACTATTTTGCGTTGTGTCCCACTGTTTTACACTAACACACATGGCATTATACACTTTCACTCACTGTTTTCATGCATCACAGACACATTAGCATGCACCAGGTTCACTCTCTCACACCTTCATTCTCTTGACACACATGTCTCATGTCACACACACACACTAATGTGTATCACACATGTTTCCTCTCACATACCCTTGACACACACACATTCTTTTCTCATGTATATTGTATATGTATGATATACTATAGATAACCCATATGTTATGATTTCCTATATTAGTTTATATTAATATTGTAATTGTGTATTATTTTAGATATAGAATAGCCTTGTGTAGGTGTGTTATAGGTTGGTTTAGACTTGGTTTGGCCCATGGCCTAGTCTCTTAGCCTATGGCCTATGGTTGTGCCTGCTTGTCAGTGTGGAGCCTAGATTAGACTTGTTTAGTCTAGTTAGACTTAGAATAGCTTTGTTAGCCTAGTATAGCCTAGTTTGACTTAGGTTGACTTAGTTTGACTTAGGTTGACTTGGTTGACCTAGTTTGACTTCTAGGGTTGACCAGAGTTGACCAAGAGTTGACTTTGGTCTAGATTGACCTAGATTTATGTACTATGCATCGTAGTGCATCTTATTACTATTCTGGACTTGTTGTGACTTGTGCTGTTCTAATAGGAGCCAGACACCATTCCTCGGACAGTACTTTCGTCTTGGACATTCAGTTAGCAGGCGAGTACATTCTCTGATCTTTTCATACTTGTCTGGACTATACTCTTGCTCTAGATTACTTTATATGATGCTGACAGGTATTTTCACGGATTAGTACTATATGGATCATTTTCTGAGATGTTATCCCTCTACGGGTGTATCGAGTATTTCATGTTCATGTACTTTATCATGTGCATCAGGTACTCCTTGTACTCGTACTAGTTTATGTTATTACATGTTCTCATGTTCTTTTATGTGCTTTATCATGTGCCTCATGTACTACTCATTACATGAGTTTACGTATCTTAGCTGTATTTATGTGCCTATAACGTAACTTGAATGGATCCTTGAGTATTGATTGGGGCGAGGTGAGTAGAATTGGTTATGTGGACACTATCCCCAGTAGGTATTCATGTGCTTCTTAGTTGTATTCATGTGCTCCTAAGCCGTTTACATAACCATATTGTACTCTAAATCACGTAGCCACTTAGAGTCTTTACTATCCTGTATTTACTTACAGGTACAAAATATCTATTGTTTCACTTGTACTTCCTTTCAGCACTTCCTATATTTTACTCTATTGCATGATTTTATACTCCTAACCTGCTATGAATTGTTTGAGAGATATGCGCTCGTTCCCGTCCTGATTGGACATGTTGATAATTTTACAGAGGACGAGGAGGAGGCCTGCCTAGACACTTACTACGGGACAGCTTTAGAGGACACTTGCGATCGGAACTTCCAGTCGAATCCCTTAGCAGTAGAGACGGTTGCTCCATAGTTAGCTTATCTTATTTCATAGTATTTGGAGTTGAGTTGTACATATATTTGGGATCTATATTATGTCTGGATATTGTGGAGTTTATTATAGACACTTAGAGCTCTCTCTTTATCTGTATTTTCCTGTGGATTGGATCTTGCATCTTTATTATCTATCTATCTTCCTTTCATGTTCTACCTTAGTTGTGATTGAGATATATTCTGTTATGTCACCCCCATTCGGGGAGTATAACTGTTTATTACCTATAACTGTTAGATGTTGTGACCTAGGACAGCGTTCTACCGCCGATACTGCGGCGTAGGCTGGACGTACCCACGTCTCGTGCCCTTACTCTAGGGTGCGGGTCGTGACAAAAAGGGGGTAGAAATCATGAGAAAAAAATACAACATAACACAACTCTTCTTCTTCTTCTCCAACTTTTCTTTTGAAGTTTTGATGAACATGTGCGGCTAGAAGTCTTATTGGTCGAAGTGTACGGAAGCCTTGGAATCAGTAAACTTGTGAGATCTAAATTGCTTTATATATTTGAGTTATACTTTGAATATCGAATGTTTTTCTATGCCAACTTTCATGATTGTTTTGTTTAATTACTAGGAGGCCTACTAGTTTATTATTCATTTCGATCTACCGCTAAATTAGATATCAAATCCGTAATAGTTTGATGTTTCTAATTTGTGAAACAACCAAGCTTTAATAAACTGCTTTGTTTTATTAGATCTTAGGGGAAAAGCATTTGACAAAATTAAATACAACCGCTTGTGCTTGTATTGTTTTGCTTTATCGATCTCTTTGTTCTTATGAAATTGCTAGATTAAATCTTTAGCGCTTGTCTGAGATTATTTAGTAATTAAAGTTAATTAGGTCGCTTGTATCTAATTAACTAAGCCTAAGAGAGATAGGAAGATACTTCCAACGATAAATATTCAAAGTATGATTTAATTTATGCTTGCATCGATGATTAATTTTATGATTTCCAATGGTGAATGTTCACTGAGACCAATATTTGTTCCTTGATTGATTTTAATACTTTAATTGCTTTAGCTCTTCTTAAATTTTCTTTTCAAAACTCTCTCCCCCAAATACTAGTGTTGGCATACTTTCTTGAAGAAGACTTCTTGTAGGGCTTCTCATATCTGTTGCCTTTCTTCGCGAAGGGATAGTCTTTTCGGACGTGTCCAGTCTTCTTGCAACCGTAGCACGTTGGTTCTTCCTCGTCATCTTCTTGTTGTTCCTTCCTTTTTCGATTGAAATGAAGAAACTTCTTGAAGTTGCGAACTAGAAGAGCTTGATCATCACCTTCAAAATTGTCGTAATCAGTCTCTTCAGGATCAGCCCTTCGACGATGAGCTTTTAGGGCAATTTCTTTTGCCTTTGGCGCAGGTTCGTCGAAGTCTTTGAGATCAAGCTCGTGGGTCATCAGCTTTCCCATCAAAGTCTCCATAGATATTGTGGTAAGATTATTGCCTTCTATGATAGCTGTTACCTTAGCATTCCAAATCTTTGGTAGCCCCCTAAGTAACTTGCGGATCTTCTCATGATTTATATATTGTTTGCCAAGAGATGAGAGAAGGTTGATGACGTCAAGGAACCTTGTAAACATTTGGGTGATCGTCTCATTAGGCTTCATCTTGAACGCCTCATATTCTTGAGTGAGATGACTGATTTTCGACTCCTTGACTTGGGTGGTTCCTTCATGCGTCACTTCTAGAAGTTTCATACTTCGTGTGAGGTGGTGCATGTCGAGACCCTGTTAAACTCATTCCTGTCTATTGCACAAAATAAAGCATTAATAGCTCTAGCAGCTAGACTCGCTTGTTTCTTTTCCTCGTCAGAATATTTGTCGTTGGGTTTTTCGATGAGATCACCATTGACAACTATCCCGACGGGCTTTTTGTAACCATCGGTGACAATGGTCTACAGGTCGAAGTCTAGAGACTTGAGATAGAAGCTCATCCTAGTTTTCCAATAGGTGTAGTTGGTTCCATCAAATAGGGGTGGCCTATGAGTGGACTGTCCTTCACTATGGTTGGAAAACATAGGTTGTGTGGTTGCCATGGATCAGCTCTTAGGATGTTAGTCCTTGTAAAGAGAACAGAGCTCTGATACCAATTGAAGAATAGTTAGGCAACTCTATAGGGGGGTGAATAGAGTTTATGACAATAATAGCCAATTAAAAAATTAAACTCTTTTCAACAACAGTATATATAATCAGAGTAAATACGGAAAATATAAAGAGCAAGAGAGCATACACAAACACAGCCGATTTTAACCTGGTTTCCCTTGTGGAGAACTAGTCCAGGCCTGAGAACTCGAGCTCAGGATTAAATCCACTATTTGTGAAATAGTAGTTACACCCCGTGTCTTTCCTTTAGAAGAGCACGTCAACTTCTTACAAAGATCGCAGTGGCAATGCTTGGAATTTTCCAAGCGACTTTCTTAACTCTTGCACAAACTCCTAACTGAAGAGCACTGAGCACTTTGAGGCTTAAGGAGCTTGTGGCTAGTAGATTAGAAGGTTAAGGCTTGTATAAGTATTTTAAGAGAAGAGAAGAGAAGATTGGATTGTTTAAAATGAGAGAATTCAAGGCCTATTTATAGGGTTCTAGGTAGGCAGAATTCGGCCAGAATTCTGTGTCAAGAATTCAAATTTTTGGCCGTTAGAAAACTAGCATACATCAAACCCTAAAAATTAGGGTCCTATAATTTAGGGGACAGAGTTCAGTCCGAACTCTGTGTGGAGGCAAAATTTGGCCCGAACTCTGACTTCAGGAGACAGAATTGCTTAAATGGGCTATATGGGCTAGTTTGGTTTGGTGGAGCTTTTGGTCTGTGGTTTGGAGATAGGTATAGGCCCAAACTACTCAGTGTGACTCAGTTTACATTTATCTAGACTCAATAAAAGTAAAAATACAGACTAAAAAACTGAGTACACTGCAGGATAGAGCTGACGTTCGTCTTGTACTGAGTTCTGTCTTAATGTGTCATATTGAATTATGACAACTATCATATTGTCAATTTTATCAATATTTGGTTTACTGTGATTTTGTGTCAACACAAAGTATCAAATGAGAGCTAGTAGCAAACTATTAATTAATAACATGCAAGATTCTAGAAATTTAGCTATTTAGAAAAAATCTTTTAGCATATTACCAAAGTGGTTCTAGTGACCATACTTATGTTGGTGCAATTGCTTAGAAGATTGCCTTTGTAGCTTTTCAATCACCAACATGTTCTATGGTTCTATTTGATATGAGAATCTTCACCTGCATCAACATATAAAGACTTTGGTATCCAAAACATAGATCTACATTTGTTAGTCTTTGGAACTCATTTGCCTAAGTTCATATCAACAAGTTCTCTAGTCTGGCATTGACTAAAAATGTGTCCATTCATACCACAATAATGACAAGAAGCATAGACATTAGTGCAATGTGCAGCAGTATGAGAACGTGATTTGGTGTGATATTTCTTGCGTGATTGACTATAATAAAAATCATGGTTATGTTTAACCTTAGCTATGCCAGATCCTTTTTGAATCTTGGGTTTTGTCACATGCCTTATGTGTGACTGTGTCTTGGGTTGAACAACTTGTTTATCCAATCTTATCTCCAACTTTTTAGAGATTTTGTAAGCATCATTATACACAGCAGCTAATGAGTCTATTCTTCGTGTAGCAATACTATATTTTTTTTCTTTGCTTCATAAGCTTCATTGAATTTTGCATGCTCTTGTGTCATCTTATTAATGCATTCTTGAGCATCATGCAGACTCAGCTTAATCGTGGATAGCTCATCTGTGTCACTAGTAGTGGCAATGTCTCTAATCTCATTAATAAAAGAGGACAACCTTTCATTCTCCAACTGATAAGCCTTAACCTCTTTTCGAGACTGCCTATACTTATCTAATACTTTCTTGTGTTCTTCCAATAGATCACTAAAAGCATCAGATAACTCATCATAAGAAAATTCATCTTTAGATAATGCCATTGCACATATATTTGCAGCTTGATGAAGGATCCCATCTTCTTCTGAGTCGCTTTCTTTGCTTTCACACCATAAGTTCGTGGAAGCGTACTTGTGAGACGACGATCATTCTTCGTTTGATCGTTCATAATAATTCTCCTCTTTAGTAGTAGTAGGGCAATATTCTATGATTTAGCCTGATCTTCTATAATTGTGGCATACAATCTCTTCTTCATATAAGGGATAGTGTTGTACCTTAAATTTCGATGCCATTATGTACACATTTGCATCATTATGAGGACTATCCTCCTCTTTGGATTTGTTAGATTTGTTTTCGTAGCTGCACTCATAAGTAGCTTCAAGAAGTTTCCAAATTTTATGAGATGTTGTGCAAGTAGTAATAAAATTGAATACATTAAAGTCTACAGCACAATAGAAAGCATGTATTACTTTTGCATCAAGGCAAGCTAACTTCTTATCTTCCTCTCTGTAACTATAATAAGGCTTGTTAATAATAGAAGAAATAAGAATAGAGGTGATAGTAGGATTTTTATAACCATTGCAAACAATTGGCGATAAGTCTAGAGACTTCAGGTAGAAGCTCATCCGTGTCTTCCAAGAAGTATAGTTCGTTCCATTAAATAGTGGAGGTCTATTTTTGGACTGTCCATCACTTGTGAATATTGATTTCATGATTGCCATATGCAAACTCTCTAGAGTGTTATATATGAATATAACCCGCTCTAATACCAATTGTAGGAATAATTGGTATGATCAGCAATACATATATAAAGAGAACTAGTTCTGTTACCAATCGTAGGAAATTGGATTCAAAAGATAACAATTGATAATAATGATCTACTCTAAGGATGTTAAGCCAAATAATAGAGTCCTTGCTCTGATACCCATTGAAGGACCAATTGAGCACCTCTAGAGTGGGGGTGAATAAAGTGCGTGCGTGCAGCGGAATAATAATCACCACTTAAAAATATTTATGGCAGTAATCAAATAAATATGAAGCAGGCAATATATAAGGAAATGCTTAAAGTAAACAAGTTCAGAAGAGCAAACGCAAACACCGAGGTTTATACTGGTTTCCTTCTGAGAGGACTAGTCAAGTCGCAAGAACTCTTGCCCGCTATTAATCTACTATTTGAAATAGAGGTTACACCGCGTGCATTGCTTCGAAGAACACGCCAACTTCAATTCGAAGAACACGCCAACTTCAACACCATCGTATTTTAGTCCGAAGCCAATGATCAAACTTCAATCAACTTCGTATTTTTATCCGAAGACCATGAACAAACTTTAACACCTTTCTGAAGAAAGCTTTTATACTCCAAGCTTGTATAACTTGAATACTTCTAATCGGAAACCACCGTACTTAGAAGAACATGAGTTGTCTTAGAAATAGGAAGATTAAAGCTCTTTGTAGATAGGAAGGCTTTAGAATAGATAGAGAAGATGAAGAATGAATGAGTTGTTAGAAATGACAAATTCTTCTCTATTTATAGGAATTTCTAGGACAGAGTTCGGGCAGAACTCGGTAGGGTTAACGTTCATAATTTTTAATGTTGTAGATCCAATAGAGTATAAACCCACGATAGGAGGCCCCGGAAAGGTTGTTGGGCGGTTCAGAGAAATCTTCTGGTTTAACACCTATAGTAGCATGAAAAATCTCAGCTGAAGATATTCCTTCGCCAAAGCGCAGAAGATGCAAAAGACTGAGGCTCAGAGTCGAACTCCCTAAGAAGGACATTTGAATACTTCTCAAGGGCAGCGATGGCTCCTTCTATACAAAGTTCTTCTACAAGAATATGGCTCCTACAAACGAAAAAGCCTCAAACAGCAGCCAACTTACACAAGGACGATCGCCGCTCGTAGTTAAGTTTGGATCTCGCATGGTGGTGAAGGATGCTGAGAAGAAGACAACGACTCTTCAGAGGAGAACTTCCCCTTTTACAAGACCGAAAATGGCCCAGAGCGCATGCCACGTGGCCGATGATCAGAATTCCCACATTAAAGGGACGAACCTAAGACTCTGCACTTTGAATGTTAGTCTTAGATCCATAGAATTTTCCATATTACGGTGGCAACTAAGAGGGAAGTTCCTTAAAGAGCGGATGTTTATTGCTCTTTGCTTCAGAAGCTAAAGACTTCAAACCAGAGGCGCAGCCACCTGCCTGTGCCAACCTCAGAAGCAAGATGGTGGTAGACCCCCTCCCCTTCTTTTACTTTAGAAGCCAATGTCTTCACTCTAGAGGCGCAGCTACCTGCCTGCGCTAATCTCAGACGCGCAAGGGTATCATACCCTTCCCTTTGCAGCCAACGCCATTATTGTTCAGAGGTGCAGCTACTTACCTGCGTCTGCATGAGGCACATGATGGTGATATGCTCACACCATCTCCATTCCCATGGCACAGTCGTTTGCTCTGGTTCAGAAGCTTAAGTCACTTCTCTATAAGACACTTGGGAACTCCTATTGTAACTAATGCGAGTCAGTCTGTAGCTCCAAAAGCACAGTAAACTCGGCAACCTGAAGCACAAGCCTACTTGTCGCCTACAACACAGTAACTCTGGTATCCTAAAACACAGCTTCATAAGTTTCTCTATATGCACAGAAGTCTCATCGTCATTCAAAGCCAAGTCTACTCGTCGCTTGAAAGTACAGAGGTTTCGTTGTCTCTAGAAGCACGGTGTACTCGTCGTACCAAAAGCACAGTAGTACTTAATCCTTACCAGAGGCACAGAAAGCATGGTACACCCTAATTGTTTTGTTTAAACCATCTCTTGCAGAGAAGATTAGGATTATATCATAATTGATATCATATCAGATTGATTTAAATCTTAGACGAGGATCAATTAGACTCCAAATCTAGGATAAAATCCCAAGATTTACTCGGCTGTATCTGAGCAATCAAATTGGCATGTGCTATGTGTCACCTCCTTCAGTTATGTTTATAACCACCAGAGATCTCGTTTGAGGGAAATCTCGATGTCCGCCACGTGTCAGCGCCGCAGAAGCCCGTACCGTACAATAATGTCTGATTCTTTCATATCTCAGGAACCCTAATACACATCGCCTATATGCTTGGTTCTCTATAAATAGGAGTTCTTCTTTCACCAAAAAGTTGACAGAGGAAAATCGACAATCGACAATCTTCAAAGGATCAGTAATCTCTATCCACGAAGAGTCGATCACCCTCATCCACCAATCAACCAAAGAACCTACCAACCAACCATCTTCAAAGGATCTTCTCCTCCAGATAGCCTCTTGATCGGTGACCCCAGAGTCCCATTAAATGTGCCAGAGAGCCATAATAAGGTTGATTCAACGTTAGATCGTCAACGGAGTAAAAGAACTACTACAGTGCTCGATCTCTACTGTCACACTTTTCCAGAAACTCCTTCCCCCTGTACTTAGAATATCATGTTTAGGACTTCCTTATTTGTACACAGATACTTTATACGTTCAATAAAGCAAAAAGTTCATTCAACCTTTTGTTATGTCGAACAAAATGGCGACTCGGCTGGGCATACCTTCTCCTCCAACGAGAAGGCAGGGACGCAATATGATGACAACTTGCTAGAAGATTCTCAAGATATGTTATTCATACGCTTCGACTAGCAGGCTTTTGAAGATCTCCTCTCTAGTAAAAAAGTTAAAGACTTCAAAGCGGTTCATACAACCGAAGAAGACTCAACGTGTTTGGAGGCCTAAGGCGGCTACAGCCAGCAGCACGATGGTGGGAACTACGTCTCAGGACCCCCTCAACATCAAAGCGACAGAGAAGATTCCAGCTGCTAAAGCCTTATCCCCTCGCCAGATTCCCATTCTGGGAATATATGGCGAGGAAGATGGTGATTCCATAGTTGATCTGACGAAGGAACGATGCCTAAGGAAGCGCACACCCGTCCAACCCCTCATGACGGGAGTATTACCGGTAAGGAGATCTGCCTTCGATAGAATCGCTTTCCCTTCAAGTAAACCTTCGACGGACTCTAAATACTACTCGCCCACTGGGGGTAGTAGAAAGAGATCCCAGGTAGCTTGTACTTTGTACAACAAGTGTGTGACACTAATGGCAGACTAGAGGCCCGTGTTGATAGTTACATGCGTAGCCGACGGAAAGCTATACAAGACTGGCTCTCGCACTCCGATGTCTCAACCAATCGAATCTTCCTTCCACTGGGGTACTCTTGTGCATAAGCCAAGCCAGGGGATACGTCCCATGGAGAGGGAGCCACGCAAGTAGCATTTCTATAGAAGCGCAAGAGGCTTCCTCGCCTGACCCGCTTTGACCGTACATACATACAGCTTCCCTGCATGTACAATGGCAGTGCTACGATAGAAGATCCAACCCTCTTCTTGTCACGCCCCGAACCAGAATCACCCGAATCATCGTCCTCGCTGGGGCGTGATGCCGCACGAGCCTGGAGTTGCGCTCGTGCAAGGCAAGATGACAAGTTCTCAAATGGTTATCTTTGAGTTGCATATTAACAACGAAAGGAAAACAAAGTATACGAAATGATTCTCTTTATTCATATTCGAAATCAGATTACAAAGGCTTTCGATAGCCCAACGGAATTTGCCAGATTGGCTACAACACTCAAGTTCTCTCTTGCCCACAAAGGATTTTACCGTTCCATACATCATGCCTTCTATATCTCGGCCGCATCAATCCTGTTGCATATCCCAGCGTTAAGCGATCACACGCTTCATTACGCTTTGGCATTCTAAGCCTCAACGCGTTCAAGCGAAGCTCTGCTGGGAGCAGACCAATTCCTGAACCTGCTAGCAAACTAGTGGGAGATTAGTACTTTCGTTCTCGCTGTACTGATCAAAAACCCACTTAACAAACTGATATTTAGTATTGTATTAATTCATGCAAACATACAATTTAGTTCTCTTTCTATGTTCTCCTTAGGATAAGTTCATGGCATATTCGAAGACTGTAAAGCATGGCAAGCATGTTATTCAATTCACATAAGTAAACAGGCAAGCAATCTCGTGTTTGATCCGTGGCACGGCTTCTTACCAAGTCGACGCAATCGCCCTTGCACCGATGCAAGGTGAATACGCCTATCAATTTTCCCTATCATGTTATAAGTGCCCTCTATTCAGGATCCATCCATGCAGGATACATATACCTTGCACTTCCAAACCCATCGCCCTTAACTATATAAAGGTCACTAGCTTTCCGGGCTAGAATAGACTTATATTCATCGAATCGAAACATAAGACGATGTTAACTCTGTGCGGTTGCTAACCAACATCAGAGGCCATCAAAATAATTACAGCAAGTGGCTTATCACATTCACCAGACGGTCGCTACCTATCTAAATGAAGTGCACCAATAATACCGAAAACGAATCCCTCCTAGGACGAACGGTCCCAGCGCCCTGGCGCGCCGCGTTCGAGGGAATACCCATGCACGGGCTTTTATATCTTTAAGTCCATTTGACCATGCAACGAATCTTATCTTTCATACAACCAAGCAAGTTCGCTTATCTCTATTTCAATTGGCACAACGTCTGAATGTCCTCAACGAACGCCCGAAGGCCGCGAACAATTCGAAGGCACCATGCCGCATTATCATCTCGTATTTCTTCCGTTAACTTTCTATGTTCTTACGTCTCATACTTCGTTTCACTGTCTCAATGGCATCATGTCTCAACTCAATGCTCATCAACCGAACGACCCGAAGGTCCCGAACACCTTTCGAGACATTATGTCATATCCGACAGTTCTGCCACATTCATGCCATAACTATATTCTTTCGCAACGAAGCCACCTTTTATTATCTCGTGCACATAGGCATGTTTTAACACATTTATCATCTATCCTTCGCGTCGTGCACTTACTGCACGCGTCGAAGCCATATTTCTATGCTTTAGTATTCAATGTATGTGGCTTGCGCGCTAGGGTGCTCGCCTATTGTCTTTCAATGTTCAAGCCGTTCTAACTCGTGCGCGAAGGCATGGTATGGTTCGTGCACTAAGGCACTCGCCGAGTACAGTTATCCCATGTTCTTACGACTTACGCACCGAGGCGCTCGCCTTTGCGATATCCAATGTTCCATAGTGACTCGTACGTCTGCCGTACGATTCATTTCAATTATTCTATCTAGTGTTTGATACGCACTATGTTTATCTCTCTATCGAGCCATGCCCGTGACGTTGATAGGTTAACTCAGCATTTAATGATATGTATTTTACTTAAGCATGACGGAGTAGAAAAGAGAGTTAATGTCCCCCTACCTTGAGTCGATTTGCCTTGTTGTTTCGTCGAGCCGTTGCGGCTCGATTTTATAACTTCGTTGCATGGGCAACTCTCCTAACTTAGCCATTCGAGCACTTCGTGCTTATTGAATTATACGCCCAATTTGGCTTACCGTGCCAATACCTCAGTCCGTCGCAAGGCGACGATTTGCTTTCGCGGACCCCTTACTGAATAAGGCAAAAGATCGACCTCTAACATTTCAGCGTAAACGTATAGCCTACACATGAAACCAACTAAAATCAATACTTGCATCGATTCGAACTTGCATCTTGGTCGATTCGATTTCTTAGAATCTTTGAGCCGTCTCAACGTACTTATCCTTCGAGGCAATGCGGCACTTCACATCGATTCACTCGATGCATTCTTTGGGACAAGGCGACTCTTCGCATCGGCTTAGTTCGATGCGTTGCTCGGGACAACTTAACACTTGCATCGTTATTACTTGATGCGTTCCTCGGGTCGATACGTTTCTTGGGACAACGTAACTCTTGTATCGATTCATATCGATACGCAATCGGGTTAACGCTACTCTTCGAGTCAACGACTCAGCATAACGCACCATGCGGAGCGGGGTATTACATAATATACCACTCAAAACAAGGTTCGTCCTGAACCGAAACCAACACTAAATTTCCAAGGGTTTTATTAGATCGTTCCACGATCTCATCTCACTATCGTATGGATCGTACAACTTAGTTTGGAATCATACACATATTTTAGGCGTCCCACCAATATATGCATTTCAGCCAAGCTAAGTTGTAAGATATCGGAACAACGCAAACATGTAACTTCTTATTCTCAATAACTTGCCACATCGTACTCTCGATCAGACTTGGGCTCTAGCATAAGTTCTCTTAATTCTATTACATATGCATATTGATACATACGCGATCCTCCAACAAAAGTCAAGGCACACGATGCGATTAAAAAATTGTATTTCTCACTTTGTATGTTTCATCGGGACTATCAATTCGATGCATCGCGTCAAGCCGTCGCGCATCCGATCACAACGAGTCTCCGCAATGCCTTGCGTTCGGCGTCACTATCCAACGATTTCTAATGTTTCACTTCGTATCCTATCTCGACATGATTATCTTTTGTTGACTTGCAAAAGCATCAATATTCACGACTACATTCGCTAGGTGAGTTACCTAGACACCGTGCTCAAATCCTTTTGACGTAAGTTTAAATTGACATTGCACAAAGGCCACAATCTATCCGACACAAAGTTTAATTCAAGGCGACGGTTCTCAAGACAATGATCGCCTTGATACGAAGGTCTTTACGATGCGCCTTACGTTCGATTCCTAACGAGTAGGAATTTACTAGCCAAATTCCCAACTTATCCGTCTCACAACATCGAACATAAGTTTAATTCACACAAGCTTAATTGCAAGGTGAATCCGAATCTAACGACATGACTCGTAAGTCATTCCCTTATCGTTCCCTCTCGTACATAGCACGATTCTCGTAATCGCCTATCCGAATCACCAAGTTTGTTGGTGAATTTCTAGTTTGATCGTCGACCAACATAACCATTCAAATATTCATCCGACGAATACTCAAATCTAACTATATCATTCTCAATCGAAAGTTGTTCCAACAATTCTCGATCGTCTAGACTTATCGTCAACATGTACCACATTGTATTTGTTATCGATGCAATCTAATATGCGATATCGCATGGGTCATCTTACGGTCTGCAACATTCGATTTGATTTGGCGGTCAAGTCTTCTAGGGTCAGCTGCCCCGAAGCTACGTTCGATAATTGTGGATCATCACCGAAGGACAGTTTTTCTACGAACCATGCTATATCTTATTTTGGAGCCAAATCACGTTCCGACATAACCATTTCTATACGACTACCAAATCCGTACATAACCATTTCTATCGGCACAACTGATGCGCAACTATCCTCCGAGTAGAGTCATGCACTATCGTCGATGATTCCGCAATTTAGGAAACATCTACTCGTATCGAGTTTGAGTCTATCTTATTTTGCGGTCGACACACGAGATGCCATACGCATCGAACAATCGTCGATGACTTATAGTCTCGCCCTGATCAATCACAAAATTTACGATCAACCAAGTTCGTTCATCCTCGCATCGTTACTTACAAAATTTCATAGCGCGAGGCACACTCTTTTTGTATTCTCATATCGTTTACGTTTTCTTACGTATCGATCTCGATTACGTCGTATCTATTTCGATAACATAAGGGTCAACTTGAATCCGTTTCAAACGTCAACTTAACTCGCATCGCATACATCCAAGTTCGCAACAAACTTTTCCATACGCATCGACTCGTTCTCTGATTTATCGTATCCCGCTATACTTCGATCGCGTAACTGAGTTACCGATTATCCAACATCGAACCCTCAAGTCGTACGATCTCGCCCTCTAAGTTTTGCGTGTTTTAAGTCGTACTCAAATGAGTTTCGTCGTAACATAACCAACTATTTCTTAGGCACGATTACTCGCATCAACCAACTTTCTTACCGAAGTCGCACATTGTACGATCCGATTACGTTTCATCTCGCCCAATATTTCTATTGAGATCGTAAGTCGTGCGATTCAATTTTGCTTTGCATCGGCTAACATTTCAATCGAAATCACAAGTCGTGCGATTCGATTATAATTTGTATCGTCCAACATTTTCATCGAGCTCGCAAGTCGTACGGTTCGATTTCAATGTTTCGAGTTTTCTATCCCGTCGATCCGATTGTTGCCTCAAGGCATAATCGTTTTGCAGTTCCCGTCATTCGACCGACACATAAATTTTTAATTGACATATCATTCAATGTTACAAGTCACGCCTTACCGTTCTAACCGATCATCGAAGAACACTTGCATCAACATGCCGTAATACAAATTCTCAATCGAGTCTCGGTGCTATCCCGTCCATTGCGGACAATTCCTCCGCAATTCTCACAATACGTCGATGAAATTCATCGCACAAGTGGTATTACATATACCACTCGGAATCGAGCCATTCATTGCATCGATGGTATGCCATATACCACCCAGAAATCAAATCACTTCCGTCGCAACATACTCTTTACGAACCAACGATCTCTTCCGACTCACGATTTTCGCAGTGATCGTGCTTGATCACAACCGTAACTCTAATTAAATCAAATTCGAAATAACTCGACGAATGTTTTCATTTGCTAACACAAGTCCGGTGTGCAACCGAACCGATTTCCTTTCTCAATTTATAACTTTTTGTTTTCTTCCGTTGCATCTTGTGCAATAATTCATTCTCAATATCCATCGTACTTCGTGTAACGATTTCACTTTGATTTACGTTGCACCACGTGTAACAATTTACTTTCAATACGTATTGCACATCGTGCAACGATTTATTTCTGATATTTACCGTACCTCGTGCAACGATTTATTTTCAATATGGGTTGCACATCGAGAAACGATTTATTTCAGACTTTCAAAGTCAATGCTCAAATCCGTTCAATACATTCGATATTGACTAATCGCTTTTCATCGCAATGCACATTCGAAATCAATATGTGAATCCGTTCGACACATTCAATATCAACTTTTATTTTATTTTTAACGCATCATTTACAATCAACGCGTGGCAATTACTTCAGCAACATTCCACGACTTTCATTGCACCGATGCAACCAACATCTCTCACATCGATCGTCGCAACCAATGAATATCTCGAATTACAATTCATGACATGTTGCATCCGCAGCAACAATTCATTGAATTCATATCTCGCAACTTGTTGCTCTTATAGCAACAAACCTTTTCCGACTTTTCCCGTAAACACCATATAATTTCTAAAACAACACGCGGCGAAATTACATGATTTGTATTAGACTTATTGTATGGAACATCCAGTGAGGCATCGAGTAGAGTCAAGAGTGAGTTCGATTGGTGGTGGGCAACGTTTTAGAATTGTAATGAAGCAAGCGTCCAGAGGAAATTGAGCCTAGAGCTCTGATACCAAGTTGTCACGCCCCAACCCGAAATCACCCGAATCATTGTCCTCACTGGGGCGTGATGCCGCACGAGCCTGGAGTTGTGCTCGTGCAAGGCAAGATGACAAGTTCTCAAATGGTTATCTTTGAGTTGCATATTAACAATGAAAGGAAAACAGAGTATACGAAACGATTCTCTTTATTCATATTCGAAATCCGATTACAAAGGCTTTCGATAGCCTAACAGAATTTGCCAGATTGGCTACAACACTCAAGTTCTCTCTTGCCCACAAAGGATTTTACCGTTCTATACATCATGCCTTCTATATCTCGGTCGCATCAATCCTGTTGCATATCCGAGCGTTAAGCGATCGCACACTTCAATACGCTTTGGCATTCCAAGCCTCAACGCGTTCAAGCGAAGCTCCGCCGCGAGCAGACCAATCCCTGAAGCTGCTAGCAAACTAGTGGGGGATTAGTACTTTCGTCCTCGCTGTACTGATCAGAAACCCACTGAACAAACCGACATTTAGTATTGTATTGATTCATGCAAGCATACAATTTAGTTCTTTTTTTATGTTCTCCTTAGGATGAGTTCATGGCATATTCGAAGACTGTAAAGCATGAAAAGCATGTTATTCAATTCGCATAAGTAAACAGGCAAACAATCTCGTGTTTGATCCGTGGCACGACTTCTTACCAAGTCGACGCACTCGCCCTTGCACCGACGCAAGGAGAATACGCCCATCAGTTTTCCCTGTCATGTTATAAGTGCCCTCTATTCAGGATCCATCCATGCAGGATACGTATACCTTGTACTTCCAAACCCATCGCCCTTAACTATATGAAGGTCACTAGCTTTCCGGGCTAGAATGGACTTATATTCATCGAATCGAAACATAAGACCATGTTAACTCTGTGCGGTTGCTAACCAACATCAGAGGCCATCAAAATAATCGCAGCAAGTGGCTTATCACATTCACCAGACGGCCGCTACCCACCTAAATGAAGTGCACCAATAATACCGAAAACGAATCCCTCCTAGGCCGAACGGTCCCAGCGCCCTGGCACACCGCGTTCGAGGGAATACCCATCCACGGGCTTTTATATCTTTAAGTCCATTTGACCATGCAATAAATCTTATCTTTCATGCAACCAAGCAAGTTTGCTTATCTCTATTTCAATTGGCACAACGTCCGAATGTCCTCAACGAACGCCCGAAGGCCGCGAACATTTTGAAGGCACCATGCCGCATTATCATCTCGTATTTCTTCCGTTAACTTTCTATGTTCTTACGTCTCATACTTCGTTTCAATGTTTCAACGGTATTATGCCTCAACTCAATGCTCCTCAACCGAACGACCCGAAGGTCCCGAACACCTTTCGAGACATTATGTCATATCTGACAGTTCCGTCACATTCATGCCACAACTGTATTCTTTCGCAACGAAGCCACCTTTTATTATCTCGTGCACATAGGCACGTTTTTACACATTTATCATCTATCTTTTGCGTCGTGCACTTGTTGTACGCGTCGAAGCCGTATTTCTATGCTTTAGTATTCAATGTCCGTGGCTTGCGCGCTAGGGCGCTCGCCTATTGTCTTTCAATATTCTAGCCGTTCTAACTCGTGTGCGAAGGCACGGTATGGTTCGTGCACTAAGGCACTCACCGAGTACAGTTATCCCGTGTTCTTACGGCTTGTGCACCGAGGCGCTCGCCTTTGCGATATCCAATGTTCTATAGCGACTCGTACGTCTGCCGTACGATTCATTTCAATTATTCTATCTAGTGTTCGACACGTACTATATTTATCTCTCTCTATCGAGCCATGCCCGTGACGTTGATAGGTTAACTCAGTATTTAATGATATGTATTTTACTTAAGCATGACGGAGTAGGCAAGAGAGTTAATGTCCCCCCACCTTGAGTCAATTTGCCTTGTTGTTTTGCCGAGCCGTTGCGGCTCGATTTCATAACTTCGTTGCACGGGCAACTCTCCTGACTTATCCATTCGAGCACTTCATGCTTATTGAATTATACGCCCGATTTGGCTTACCGTGCCAACGCCTCAGTCCGTCGCAAGGCGACGATTTGCTTTCGCGGACCCCTTACTGAAAAAGGCAAAAGATCGACCTCTAACATTTCAGCGTAAACGTATAGCCTGCAGCTGAAACCAACTAAAATTAATACTTGCATCGATTCGGACTTGCGCCTTGGTCGATTCGATTTCTTAGAATCTTCGATCCGTCTCAACGCACTTCTCCTTCGAGGCAACGCGGCGCTTCGCATCGATTCACTCGATGCATTCTTTGGGACAAGGCGACTCTTCGCATCGACTTAGTTCGATGCGTTGCTCGGGACAACTTAACACTTGCATCGTTATAACTTGATGCGTCCCTCGGGACGATACGTTTCTCGGGACAACGTAACTCTTGTATCGATTTACATCGATACGCAATCGGGTCAACGCTACTCTTCGAGTCAACGACTCAGCATAATGCACCGTGCGGAGTGGGGCATTACACTTCTAAGCGGATGAAGAATCTGTGGCACAGGACGTGCCTAAATCAATGCACTTTTGTACCCAGATTACTATCAACTGCTATTGTCAGCAGATGGCTACGCCATCACCGAACAAGCGTTCCGTCTTCCAGAGACTCTACTCTATGCCGACCCCACGCTAGAGGCTTAACAGGGGGTCGGTGAGCCATAGAGGAGACGAACCCCGCATCACCAAATGCTACGCGGTGCAGGGTTCCAGAGCTTTCAAGAAGCCCTCCCAGAATCCTTCCATATCGGTTGCTAAACCGAAGAGGAGGTCAGAGAGCAGTAAAGCTATGGTACCCGATGCAGGTGTGTTCCAAGGCACTCGTTCCAGATCTGCATTGGGTGCCTTGTCAAAAACTGGGAGTAGCCAGCCTCCTACCATGCACGACAACCCTGTGTTCCAATCTGAGGAGGCACAATAGGACATGAATGTCTCAATTGGTACAGCTAGTCACCAGACTGGGGTAGCAACCGTATTAAGTCCGAAGAAGATCACAATCTTATGGTATATCCTCAGGACAGCGAGGCTCAGGGATATGAGCCATAAAGTGAAGGATCCACGGCACCCTCGAGTCACCCTCAAATTCGGTCTGTGTTCATGGCCTATGACAATGAGGAAGACAACAATGAAGCTCTCAGACACGATGAAGACCTCGAGACGAAGTTAGATACACTGACGGACACCATGAAGACCCAGTCCTCAGTCATAATCGTCCTCAAGAGTAGCATGGCCCTTGATGCCTCTACACCTGCGCGTGATCCACCAACCAATGACGAATCCAACAGGCTGCCTACTGCCAATCATGCAGGACCATCTGTAATGCCCGTAGTTCGCATTACGTATTGGGAATACGTGTACATATTTCGGGCTCGTATTTTTGGTTTGTCATAATTAGTTAGCCTTGGGTTTTATTTTTTATGTTGCATTAGCATGGTTTATCATGGCATTGCATTGGCTTGGTTTGGTTCAGTTTAGTGGGTTTGGCTTGGTTTGGTTTTATGTGGAGGACCACTCCCACCTACCACCACTCCCACCATAAATATCAATCCTACTCTCTCTCTTCCATTATTACTCATCACTCTTTCTTTTTCCTCCCCATTAATTTCCCACCTACCAGAGAAAGAGAGGGAGAGCTTAGGCAAGTGCATCTTGCTTCATGGAGGAAGTCCATTTTTATTGTTCTATTGTCTTCCTCATGTGTTTCTAACCCACTTTAATACTTAGCATTTTTCATTTCCATGTTTAAATTCTTGTAAATCTAGCTTTGTGGTATTTTCGGTTTCCAGGAAGTTTTGATCTATCAAACTTGCATATTTTGCTAGTTGATGGTCCCATGTTGCAGAGAATTTCGTTTGGTCCAATTTGACCTACGGGAATTGCTGAGCCGCATGGGCATTTTCAGCACTTGGCCGCATGCAAATACCGAGTGAGCCGCATATGCATTATTTAATACATGTGCTGGCAAGCTTGCTTGCATGCTAATTATTAAGGCATGTGTTCTCTAAATGTATTATTTAATGCGTGGGTTAGCAAGCTTTGCTTGCATGCGCACGTGCAGTAGCGAGCCGCATAGGTATTATATTTTATTACATAGTGGAATGCATTCAGCCGCACGTATAGGCACTATATTTTAATGCATATATTCTAATGCATGCTCAGCCGCATATGGCACTTGGTTGTAGCCACGTAAGCATGAAATAATGCATTAGATGCATAAAATAATGCATGACCTTAGTCTTCAGCCGCATGCATTAATGCATTATATTATTGAATGTAGTATTTTAATGAATATTTAAATGCATTTAATAATGCATTTAATGCATTAGGCATTATATAGAGTCTGGTCGTATGCCATTGTACCAAGCATAGCCGCATGCTATTGTACCAAGTGCAGCCGCATGCATTTATGCATTCACCTCTATTGCATTTAATAATGCATTTAATGCATTATGCATTATACAAACCATAGCCGCATGGCCTCTCAGTAAAAGTATTTATATTAAATGCTTAATGGTTATGCCTTTGCATTTAATGCTATGGAATTAGCATTTAATGCCTTCCAGTGAAAGCAATTGTATTAAATGCTTATTGTTTATGCATTAGCATTTAAAGCTTATGGCATTAGCATTTAATGCCTTCCAGTTTTAGCATTTGCTTATATATGGCCGCATGGCTATATAGGCAATCACATGCTTAGTAATAGTCAGCCGTATGGGTATTTACAGCCACTACCAAAATTTATCGTTTTAGCGACGGCCACATCCGTCGCTAAGATGACGGTAATTACTATTAGCGACCGATTGCCGACGGATATTGGCCAAAAACATCCGTCGGCAATCAGCTCGTCGCTAATAACCTTCCGTCGCTAAGTTGTCGTCACATGACGGAATAGCGACGGATATTCGACGTCACAATACGAAATATTAGCGACGCATTTCCGACGGACTGTCGTCCACTTCAGCTTTTAAGTACTGAACTGTGTAGGCTATAGCGACGTAAATTTCCGTCGGTAACCTGTCGTAACAGCGTATCAGATCGTATCGTTCCGTCGCTAATCCGTCGACAGCTTCGGTATCAAGTGACGGATTAGCGACGGTTTTCTGACGAAAAAGCCGTCGACCAGCTTCTGGAAATTCATGTCATTTCCAGCAACTTGGCGACGGATAAGTCGTCGCTTTGCCGTCGAAAGGTATCGACCGAATAGCGACGGATTAACCATCGACCTTGTTCTGGAAATTCTTGTTATTTCCAGAACACGGGCGACGGATAGATCGTCGCTATTCCGTCGAACAATATATCATGCCGACGGATAGTCCGTCGACCATCCGTCGCTACCTGGGAAAAATTTTCAAATATCCAGTTAGCGACGGAATAACCGTCGCAAAACGGTCACAAGTCCGTCGCTAACTGAGAATATTTTGAAAAAAAATTACAGCTTTTTAGCTGTTCGCAAAGATTTGCATAAACCAAACCAATATATAATGCACACCAATTATCCAACAATCACATAGACCAAATATATTATGCACACCAATTATCCAAGAATCACATAGACCAAATATGCACATACGAATTTAATGCACACCAATTATCCAAGAATCATATACACCAATCCAAATTAATATAAAATAGACATCAATTATCCGGAAGAGTAACCTAATATCCATCGTTATAATCCGATCATTGCACAAATATTCCAAATTTTTCACAAATATTCTAAAGTACATAGGAAAGAGTTGGCCAGTTACAGTAACCTAATATCCAATCCTGACGACCGATCATAGCACAAATATTCTAAAATTTTCACAAATATTCTAAAACACATAGGAAAATCGACTTTGGCCTCAACAAAGACCACAAGTCAGACGATAAATCCTTACAGCCAGGGATGATAGTTGCGTTGAGGCATGTACCATTCTATCAGCCACTTTGCATACGAAGGCTAAATCTGGTTGAGGTCTTCTGTAGGGATAGGAGGGTCACTCCCGATGCTACTACTCTCTGACGGTGGCTCCTCCTTAGCTTCAAGCTTGGGAGCAATCTCTTCCCTGATGGTCATCGGTTCTTCCTTGACCTCGACCTTTGGTAACACCTTCTCCTTAACAGTCACCGGCTCTTGTTTGACGACGGAGACTTCCTCCGTGTCGACCTCCAAGGGTTTCTTGCCTCGACCCCTTCCTCGACTAGCAGTACCACCTCGACGAGTCCTAGGAGCCATCTTTCTGACAACAAAAATTTTCATATAGGGTAAAGAAATTTAC
This sequence comes from Iris pallida, assembly GCA_029216955.1. Lineage (NCBI taxonomy): Eukaryota > Viridiplantae > Streptophyta > Magnoliopsida > Asparagales > Iridaceae > Iris > Iris pallida. Next base: position 11,787,539 of record JANAVB010023999.1, on the reverse strand, counting down.
TCAAGTTATAAAAGTTGTGATGTTGGTTTTTTGCGTTCATCATCATTAGAGGGAGCAGCACTGGAAAAGTTGTGACGTTGGTAGCATGAGAGAGTAAAAATCTGTATCACAAGACTAACAGAATTACTATGTAATCATGTACTCACTAATAACCGGATGTAACTGGAGTCGTTGGGCCTATCGTGCAGTAATTTGTGGATCCGCTGGTATAGGCCAGATGTACTTAGTATCTAGTGTTTCAGATTAGTATCGGTCTATCGGTTTGGTATAGGACGTATCATATTGGTATTGGCCTTAACAAATTGGTATCGTCCTATATCCGATATGTACATGTATCGGCCGAATAGCTAGGATTCATATTGGTCTTATCGATTTGGTATCGGTCATATCCGATAGGTATCGGCTGTGTTGGATTAGTATAGACTATTTCGGATTAGTATCGTGGAAGGTTTAGTAACAACTGTACTTGGATTTCTCTCTTCTCGAGCTAGAATACCATTGCAAGAGAATCATCAGATCGTGATTGGCCAGTTACAGTAACATACATACTTTCTTTTCCATCAGGAAAAGCGAGATTGAAAAGGAAGTATGTATGTTCTGTAACTGGCCATCTACGCTCTCGTGACTCTCTTGCAATGGTAATCTAGCTCTAGAAGAGAGAAATCCAAGTACAGTTGTTACTAAACCTTCCATAATACTAATCCGAAATGGTATATAATAATCCAACACGGCCGATACCTATCGGATATGACCGATACCAAATCGATAAGGCCAATATGACTTAATGGCTATACGGCCGATACATATCGGATAGGACGATACCAATTTGCTAAGACCAATACCAACCGATACGGTCCATACCAAAACGATAGATCGATACTAATCCGACACGGTCAATACTTATAAGTACCTACGGTCCAGGAGGTTGATCCGCTAGTATATCCATGTACGAACAATGAAGTAACGTTCCATTTCAATTTGGATGTGAAAATCTGTATCGTAAGACAAACTAAACATAATCAGTTCTATTTCACATGCTTAATTGCCAAGTATGGGAACGAATGGCTCAGAACACAACCTAAAATTCATTCTAGCATACATTAGTGTGAATCATCTACGTTCTGTACATATAGTGTAGTATATGTTCTTATCGTATCTAGTATCTGAAGGATGTAACCGAATCAAGATAAACTCACATAGATTACAGGTGCCCCACATTTGAGTGCTACACCAAGATTCACCGTGATGAGGTTAGTGATTTATTTAACCTAATATAGTAATCTTGTAATTTAAAGTTGGAAGAACATGCAAGTAGCCTTATAGTTTCTGCCTCGCCAGTCGAATGGCTTAATTGCCAAGTATCGGAACGAATGGCTCAGAACACAACCCGAGATTCATGCTAGCATACATTAGTGATTCATCTTGATTCTGTTACGTCCTTCAGATACTAGATACGATAAGAACATATACTACACCATATGTACAGAACATAGATGATTCACACTAATGTATGCTAGAATGAATCTTGGCTTGTGTTTTGAGCCATCCGTTCTGATCAAGCATCTTCCTTCTTCTCTCCTCCACCATAGGTCTGAACAAATCTGCTCCTCCCTCTACTTCCCTTCTTCTTATTTGACTCTCTCAGCAACATATGACATCCAGCTCAAGTGTAGAGTCGGGAGAGAAGAAGTGGGCAGAAAGAGGAGGGGGAAGTAGCACAGCCGGCGATATGACCCGGAGGAAGTACATAGGTTTTCTTCAACAGACGTAGGAGAACTATAAGGATATATCTTTTCCCAACATATCACCTTGTCAAAGACCCTTAATGTTATTCACATGAAGGGTCTTCGACAAGATGACATGTTGTGAAAAGATATATCCTTATAGTTCTCCTACGGCTATTGAAGAAAACCTTTGTACTTCCTCCGAATCATGCCACCGGCTGTGCTGCTTCCCCCTCCTCTTCCTGTCCACTTCTTCTCCTCCGACTATACACTTGAGCTGGATGTCATATGTGGCTGAGAGAGTCAAATAAGAAGAAGGGAAGTAGAGGGAGGAGCAGATTTGTTCAGAGCCATGGTGGAGGAGAGGAGAAGGAAGATGCTTGATCGGAACGGATGGCTCAGAACACAAACCAAGATTCATTCTAGCATACATTAGTGTGAATCATCTATGTTCTGTACATATGGTGTAGTATATGTTCTTATCGTATCTAGTATCTGAAGGACGTAACAGAATCAAGATGAACTCACTAATGTAATACTAAGACATCATCTACTACTATATAAGATATAGTAATAGGTTGTCGTATCATCATTGCCGAGGGATGAGGGTCGGAGGACAGTCAACTTTATCTAAGGCTACTTGCATAGTTTCTGCCTCGCCAGTCGAATGGCTGCAGGGACTATGTCCTGATCACCATGGCCTACCGTAGACTAATGCAAATGGAGCTCGAAATATCCGTCGCTAACCGGTCACTAGTCTGTCGGTAACTGAGAATTTTTTTGAAAAAAAAATTACAGCACTTTCCCTGTTCACAAAAATATGCATAAACCAAACCAATATATAATGCACACCAATTATCCAAGAATCACATAGACCAAATATGCACATACGAATTTAATGTACACCAATTATCGTATCTACGGCTACATAGTTTCTGCCTCGCCAGTCGAATGGCTGCAGGGACTATGTCCTGATCACCATGTCGTACCGTAGATTAATGCAAATGGAGCTGGAGCCAAAATACAGAAACCAAAATACAAAATACAGAAACCAAAATACAAAATACAGAAACCAAAATACAAAATACAGAAACCAAAATACAAAATATAGAATCCAAAATAGGACCCTCTGTGAGAACGGATGGCTCAGAACACAACCCAACCGGAGAGAATACTCTGAGAGATCCATCTGTGTAGGACGTATACTCTGAGATATCACCTTTACAAGAATGATATAAGTAGTGGGATCGAGTGTTGGAGGAGATACTATCAGAGCATACGTCCTACTCAGATGGGTCTTTCACCGTTACTATTTTTTCCTGACGGCATGTTGGATGTGCTCCGTCCACATATTCTTGCTCCGAGCCAAAACTTTATCCCAGAGCTCAAGTGGACATCCTTGGTGTAGAGCTTGAGTGGGAGGTTCCTGACAGCATGGTGGTCTCCTTTATTAAAGTATCCGTGTTCGTCCCACAACCAATGTTGGATGAGCACGGATACTTTGACAAAGGAGGCCACCATGCTGTCAGGAACCTCTCACTCGAGCTCTACACGAAGGATGTTCACTTGAGCTCCGGGGCAAAGTTTTGGCTCGAAGAAAGAATCTGTTGACGGAGCACATCCACCTTGCTGTCAGAAAAAAATATTAACGGTGAGAGACCAATCTGAGTAGGACGTATACTCTGATAGTATCTCCTCCAACACTCGATCCCACTACTGATATCATTCTTGTAAAGGTGATATCTCAGAGTATACGTCCTACACAGATGGATCTCTCAGAGTATCCTCTAGTGATAGGTTGTCGTATCATCACTGCCGAGGGATGAGGGTCGAAGAACAGTCAACTTTATCTACGGATACATAGTTTCTGCCTCGCCAGTCGAATGGCTGTAGGGACTATATATGTCCTGATCACCATGTCGTAGTCCAATACAATCCAGAGATTGACACAGTTCTAGTTCATATATGTAGTCCAATACAAATAGTCTAATACAAAAACAACTCAATACAAATAGTCCAATACAAATAAGTACTAATAGCTAATGAGAACCATGCTGCTCACACAAACGCTCAGTGATACGTTCACGCAACCACCTCGAAAAAGCGAGATTTTTGGCGCGAGGAGAGCTGTCGTCCCTTGCAAGGACTGCATGAAGAGTCCTCTCGGTCTCACTAGCTACCGGTGCTGGATGAATAGAACTCCTGGTCTCACTAGCAACCGGTGCCACTTCCTCCTTAACTGTAGGAGGAGCCACCTCAGCATTCACTGTTTTCCTCAAACGACGTGCCGCTCCTCGGGTCATGGGTGCCATCTGGTAAGATCGATAGTCACAAATAATATAATTGTAACATAAGCAAGCTAACTAAAGGAACCATCATGAAATTTGAGTACATTTTCGAAAGCCGATAAAGTATAAAAATTCAATTTTTTGCCAAGTGTGAGAACGGATGGCTCAGAAGACAACCCAACATTCATTCAAGCATACATTAGTGTGAATCATCTATGTTCTGTATATATGGTGTAGTATATGTTCTTATCGTATCTAGTATCTGAAGAACGTAACAGAATCAAGATGAACTCACATAATGTAATACTAAGACATCATCTACTACTATATAAGATATAGTGATAGGTTGTCGTATCATCATTGCCGAGGGATGAGGGTCGGAAGACAGTCAACTTTATCTACGGCTACATAGTTTCTGCCTCGCCAGTCGAATGGCTACAGGTACTATGTCCTGATCACCATATCATACCGTAGATCAAATGGAGCTGGAACTGGAGGCAAAATACAGTACTACTTCACCATGTCGTACCATTTTACTCTCTCTCTCCTCCCCCCTCCGGCGCTCTCACTCTCTCCGGCGCTGTCACACTACTAATTCCTATGTGTTTTAAGTGTGAGAACGGATGGCTCAGAACACAACCCAAGATTCATTCTAGCATACATTAGTGTGAATCATCTATATTCTGTATACATATCGTGTAGTATATGTTAACCTTATCGTATCTAGTATCTAAATGACGTACGTAACAGAATCAAGATGAACTCACTAATGTAATACTAAGACATCATCAACTACTATATAAGATATAGTGATAGGTTGTCATATCATCATTGCCGAGGGATGAGGGTCGGAGGACAGGCAACTTTATCTACGGCAACATAGTTTTTGCCTCGTCAGTCGAATGGCTGCAGGGACAATGTCCTGATGACCATGTCGTACCGTAGATTAATGCAATTAATGGAGCTGGAAATATCCGTCGCTAACCGGTAACTAGTCCGTCGCTAACTGAGATTGTCACATACACATATGTATATCACAGCTAGATGTATAGATATATACATCTATACAGAAGCACACAACTGATAGAACTCGCACTGTCCTTGAGACAGTGAACATATATATACACCATGAATCCAAAGCCCATATATATTCACATTTACTAATCCAAACACCACCAAACTAATGGAACACCCAATATGGATAACACATTATTTAGCCAATATATAAACTCAGATGAATTTGAGAAGCAAAGCCACCCGCCGCCCCCGACCAAAGCCCGCCGCCCCAAGCCCGCCGCCTAGTAGTTCGGTTGCATATATATATGAAGAGTGCTTATGGGTATGCGTCGGTTGTAAATAGCCCCGACGTACCCGCCCCAAGCCAGCCGCCCAGCCCCCGACGACGCCGCCCCAAGCCCACCGCCCAGCCCCCGACCCAAGCCAGCCGTCCAGCACCCGACGCCCCTGCCCCAAGCCAGCCGCCCAGCCGCCGACGCCGCCGCCCCAAGCCCACCGCCAAGCCCCCGCCCCAAGCCAGCCGCCCAGCCCCCAACGCCGCCGCCCCAAGCCCACCGCCCAGCCCCCGCCCCAAGCCAGCCGCCCAGCCCCCGATGCCCCAACCCCAAGCCCGCCTCCCAGACCCCGACGCCCCTGCCCCAAGCCCACCGCCCAGACCCCGGCCCAAGCAAGCCGCCCAGCCCCCGACGCCCCCGTCTCAAGCCCACCGCCCAGCCCCCGACCCAAGCAAGCCGCCCAGACCCCGACGCCCCAACCCCAAGCCCGCCTCCCAGACCCCGACGCCCCCGCTCCAAGCCTACCGCCCAGACCCCGACCCAAGCCAGCCGCCCAGCCCCCGATGCCCTAACCCCAAGCCCGCCTCCCAGACCCCGACGCCCCCGCCCAGCCCCCGACGCCCCAAACCCAAGCCCGCCGCCCAGCCCCCGACGCCCCCGCCCCAATCCCACCGCCCAACCCCCGACCCAAGCCAGCCGCCAAGCCCCGGACGGCCCAGCCCCAAGCGCGTCGCCCAGCCCCTATACCGCGAGAGAGAGAGAGAGAGATCGAGAGAGAGAGAGAGAGGGGGTTACCTTCGGGAGAGAGAGAGGAGAGGACGCCGACGCAGACGACGACACCGACGTCGATCACCGAAGCCGACACCGGCGAGAGAGAGAGAGAGAGAGAGAGGAGAGAGAGTGAATTTGGGGGGAATGCGAAAAGTTCCCCCCGCCGTTCTATTTAAAGTCTGGAACATTTATATAGCGACGGACGAGCGACTGGTAAAAGACCGTCGCCCAGCCGTCGCCTATTTTGGTAAGTGCCGACTGAATATCCGTCGCTAAGTCGTCGTAAATATGTCCCGCCAATTTCCTACACAATTCCCGCCAAATAATCGACTGTGTAGCGACGACGGTAAATCCGTCGCTATAACACCGACAGTCTAGCGACGGATGTGCGACCTTTCCTCCCCCTAAAATTAAAATAAAAATGGAAAATACATATAGTCGGAAATCAGTCGCTGAACGGCCACGAAAACGTCGCTAATACCGACGGAAAATGTTCGTCGCTAAAAAAACCGTCGCTAAATGAGTGTATTTTGGTAGTGAGCATTAATAATTGCTTGATGCAGAGCCGCATGGTCTTTGGCCATTAAATAATATTATTATTTGCAGGTTGAAATTTTTGCATGGAATCTAAGGTGAGCCGCATAGGCTCCCTTCCCCCACTATCTAATATTTTGGCCACGTGAGCCACTCTTTTACTGGCAGTCATCATTTCATTGTTTGGCCACGTGCCCCTTTCCTTGTTTAAGTGAAAGCTCGCATTTATTGTCTTCCCACTCTCGGTCTTTTCTGACTGCATGAATATTTCTTGTTAGCAATTACTATTGGCCGTATGGCCCCCTTCAACTATTTTCTGGCCGCATATGCTTTGGCTGGCCGCATGGGTGGCCCCCCCACTCTCTTTGACCGCATGTTTGTTCTCCCACTTTTGGACTGCATGGGGTCCACTTTGATTGTTTAATGTTTTATTTGTCTGAATTGTGGTCAGAATTTCTCTCCACTCCCAACATGAAAGTTGTAGAGTTTTTCTTTGGCTTCAAGAATATATATATTATATATTTATTATTATTTAATTGTACAAGTTTCTCCCCTCCTTGATAATGGCATGACTTGATAGTGACCCGCCGTGGTGCACTCCTGACAAGATAACTTGACCTGACAATTTGACATGATAACTTGATATGATAATTCTTGATAGTGGCCCGCCGTGGCGCACTCTTGACATGATAAACCTAACATGATATATTTCTCAAAATGCTGTTGTAGCGGCTAACACGACTTGACAAGATTGAATGACTTGGACACCGTGGACGATTGTGCTTGTACAAATGAACCCGTCTTATCTTGCATCATATCTAGGATGGGGATCCCTGAGTACCACGGTCAGAGGAACCCACTGAAATCGACTAAGGATAATCACTAGAATAATCCAGTAGTCATAAAGAGATTTTCCAGCTACCGGCAATCCCGTTATCTGGGCGCCCTACTTGGGATCTGAAGCCTGCCGTCGAGTAGGGCACATTTCCAGCACACTGTCATGTGTTGTAACCTCTAAGTCACCAAAGGGTACATGCATTTCCTGGACGATGTACCCACTTGAATTCAACCCAAATTGCGTCCGGATAGCCTGGATGGTCTGCAGGGCTTGTGGCTGTGGAATAATCTCGCTGCATCTTGTTAGTAACTAGGCATGTGGTAACCCTAGTTAGCTAAAGTATCAAGCCGTACTTTTTGCTTGACCGTGAAATGTTGGATGAAGTTTACCAGTCTATTCTTGTCTTGATTCTGTACAAGATTGTCACATGACCTGTTTTCTTATTTTATCTTGCCGATAAATGGTGGGAGAAACCAAGTTTGGTTCAGACGAAGGGTTACAACCCCAGTCCTTGTTTGGTTTACGGGTTGTAACCTGGTTATCTGAATAGTCCCATGGTTATCTCATCGTATATCACCTGTCCTACTTTTCTTTAATTACTGTCTTTTATATATTTTTTCACTCTTGTGCTAAATGCTGGTTTTAGATCCTAAGTGAAGCCTCCTTTGTGGCACTTGCTTTTTCTGGGGTCTGACCCAGCTGGTTTTGTATGGCCAGATACCGGAGTAGCACCAGAGGATCTACCGACTTTCCAGCCCGATGGTGAACACCAGGCGTAACCAGGGCAACGAGTGGGTTTATTTTTGCTCTCCCACTCTATTGTAAAATTATTCTTTTGAGGCGTTTAGCCGTCGAGCCAGTGTTAGCTCGTGTACATTTTACTTACTGTCTGCCTACGGGCTGTAACATGATTGGCAACCTAGGGTTGATCATGTATGACTAAACTCTTGCTAGTACTCACATTTTGTAACGACTAGCTTCATGATCAGCTGAATATGTAATGTTTGGGACGCCTTACTGTCGTATATTTGGTGATCTTACATCTTGTAACTCTATTTACTTGCTTGTGATTGAGACACTAGGCTTGTTATTGACCATAAGAGACTAATGGCTTGTAGATAAACCCTCATATATCTAGACAGCCGTGATTGTATAGTGGAGTGGATCCCATTTCATTATACGTAGCTGGCTATGTCTGCCCTCGCTCTCCAGTATTCTGGTTCTGGGGCGTGACATGGTTTAAGTGGTGGCCCATGCAGGTCTTGTAAATCAATATATGTGAGGGTTTACCGAATAGATGTCTCAATCAGTACTCGTCCTTGATCTCTGCTCGTATCCTCTTGATTCCTGAACTTCTTGTCCTGATCACATGCTTGTAATCGTTGATCTGTCCTGGTCCTTCCTTATTGTTCCCGTGTCGTCTTCTTCAGCAACATTGAACCTGGACCTGCCGATCAGCAAGGCGGATCACCTCCCGTGGACCAGCAGCAACAAGAAAATCAGGCCCAGCACTCAGGAGCAGCCTCCCGAGTCATGTCTAGCGGGGATCCCGAGCCACCAGTTTAGCCCGTCCAGCCTGCAGAGCCCGATGATAGCACTTTGGTGGGTCTCATCAGGACCTTGTTAGCTTTCCAGGATCGTAGAGGAGATGCCTTGCACCAGGCAGTAGAAGATGCTCTGAACAGAGGCGGTCGTCATGAAAACAGTACAGCGAACAGTTTCAAGCGCCTGAACCCTCCATTCTTCGATGGCAGTGAAGATACCATCGCTGCTGATACGTGGCTTCAGGATACTGAGGTAATTCTAGAGGCAGCCAGGACTCCCGAAGACAAAAAGGTGGCCGTGGTGTACCTACAGTTATTGGATCTTGCCCGTAGGTGGTGGGCGGCACAGGCCGCGGGACTAGTGGCACCTAGTGCTTGGGCGGTATTTCGTGAGAGATTCCAGACCAAGTACTTCAATGCGGTGGCTCGGTACGATCTACAAACCAAGTTCACCAATCTGAAGCAAGGAGGCAGAACGGTCGACGGATATGCGGTCGAGTTTTCGAGGCTCAGTCGGTTTGCTCCCACCTTGGTGGCAACCGAGTATGATAGAGCCCAGCGGTTCCAGCAGGGGCTCCACCTCGAGATTTTGTTGGCAGTGGAACAGTTTGAGCATCAGACTTTTAATGCAGTACTGAGGGCAGCCAGGAGGCACGAGTATACCTCCCACATGATAGTGGACAGGATCGGAGGTCGGAAGCGATCTCATGGTCAGATGACCCAGTCGACAGCACCAGCCCCGGCAGTCAGGGCTTTAACAATTGGAACTCCGAGGCAGGCGGCCTCAGTGACGTCGGTCACGTCCCCTCAGCAGCAGAAGCAGAAGCAGTCTTCCACAATGGGCTGCACTCATTGTGGAAAGCCAGGACACGTTGTTTTGGAGTATCGCAGAGCACAGGGATTGTGTTTGGCTTGTGGGGCACTGGACCACAAGATAGGGTCCTGTCTGAATAGGGCCAGTTCATCGTCGGCCCAGACTAGTCCCTCGGTAAGGGGACCAGCACCAGCACCAGTGCAGCAGCAGTACCAGCCTCCGAGGCCATTGCCGCCTCAGACCCAAGTCTTTCCGCAGTAGAGACTCCAACAGTATGCCCTGGTCCAAGCTCAGATTCAGAACCGGCAGAGAGATTTCTAGCAGGATATCTTCCCTCTTCCTTATGCCTTCAATTTCTTGCTTGCATGATTGATTGATTGTTTGATTGATTGCTTAGTATAGCTTGTCCTTGCAATCTCTAGCCTCTTGATTAAATTCCGAGGACAGAATTATTTTAAGGTGGGTAGAGTTGTAATGCCCGTAGTTCACATTACGTATTGGGAATACGTGTACGTATTTCGGGCTCGTATTTTTGGTTTGTCATAATTAGTTAGCCTTGGGATTTATTTTACATGTTATATTAGCATGGTTTATCATGGCATTGCATTGGCTTGGTTTGGTTCGGTTTAGTAGGTTTGGCTTGGTTTGGTTTTATGTGGAGGACCACTCCCACCTACCACCACTCCTACCATAAATATCAATCCCACTCTCTCTCTTCCATTATTACTCATCACTCCTTTTTCTTCCTCCCCATTAATTTCCCACCTACCAGAGAAAGAGAGGGAGAGCTTAGGCAAGTGCATCTTGCTTCATGGAGGAAGTCCATTTTTATTGTTCCATTGTCTTCCTCATGTGTTTCTAACCCACTTTAATACTTAGCATTTTTTATTTCCATGGTTAAATTCTTGTAAATCTATTTTTGTGGTATTTTCGGTTCCCAGGAAGTTTTGATCTATCAAACTTGCATATTTTGCTAGTTGATGGTCCCATGTTGCAGAGAATTTCGGTTGGTCCAATTTGACCTACGGAATTGCTGAGCCGCATGGGCATTTTCAGCACTTGGCCGCATGCAAATACCGAGTGAGCTGCATATGCATTATTTAATGCATGTGCTGGCAAGCTTGCTTGCATGCTAATTATTAAGGCATATGTTCTCTAAATGTATTATTTAATGTGTGGGTTAGCAAGCTTTGCTTGCATGCGCACGTGCAGTAGCGAGCCGCATAGGTATTATATTTTATTGCATATTGGAATGCATTCAGCCTCACGTATAGGCACTATATTTTAATGCATATATTCTAATGCATGCTCAGCCGCATATGGCACTTGGTTGTAGCCACGTAAGCATAAAATAATGCATTAGATGCATGAAATAATGCATGACCTTAGTCTTCAGCCACATGCATTAATGCATTATATTACTGAATGTAGTATTTTAATGAATATTTTAATGTATTTAATAATGCATTTAATGCATTAGGCATTATATAGAGTCTGGCCGTATGCCATTGTACCAAGCATAGCCGCATGCTATTGTACCAAGCGCAGCCGCATGCATTTATGCATTTACCTCCATTGCATTTAATAATGCATTTAATGCATTATGCATTATACAAACCATAGCCGCATGGCCTCTCATTGAAAGCATTTGTATTAAATGCTTAATGGTTATGCCTTTGCATTTAATGCTATGGAATTAGCATTTAATGCCTCCCAGTGAAAGCAATTGTATTAATTGCTTATTGTTTATGCATTAGCATTTAAAGCTTATGGCATTAGCATTTAATGCCTTCCAGTTTTAGCATTTGCTTATATATGGCCGCATGGCTATATAGGCAATCACATGCTTAGCAATAGTCAGCCGCATGGGATTTACAGCATTAATAATTGCTTGATGCAGAACCGCATGGACTTTGGCCATTAAATAATATTATTATTTGCAGGTTAAATTTTTTGCATGGAATCTAAGGTGAGCCGCATAGGCTCCCTTCCCCCACTATCTAATATTTTGGCCACGTGAGCCACTCTTTTACTGGCAGTCATCATTTCATTGTTTGGCCACGTGCCCCTTTCCTTGTTTAAGTGGAAGCTCGCATTTATTGTCTTTCCACTCTCGGTCTTTTCTGACTGCATGAATATTTTTTGTTAGCAATTACTATTGGCCGCATGGCCCCCTTCAACTATTTTCTGGCCGCATATGCTTTGGCTGGCCGCATGGGTGGCCCCCCCACTCTCTTTGACCGCATGTTTGTTCTCCCACTTTTGGACCGCATGCGGTCCACTTTGATTGTTTAATGTTTTATTTGTCTGAATTGTGGTCAGAATTTCTCCCCACTCCCAACATGAAAGTTGTAGAGTTTCTCCTTGGCTTCAAGAATATATATATTATATATTTATTATTATTTAATTGTACAAGTTTCTTCCCTCCTTGATAATGGCATGACTTGATAGTGACCCGCCGTGGTGCACTCCTGACAAGATGACCTGACAATTTGACATGATAACTTGACATGATAATTCTTGATAGTGGCCCGCCGTGGCACACTCTTGACATGATAAACCTGACATGATATATTTCTCAAAATGCTGTTGTGGCGGCTAACACGACTTGACAAGATTGAATGACTTGGACACCGTGGACGATTGTACTTGTACAAATGAACCCGTCTTGTCTTGCATCATGTCTAGGACGGGGATCCCTGAGTACCACGGTCAGGGGCACCCACTGAAATCGACTAAGGATAATCACTAGAAAAATCCAGTAGTCATGAAGAGATTTTCCAGCTACAGGCAATCCCGTTATCTGGGCGCCCCACTTGGGATCTGTAGCCTGCCGTCGAGTACGGCACATTTCCAGCACACTGTCATGTGTTGTACCCTCTAAGTCACCTAAGGGTACATGCATTTTCTGGACGATGTACCCACTTGAATTCAACCCAAATTGCGTCCGGATAGCCTGGATGGTCTGCAGGGCTTGTGGCTGTGGAATAATCTCGCTGCATCTTGTTAGTAACTAGGCCTGTGGTAACCCTAGTTAGCTAAAGTATCAAGCCGTACTTATTGCTTGGCCGTGAAATGTTGGATGAAGTTTACCAGTCTATTCTTGTCTTGATTCTGTACAAGATTGTCACATGACCTGTTTTCTTCTTTTATCTTGCCGATAAATGGTAGGAGAAACCAAGTTCGGTTCAGACGAAGGGTTACAACCCCGGTCCTTGTTTGGTTTACGGGTTGTAACCTGTTTATCTGAATAGTCCCATGGTTATCTCATCGTATATCACCTGTCCAGCTTTTTTTTAATTACTGTCTTTATATATTTTTTTACTCTTATGCTAAATACTGGTTTTAGTTCCTAAGTGAAGCCTCCTTTGTGGCACTTGCTCTTTCTGGGGTCTGACCCAGCTGGTTTTGTATGGCCAGATACCGGAGTAGCACCAGAGGATCTACCGACTTTTCAGCCCGATGGTGAACACCAGGCGTAACCAGGGCAACGAGTGGGTTTATTTTTGCTCTCCCACTCTATTGTAAAATTATTCTTTTGAGGCGTTTAGCCGCCGAGCCAGTGTTAGCTCGTATACATTTTACTTACTGTCTGCCTACGGGCTGTAACATGATTGGCAACCTAGGGTTGATCATGTATGACTAAACTCTTGCTAGTCTTCATATTTTGTAACGACTAGCTTCATGATCAGCTGAATATGTAATGTTTGGGACGCCTTACTGTTGTATATTTGGTGATCTTGCATCTTGTAACTCTATTTACTTGCTTGTGATTGAGACACTAGGCTTGTTATTGACCATAAGAGACTGATGGCTTTTAGATAAACTCTCATATATCTAGACAGCCGGGACCGTATAGTAGAGTGGATCCCATTTCATTATACGTAGCTGGCTATGTCTGCCCCCGCTCTCCAGTATTCTGGTTCTGGGGCGTGACACCATCCTCGTCTACTCCATCGGCTACAGGCTCCGCAATGTCGGCCGAAATACAGCAGGCCATCAAAGAGAAGTATGCTCGTCATAATGCCAAGGAGAAGCAAGCAACGCTCCGGAAGATGGGGATCCGGCAGCCATACCCTGCCGAGTGGGACAACATCGTCTATCATACGAAATACAATCCGCAAACTCTTAGACATTATGAAGGAAATGGGTCTTTTCGACAATACTTGATGTAATCCCCCTATATTTAATATGGGGATTCTTTAATTTATTATGAAATTATAGTCATTTTAGGAAATTTTATAGTAATAATTGGTATATTGTATATATTTGTAAGTATGGTATTTATAATATTTATACAAAATATATGAGTAGTATATATGTTTTATTGAATTATATGAGAAATATATAATTATATTGAATTAAATGGGTTATATAGTTTAATATTCTTTATATTTAAGTTCTTTAAATTTTTAGTAAATAAAGGGAATTATATGAGTATACATAATATACATATATATATGTATATATATTTTATATATATATATATATATATATGTGTGGGGGGGGGGGGGTGTGTGTATATAAGATGCTTCCCCTCCCGAGCCGCTCCCCTCCCCCCCACGGGGGACCTAGGGATTCCCTTCCCCTCCGAGTCTGGCCTCTCCCATCGGTGCCCCTCCTCTCTCCGCCGCGTCCCGATGGGGCCTCCCTGGTCGGCTGATTGCCTGGCTCTGGTGGGCCAGCTCCCCCTCCACCAACACCCCTCTCCCATCCACCTCGTCCTCTACCACCCCCTCCTGCCCCCTTCCACCCCCAGTCGTCACCCCCCATCCCCGAGTTCTCGACCTCACCGCCCCCGCTCCTCCCACACCCCTCCGCTTCCTTTCGTCCCCTGCCCCATTCTCCAAGTTCCCCCACTCGGCTCCCATGTTCGCCCACCCTCCCCCGTTCCCCTCCCTTCCGGTCGCCGGACCCCACCTGACCGCTTGGGATACAGGGCAGGCTGCCCCGCCCTCTATTTCCATCCTTTGTTCGAATTTCGAATGGCACAGTCATCTTCTTGAATAGGGCGCCCCACCGCTTCGCGGGTCTCGAGAGCGCAGGCATCTGTCCCCTCGTGGCAGGTGCAGGCTGCTCGTCCGACGTGGTAGGACCCCCACCTCCACCCACTTCCATCGCAACTTTTGGAGCCGTTGACTCCTATGCGGCCCCCTCTTGTCGGCCTATTGCGTCCGCATGTCTCACCTATTCAGGAGCTTATGCGGCTCCCCCCTCTGCAGTTTTTGTGGCCCCCTCCTCTGATGCCCATGTGACCCATTTTGTGATGCATCCCTCTCGCCTCGAGGCTCCCTCAGCTGCGGTTAGTCCGCATGCCGCTCTCCCGCCGCATGTGGCGGACCCCACTCCCTCTACCGTGGCTCTTTTGTCCGCATGTATCCCCCCTTCTGAGGCGTATGCGGCCCCCTCAGTCGAGGCTCTTGCGGCCGCAGGTATCCCCTCATTAGGGGCTTACGCGGCCTCCTCCTCTGCATTCCCCCTTTTATCTGGGCTTATACGGCTCCCTCTTCTGCATGCCTCCCTTCATCAGCGGCTTATGCGGCCCTCTCCTCTGCGACTTTTGTGGTCCCCTTATCTGAGGCCCATGCGACCCATCCCTCCAGCCTTGAGGCTCTCTCTGCTGCGTATGGTCTCTCGTCCGCGTGTATCCCCTTCCCCTCATCAGGGGCTTATACGGCCCCTTCCTCTTCATGTCCCCGCTCATCAGGAGCTTATGCGGCCCCCTCCACTGCGGCTTTTGTGGCCCCCTCTTCAGATGCCCAAGCGACCCACCCCCCAGCCTCGAGGCTCCTTCAACTGCAGTTGGTCCGCATGTTGCCTACTCGACCCTCTTGGCGGACCCCACTCCCTCTCACGAGGTTCTTCCGTCTGCAATCCCCCTGATGCGGCATATGTAGCCACCTCCGCCAAAGCTTATGCCCTCCGTGCGGTGGTTGGCCCGTATGGCGCCCTCTCATGGCGGCTTATGCGACCCCCCGAGTTTACCTTGATGCGTGCCCCTTTCGCTCGGGTGTGGCGGCCGCATGGCCCATTGCCGCGGCCAATATTGTCCACTCAGCATTAGGCGCGCTTGCCATCTGGCCCCCTGCCCCGGCTCACGAGACCCCCCCGTATTCTTATGCGGCCCCTTCTTAGAGCCATTTTATCTCGCACTTGCCTAATCTCACTCCCTCAGTGTGCTTCTTGCCATTTCTCCCCCCGACCCCACCCTTGCCAAATGACCTCTTAGCTTTGGCTCACCTGCTTTCGTCCCCTTTCGCAGTTCCCCGGGCCTTACCTCACCTCACATCACCCCACCCCTCCTCCAACCCCACCCTCAACTTCCTCTCCTCCACCCCGCTCTATCTGCTACCGCCTTTCATCCCCCCAGCCCCCATCCGTCGCCTTAGCGGGTGGTGCTCAGTCCCCCAACGACTCTCATTAGCGTCTGATGCTTCGCACCCCGATGACATCCGCCTCAGTGCCAGCTACGGCTGCTCCTCATCATGGCCCCTATACCTCCTCTATCGCAGCACGATCCTTTGCCGAGATCCTTCGTCCGGACCGATCCTCCAATATCCTTCTTTATTTTCCTACAATAGAGCTACCAAAGATCGATTTCACCCATTCATCGGATGCGCCTATCGTGGTGCCTTTCTCCTCTTCAGACATCTCGAGCCTAGCCACCTTATTCCCATTTAACTTGGTTCTTAAATTTTTTGGCAGGTGCCCTAAGCTGTCCAGAGTTCAGGAAGTTATCGTCAGCTGGCACCTCACCTTCGCGTACCAAGTCGCTCCCATGGACGTCAAGCACCTTCTCCTCCACCTTTCCTCGGAAAGCGACTACACTTTCGTCTGGGCCAGAGGCACCGGCAAGATAGATGCCCACATCATAAAAATTGTTAAATGGTCCCCGGACTTCAACATTAAAGAAGACTCGGCGATCATCTTAGCATGGGTCACCTTCCTGAACCTTCCCCTAATCTGCTTCGCACCCGCAGCTTTGAAAATGATAGCCAGTTCTTTTGAACGTTCATGGCAGTAGCAGAAGAAACTCACAATCTCTCCAAGGGAAACTATGCTAAAATTTGTATGGAACTTGACATCTCGAAGGACCTTCCCGACCATATCCAAATCGCTCTTGACAACAAGATTCACACACAGCGAATCATTTATGACAACAATATCATCTATTGCAAACACTATCGTTTACGTGGACACTCCTCTGAGTACTGCTTCCACGAACACCCTGAGCACAAAGGAAAAACTTTCGAAAGGCGACCCCCAACAAAGCTCCCAGCAAGTCCCACCAATCTTCCTTACTCCCCCTTTCCAATACCCACACCAGATTCGGAAACCATCTCGACCAACCGAAAACTCAGAAGCATCCCCCACAAGGACAACCCGTGGCCCATCCGGATCTCCCAATCATCACCTTCACTAACAGATTCGACAACCTCGCATTGATTCAGGAAGAAGAGCTCTAACCCGCAGAACCCTCATCCCCCGACAACAGAAGTAATGACTCTGACAGAGGGTATGCAGGAAACCTGGTAGAGACAATAGCAGTCTTGATCACACCTCCACCAGAACACCATCAACCAGACGCTAGCGCACCCGCCACCTCCACCCCACCCACTTCAGATGGCAACAGCACCCTGGGAGTTTCGATTGACACAGCACCCTGGGAGTTTCGATTGACACACAACTTCAGATGACAAAGCTCAACAGGCCTTCGACATCGGGATTATTGCCACCGATAGCACCCCCCTAGGAGTTTTTATTAACACAGCAGGAAAGACCCACCCTCACCCGGCAGAGGAGACAATCACGGCCCCCGAAGGAGGCGGAAAGCCTTCATCCCAGCCAAAAATGCAACACAAAGGAGCCTTCAAGGAGATCGCTGCCCGGACCACCAGGTCGATCACGAAACTCAACAAACTTCCCCAAAACAGTAACCTCCATGCTTAATATCCTGTTTTAGAATGTTAGAGGCCTTGCTAACAAACCAACCTTGAGAAGACTGGTCGGTTTCAAGAAAACCCACAAAATTGACATCTTGGTGATCATCGAACCAAAATCCCCGCTAATAAACTGAAGTCCATTCAGCTTCAGCTCGAATTCCAAAAGGCCATTGCCAGCTGCCACGATATCTGGATCCTCTTATCTAACGATGTGAAGCTGGAAGCGACCCATGACTCCAACTAGGCTCTCACTTTCTGGATGTAACACCCCACGCTCAGGATCCGCTCGCTTTTGTCCGCTGTCCACGGGAGCTGCGACATCTCCGAACTTAGAACCCTCTGGAATGACCTGCTCCAGATAAAGCCCACCAACTTGCCCAGGATTTGCGTCGACGACTTCAACTCCATTACTTGCAGCGAGGAAAAATCTGGCGTCCGCCCCCTCCCCCTCCCCCCGCCGTCGGCTGTGCACGACTTCAACACATTCATCTTCAACGCCAACTTGTCTTCCATACAGTTCAACGAAAGCTCTTTCACCTGGTACAATATGCAAGAAGGCTCCCGAAGGCAATACTCCCGTCTTGATCGTGCCCTGGTCAACCCTCAATGAAATGATCTGAATATCAACTCCATAATCTCACACCTGAATTCTACCGAATTAGACCACTCGCCCCTCCTCATCAAAATTAGCAAAATATCTAACCAAAAGAAGAAGAACTTCTGATTTTTAAACTTCTGGAGCCAATACTATCATGCCCAAGAACCAAAATACTAGAGAGCGGGGGACAGACACAGCCAGCTACGTATATAAAAGCGTAATCCACCTCGACAGACGGTCACGGCTGTCTAGATGCATGAGGGTTTATTTACAAGCCATCAGTCTCTTAGGGTCAAGAACAAGCCTAGTGTCTCAATCTCAAGCAAGTAAATACATGTTACAAGATAGTAGATCATCACACATACAAGGTAAGGCATCCCAAACATTACATATTCAGATGATCATGAAGCTAATCATACGAAATGTGAGTACTAGCAAGAGTTTCAGTCGTACATGATCAACCCTAGGATTTGTCAATCATGTTACAGCCCGTAGGTAGACAAAACTATGTTTCAACGCGAGCTAACACTTGCTCGACGGCTAAACGCCTCAAAAAAATAAATTTTTTTATAATTGAGCGGGAGAGCAAAATAAAACCCACTCGTTGACAGTATTACGTCTGGTGTTCACCATCTAGCTGGAAGGCTGGGAGATCCTTGGGTCCTACTCCAAAATCTGGCCATACAAAACCAGCTGGATCAGACCCCAGAAAGAGCAAGTACCACAAGGGAGGCTTCACTTTAGAACTAAAACCAGCATATTAGCACATGAGACATAAAAGATAATAAAAGACATGAGTTAGAAAAAATAGGATGATAAAATATAAGACGACTAAGGGACCATTCCGGTAGCCAAGTTACAACCCGTAAATCAAACAAGGACCGGGGTTGTAACCCTTCACCTGAACAGAGCTTAGTCTCCAACCAATTATCGACAAGAGTAAAGCATGAACAAGAATGTGCTGAAATAATCATAGACTGGTATTGCTTAGACAAGACTAGACTGGACTACATCCATCAATCACGGCCAAGCAAAGAGTACGGCTTGATACTTTAACTAGCTAGGGTTATCACAAGCCTAGTTACTAACAAGATGCAATAAGATGTTCCAGCAGTCACAGGCCCTGCAGCTATCCAGGTTATCCAGGCAAGGTTGATTACCAAATTTATCCAAAATTATTAGATGGCTTAGAGTGCAACACATAACAGTGGGCCTTGTACTTGTTTCATGAGTGTGTCCCACATGACAGTGGACTGGAAATGTGCCCTACTCAACGGCAGGCAACAAGTCCATCAGGTGGGCCGGGATAACGGGATCGCCTGTAACTGGGGAAGTCTCCCTTAGAATGAACTACTTGATCAATCTAGTCATTAACCTTAGTCAGATTCAGTATGAATCCCTGACCGTGGTAACCAGGGAATCATGTCCTAGACATGATGCAAGACGAGACTAGACTAGTAGCTTGTCCAAACAAGTTTCAAGCAAGCACCCACGGTGTCAAGACGAGAATTTACTTAGCGACTCGAGATAGCCGTCGCAACGACGTTCAAGGTTACATGTCATATTTACTTGTCAAGAGTGTGCCGCAACGGGCCACTATTATGTACTGGCCTATCATGTTCTTGTCTGGAGTGCGCTACAACGGGCCACTGTCATGTTATTACCACATTCATGTTCAAGTATCATGCCGTGTTCACATATCATGTCGTGTTCACATATCATGTCGTGTACATATTATCATGTCAATATTTCTTGTCAAGGGTGCGCCACAATAGACACCATCAAGTGCTATCATTCCTTTAATATGTCATGCTCATATCGTGTTCATGTCGAGTTCATATCGAAAAGGTGTAAGTATATAAAATGGGTGCAAAAATCAAGAAAGGGGAACCTAGGGACATCATGCGCCCAGGGGGGTGCATGCACCCACACATGGGTCTATGAATGATGTAAGCCCAATATGAGCTATGCACCCAAGAGGGAGAAGTCTATGCGCCCAAACAAGCATGAAAATGCCTTGACGGATTACAAGTTAGGGGCTCAAGCACCATCTAGTGTAGGTCATGCGCCCACATGAAGGTCTATGCGCCCAAACATAAGGGTGTCTTTACGCCCACACATGGACTTATACGCCCACATGATCTGGCTATGTGCCACAGAGTTGCAATTCATAGTGTGCAAATACTGTTCATCATCTTCTCCAAGTCTGGCCGAGTGCAAGTCTTGGAACCCATGATCTTCAAATGATGATAACTCGATCAAAACACAATGATATCTGACTTTTCAAATGTCTAAGTTGGGTAAAATCAAATTCTCTACCATGGAACTCTTAGTTTTCGAAAACAAGGTGGTTTACTAGATCAAAACCCAAGAAAACCCAAAAATGGTGCAAAGTTAGATCTACACAAATATATACATGAAAATACAAATGACAAGAACTAAAGTAGCTTAGAATATTGCATAGAAGAGATTAGAACAATAAAATGGAGGGTTCCTTCATGAAACAAGTTGTACTTGCCTAGGGTTTTTCTTTGGTGGGTGGGAGAAGTAAATAAAAAGAAGAAGAAATAATGGAGGAGGGAGAAGGTTGGTGGCTTTTAAATGGGGGGTTAACATGTTGAACCATAGGAAAATAAACCAAGCCAAACCACAATTAGCCAAGTCAAACCATGATTTTCCATGATGAACCTAAGCAAGATTAAACCAATGGTAGCTAGCAAGGCAAGATAAGTAAAAATATGGCTCAGGATTCCGTACACGTATAGTAGAAATACGTATAACGAAAAACGGGGGTGACAACTTTATCCACCTTAAAAGAATTATGTCCTCGAAATTTTAATTAAGAGGCTAGAGATGTCAGGACAAACTATACTAATCACAAGCAATATATGACTAAGCAATCAATCATACAATCATTGATGCAAGCAAGAAATTAATGCATAAGGCATAAGAAAGATATTATACCTTATGAGTCAAACAGGTCAGGATATTACGATCGGATATCATCCTCACGCTCCCACGTTGACTCACCCAAAGAGTGATGATCCCAAGCAACACGGACTAAACTGATAGTCTTGTTCTTGAGTATCTTCTCTCTTTGGTCCAATATGGACACGGGTCTCTCCTCATAGGAAAGGTTGGTACCAACAACCAATTCCAAATGATCAAGAATATGACTCGAGTCTGGGATATACCGTCATAATTAGGATACATAGAACACGTCATGCACTCACGTAACGACGGCGAAAGAGCGAGACAATAGGACATATCACCTCCTCGCTCAAGGATATCAAACGGCCCTATATACTTAGGACTAAGCTTTTCCCGTATGCCAAAATGAATGACGCCACGGGTAGGCGAGATCCTAAGGAATATGTGGTCACCGACAGAAAACTTAAGGGGATGCCGCTGAGAATCGGCCCAATGACAATGACGATCTTACGCAACTCGAAGATGATCTCTGACTCGTCTGACCACCTCAATAGTCTGTGAAATTATTTCGAGACCAAGCATCTGCCACTCGCCTACATTATCCCAGGCTAAAGGAGATCTGCACTTCCAGCCATACAATGCCTCGAAAGGTGCTATCTGAATACTGGCCTATAAACTGTTATTGTACGAAAACTCCACTAGGTGCAAGTGATCTTCCTAGGAAGCAAGTGATCTTCCCAGGAACCATCGAAGTCAAGTGTACATGATCTTAACATATCTTCAAGAGTTTGAATTATGCGTTCGGACTGACCATCTGTCTGTGGATGATAGGCTGAACTGAACTTGAGACGAGTCCCCAAACTCTCTTGAAGACTTCGCCAAAAGTGAGATGTATATCATGAGTCTCTGTCTGATATAATACTAACTGGCACTCCATGCAATCTGACTATCTACCTGAGATACATCTCTGCTAGCTGATCCATTGACTGGCCAATTCTGAAAGGAATAAATAAGCTACCTTCATAAGACGATTAACTATAACCCAAATAGCATCTTTTCTAGCTGGGGATTTAGGTAACCCAGTTACAAAATCCATGGTAATGTGCTCCCATTTTCATTCTGGGATCGGTAAAGGTTGAAGAAGTCCAGCCGGTCTCTGATGTTCAGCTTTAACTTATTGGTAAACTAAACAACGAGAGACAAAACCATGCTATCTTCCTCTTTATGCCATTCCACCAGTAATACTGACGGATATCACGGTACATCTTTATGCCACCAGGATGAATGGAATATTAAGAACTGTGAGGCTCTGCCATGATCTCCTATCTGATATCACCACTGGGTACACAAATATGCTTTCTATGTCGAAGTGTACCATCCTCATGAATGCATAATTCTAGTCTTCGTCCTGCTACAAATTTTGCTCTGAGTCGCTAAAGCTTATAATATGCTATTTGCGCCATTTTGATCATTTCAACTATATTGGCTTGAATATACATACTGGCCATCAATGCCATATTGGTAGGAAGAACAACTTTAATATCCATCTTCTGAAGATCTGCTAACAACTCTGGCTGTGCTGTTAGAAAATAAACTCCAGCACTTATGCTTAATGCATCTGCAGCATCGTTGGCCTTCCCAGGATGATACTTTATGATGATGTTGTCTCCACAAGTAGCTCTAGCCATCTCCTTGACGCATGTTGAGATCCTTCTGAGTAAACACATACTTTAAACTCTTGTGGTCAGTGAAAATCTCCACCCAATCTCCATACATGTAATGCCTCCACAGCTTCAATGCAAAAACTACTGCTGCTAACTCCAGGGTATAGATTGGGTAATTCCTCCCATGATCACAAAGTTGTCATGATACATAAGCTACAACCTTTCCATGATGCATCAAGACACATCCTAATCCCTTACCGGATGCGTCACTATAAACTGAAAATCCTCCAGTCCCATCTGGAAGCGTGAGAATGGATACTGTCATCAATCCTTGCTTCAACTTCTCAAATAAACTCTGATACTCTGTTGTCCAAGCAAACTGCACATCCTTGCAGGTCAACTGAGTCATGGGTGCTAAAATCATGGCAAAGTCTGATACAAACTGCCGGTAATAGCCGACCAATCCAAGGAAACTTCGAACTTCTGCGATGGTGCTAGGAACTGGCCATGTCTCTATAGCCACAATCTTTTGTAGGTCCACTTCTACTCCACCTCTGCTGATGATATGCCCTAGGTACGAAATGCGATCAAGCCAGAACTCGCATTTACTGAACTTCGTGTACAACTAGTGCTCTCTGAGAATCTGAAGGACTATACGGAGATGATGCTCATACTCCGCTTCACTCTTGCTATAGACCAAGATATTATCTATGAACACTATCACAAACTGATCCCAATAGGGCATGAAGATACGATTCATGAGGTCCATGAATACGACTGGCACATTGGTCGCTCAAAATAGCATAACAAGGAACTCCCAATATCCATATCTTGATCTGAACGCTATCTTCGGGATGTCTCGCTCTCTAACTCTGATCTGAAGGTACCCTGATTGCAAGTCAATCTTCGAGAATACTGCCGCTCCTCTGAGCTGATCAAACAAATCATCTATCCGTGGTAGAGGGTATCTGTTCTTAATTGTTACAGAGTTCAAGGTACGATAATCAACATATAATCTTGACGTACCATCCTTCTTCTTTACTAAGAGCATCGGGGCTTCCCAAGGCGATCTACTAGCACGAATGAATCCTTTGGTTCTAAGTTCTTCAATCATCTTGTACAAGATCTCCAATTTTGTGGGTGCCACTATGTAGACTCTCTCTGATATTAGTGTCGTTACGAGAATCAAGTCGATTGTGAACTCTCTCTCTCTCTCCGCCGGCATACCTGGAAACTCTTCGGGTAACACATCGGGAAACTCTTCAACTACACTGGGAAACTGAACCTCCGTCGCAACTGCCATCCGTATGATCGGGAGAGAAGGTTCTACTTCGTCTTTGGAAAATGAAAATTCTGCCTCGTCGGGAATACCAAAAATAATCCTGCCAAGATCGCAGTCTATTCTCGCATATTGATCCTTCAGTCAATCCATTCCTATGACCACATCATAATCCGCCATCGAAAACTCTATCAACCTAGCGGGAAACTCTCTACCGCTAACAACGATTCTACACGAGGAAAAGTCTCTATCCACTCCCACAAGACCATTACCAATAAGTATATTGAACCTTACTGATAATGACTCGGGCTCCAGTCCTATCCGTGTTACGAATTGTGCAGACATGAATGCATGTGATGCTCTCGAATCAAATAATACAGATACAGAAAAAGAGTTGACGAGAATGGTACCTGCCACCACCTCACTTGATGCCAATTCCTCCTCCGTGGTCAAAGCCATCGCTTGACCTTGTCCACTTAGTACTGGTACCCTCTGCTGGAAACCTCTCTGCCTGTTCTCGTTCTGAGCTTGGGCCTGGGCATACGGCTGTGGCCTTTGATGGAAATCTTGGTCCTTAGGCGGCAAGGGCCTCAGAAACTGGTGCTGTTGCTGAACTGGAGCTGGTCCCTAACCGATGGACTGGTTAGGGTTGATGATGAATTGGCCCTGTACGGACAGGACCCTATCATGTGATCCGATGCCCCACAAGCCAAGCACAATCCCTGTGCTCTACGACACTCTGAAACAACGTGACCAGGCATCCCATAATGAGAGCAGCCCATTGCGGAAGACTGCCTCTACTTCTGCTATTGAGGGTACGTCGGGGTTGAATGGTGAACCGACATAACTGAGGCTGCCCGCCTCGAACTTCCTATATTCAAAGCCCTAGCTGCCGGGGCTGGAGTTGATGAATAGGACATTTGTCCATGGGACCACTTCCGACCTTTGGTTCGGTCCGCTATCCTCTGAGAAGTATACTCATGCCTCTTCACTGCTCGCAAGATAGCATCAAACGCCTGGTGCTCGAACTGCTCCATAGTTAGAATAATCTCTAGGTGGAGTCCCTGCTGGAACCGCTGGGCTCGGTCCAATTCGGTCGCCACCATGGTGGAAGCAAACCGACTTAGTCTTGAAAACTCGGCCGCATAACCGTCGACCGTCCTGCTCATCTTCTCAAATTGGTGAACCTCGTCTGTAGGTCGTACCGAGCTACAACATCGAAGTACTTGATCTAAAACTTTTACTGAATACCGCCCATGGAACAGGCATCGCCAATCCAACTGCTAACATCGTCTACCAGGTACGGGCTAAGTCTAATAACTGTAGGCACACAACGGCTACCTTCTATCCTTCGAGAATCCTAGTTGCCTCTAGGATAACTTCTATGTCCTGAAACCAAGCATCAGCAGCGATAGCATCTTCACTGCCATCAAAGAAAGGAGGGTTCAAGCGCTTGAAGCTGTTGGCCGCATTGTTCCCTTGGTAACCAACTCTACCATAGCATCCTGTACCGTCTGGTACAGGGCGTCACCTCGATGATCTTGAGATGCAAGCAATTCCCTAATAAGCTCCACCAGGGTTCCATTATCAGGCTCTGCAGGCTAGACTGGCTGAACTGGGGGCTCTGGATCCCCAGAATGCATGACTCGGGAGGCTGCTCCAGAGTGCTGCACTTGGTCTCCAGGTTGCTGCTGGTCTACTGGAGGTGCTCCGCCTTGCTGATCGGTAGGAACATGAACAATGCCGCTGAAAAAATGATATAGGGAACAATAAGGAAGGACCATGATAGATCAAAGATATAAGCATGTGACCAGGCCATGATTTCAAGAAGATTAGAAGATACGAGTAGAGATCAATGGCGAGTGCTGATTGCGACATATATCCGGTAAAACCCTCACACATCTTGATTTACAAGACCTGCATGAGCCGCCACTTAAACTGTATCACACCCCAGAACAACAATACTGGAGAGCGGGGGACAGACACAGCCAGCTTTAAATATAGAAGTGTAATCCACCTCGACATTCGGTCACGGTTGTCTAGATGCATGAGGGTTTATCTACAATCTATCAGTCTCCTATGGTCAAGAACAAGCCTAGTGTCTCAATCTCAAGCAAGTAAATACATGTTACAACATAGTAAATCATCAGACATACAAGGTAAGGCATCCCAAATATTACATATTCAGATGATCATGAAGCTAGTCATACGAAAAGTGAAGACTAGTAAGAGTTTCAGTCATATATGATTAACCCTAGGATTTGTCAATCATGTTACAGCCCGTAGGCAGACAAAAGTATAAGTTTCAACACGAACTAACACTTGCTCGACGGCTAAACGCCTCAAAAGAATAAAAAAATTTACAATTGAGCGGGAGAGCAAAATTAAACCTACTCGTTGCCAGGGTTACGTATGTTGTTCACAATCTGGCTGGAAGGCTAGGAGATCCTCGAGTCATACTCAAAAATTTGGCCAAACAAAACCAGATGGGTCAGATCCCAAAAAGAGCAAGTGACACAAGGAAGGCTTCACTTAAGAACTAAAACCAGCATATTAGCACATTAGACATAAAGGATAATGAAAGACATGAGTCAGAAAAAAATAAGATGATAAACGATAAGACGACTAAGGGACCATTCCGGTAGACAAATTACAACCCGTAAACCAAACAAGGACCGGAGTTGTAACCCTTCACCTGAATAGAGCTTCGTCTCCAACCAATTATCGACAAGAGTAAAGCATGAACAAGCATGTGCTAAAATAATCATAGACTGGTATTGCTTAGACAAGCCTAGACTGGGCTACATCCATCAATCACGGCCAAGCAAAGAGTACGGCTTGATACTTTAACTAGCTAGGGTTATCACAAGCCTAGTTACTAGCAAGATACAAAGAGATGTTCCAGCAGTCACAGGCCCTGCAGCTATCCAGGTTATCCAGGCAAGGTTGATTACCAAAGTTATCCAAAATTGTTAGATGGCTTAGAGTGAAACACATAACCGTGTGCCTTGTACTTGTTTCATGAGTGTGTCCCATATGACAGTAGACTGGAAATGTGCCCTACTCGACAACAGGCTATAAGTCCATTAGGTGTGGTCGGGATAATAGGATCGCCTGTAAATAGGGAAGTCTCCCTTAGAATGAACTACTTGATCAATCTAGTCATTAACCTTAGTCAGATTCAGTATGAATTCCTGACCGTGGTAACCAGGGACTCATGTCCTAGACATGATGCAACACGAGACTAGACTAGTAGCTTGTAGAAACAAGTTTCAAGCAAGCACCCACGGTGTCAAGACGAGAATTTACTTAGCAAGTCGAGATAGCCGTCGTAACGGCGTTCAAGGTTACATGTCATATTTACTTGTCAAGAGTGCACCGTAACGGGCTACTATATTGTACTAGCCTGTCATGTTCTTGTCTGGAGTGTGCCACGATGGGCCACTGTAATGTTATTACCACGTTCATGTTCATGTATCATGCCGTGTTCACATATCATGTCGTGTTCACATATCATATCGTGTACAGATTATCATGTCAATATTTCTTGTGAAGGGTACGCCACAACGGCCACTATCAAGTGCTATCATTCCATTAATATGTCATGCTCACATCGTGTTCATGTCGAGTTCATATCGAAAAGGCGTATGCGCCCAAATCAAGAAAGGGGAACCTGGGGATATCATGCGCCCAAGGGGGTGCATGCGCCCACACACGGGTCCTAGGGCTATGCGCCCAAAGGGGAAGGGGCAAGTTAGAATATATTACAAGTCTCATGGCCATATGCGCCCAAGTCAGGGAGCCATGCGCCCACTATTGGCACAACATGGGTCTATAAATGATGTAAGCCCAATGTGAGCTATGCTCCCAAGAGGGAGAAGTCTATGCGCCCAAACAAGCATGAAAATGCCTTAAAGGATTACAAGTTAGGGGCTCAAGCACCATCCAGTATAGGTCATGCGCCCAACGGTCATACGCCCACATGAAGGTCTATGCGCCCAAATACAAGGGTGTCTATGCGCCCACACATGGACTTATACACCCACATGATCTGGCTATCGCGCCCACAGAGTTGCACTTCATAATGTGCAAACACTGTTCATCATCTTCTCCAAGTCTTGGCCGATAGCACATGTCTTGGAACCCATGATCTTCAAATGATCAATACTCGGTCAAAACACAATGAAATCTAACTTTTTAAAGGTCTAAGTTGTGTAAAATCAAATTCTCTACCAAATGGAACTCTTAGTTTTCAAAAACAAGGTGGTTTACTAGATCAAAACCCAAAAAAACTCCAAAATGGTGCAAAGTTAGATCTACACAAATATATACATGAAAATGCAAAATGACGAGAACTAAAGTAGCTTAGAATGTTGCATAGAAGAGATTAGAACAATAAAATGAAGGGTTCCTTAATGAAGAAAGTTGCACTTACCTAGGGTTTTTCTTTGGTGGGTGGGAGAAGTAAATGAAGAAGAAGAAGAAATAATGGAGGAGAGATAAGGTTGGTGGCTTTTAAATTGGGGGGGTTAACATGTTGAACCATGTGGAAGTAAACCAAGCCAAACCACAATGAACCAAGTCAAACCATGATATGCCATGATGAACCTAAGCAAGATTAAACAAATGCTATCTAGCAAGGCAAGATAAGTAAAAATAGGGGTTAGGATTCCGTACATGTATACTAGAAATAGTATAACGGTAAACGGGGGTGACAAACACCTCCAATTCAGGAACATCGTCAGGAAGGCTTGGAGCAGTACGGATTCCCTCGATCCCCTCATCCGAGTGGCCGACAAACTAAAGGCAACTAGGAAATCTCTAATAGTTTAGAGAAAACAAGCGTTCGAGGACATTTTCCAGGAGGTCAGAGAAGCGGAAGATGACGTGACTAGAGCGGAAGCTTTCTTTACGATCAACAGATCTCTGAAAGCTAGAACATCTTTAAACTTTACCAGAGCCCTTCTTAAATTTTGCCTGCGTATCGAAACTGAATTCTGGAAGCAGAAAGCCCGACTTACCTGGGACAGTGAGGGTGACAAAAACACCAACTTCTTTCACTCCTGCATAAAAGGCCGCAGGCAGAAATTCACTCTGCACCAAATTACTGATGATAATGGAGATGTCCTAAAGGACCAATCGAGCATCCAATTGGCGGCTACCAGCTTTTACTCTCGGCTATTCACTAAAGAAACCATCATCAGAGACTCAGAATTCCTTGCAAAGATCCCGTATTTCATCGAGGATAGAGACAACATGAGGCTTGAAGCCCCTCCCCCTCTGAACAAGATGTTAAAGATGCGGTATGGGCTCTTAACGAACATAGCACCCCCGGACCAGACGGTTTTACGGGCATGTTCTTCTGTACTTGCTGGGACATCATCAAGTCCGACATCCACGAGTCCACAATAGCCTTCTTCCAAGGTGCTAGGTACCCTAGATCTATCTCATGTGCTAAATTGATCCTCATTCCAAAACAGGAGAACCCGAAAACTTTCAGAGACTTCCGCATGATCAGCCTTTGCACTTTCACCAATAAAATCATCTCAAAGATCATTGCCACATGGATGACGGATCTTCTCCCCAAAATTATTTTGGAAGAACAAAGCGGCTTTGTTTGAGGCAGGAACATCCAGGACAATCTCATGCTTGCCCACGAAAAGGTTACATGCATGATGCTTCCAGCCAGAGGAGGAAACATTGCTATTAAATTGGACATGGAAAAGGCTTACGACCGACTCGACTGGCAATTCATGATTTTGGTCTTCAGAGCCTTCAGTTTCTCGAAAACCTGGACAAACATTATCTGGAGATCGATCAGTAATTCGTGTTTCTCCACGGTTATCAACGGTCAAGCCGAAGGTTTCTTTAAAGTCAGCCGCGGTGTCAGACAAGGCAACCCCTTATCGTCCACCATTTTTATCATTGTCGCGGAAGCCCTAATCAGAAACCTGAATAAGATGGCGACCACCCCGAACTTCTGCCATTTTACTCTGCCAGTGGCTGTCCGATCATCACCCACCTCGCGTATGCTGATGACATCCTTATCTTCAATTCCGGGGACGCAAGTTCCGTAGAAGTTAGACATAACATGCTACTTAGATACATGGTGTGCTCTGGCCAGCGCGTCAACCCCAACAAAAGCGTGATCTACGTCCACCACAAGTCCAATCGAGATCATACTGCCACCCTCACGAACATCACATTATTTATAGTCTCGTATCCATCTTTTACCTACCTCGGCTGCCCGCTGGTGTACGGCAAATCAAATACTGGCATCTTCGAGGGACTGGTGAGTAAAATCAGAAGGAAGCTCGATGGGTGGCACAACGCTACGCTATCGCCAGGAGGTAAAATAATCTTGATTAAACATGTTCTCTCATCCACCAACATATATATACCCTTGCGGCTTGCTCCCCGCCCAATAAGGTACTCACTACTATCGAACACCTCTTCTCCGACTTCTTCTGAAGCCATAGCCAAGGAAAGAACAAGCACCATTGGGCCAGCTGGGATACTATGGCCAAGCCCACAGCAGAAGGAGGCATGGGATTTGACCGGATGTCATATATTGTCGATGCCTTCTCGATGAAGTTGCTGTGGAAGCTCCGTACCGGTAGGAACTTGTGGAATCGCTTCATCAAAGCAAGATATTTTAAACATATCTACCCGTCCAACGTAATCTAAAACTGTCGATCCTCCATGGTTTGGCGTCAGATCCTGCACGGTCGCAACCTTGTCGAACCGGTTATTCGTATGCAGTTAGGATCTGACGAATCTCATCTGTTCTGTAAACAAAGGGATGGAGACAATCTTCTCACTCGCCCACCTGCTGCTCCTGGCAACAGCAAGATTAGGGAGATCTGGGGCAGAAACGGACTGGAACTGGAATAAGGTACGAGACTGGATTGGAGCGGAGGCTGATTTACTTAGAAGTTTACAGATCACGGACGAGCCAGACAGACTGTATTGGTCGCCTACAGCTAACGGTGCTTTCACGATGGCTACCGCTAGAAGCCCCGCCTGTGGCACGGGCTCTCTCTTCCCTACTTTGGGTCTCCTCTGGCACACCTGCATCACCAAGAAATGGTCTTTCCTCACTTGGAGAGCCTTTCGTCGAAAACAACCTACCGACGACAACCACAACATCATCGGCTTCAGTCTGGCATCGACATGTCAATGCTGCAAGAAAAAATAGCAGGAAAGAATAGACCACATTCTTTGCCACAGAGACTTAGCAAGCAAGACTTGGGCCTCCCTATCCCAAAATTGCAGTCAACCCATCATTGACGGGGGCTTCAACGATCTCTTGGCCCAATAGGCTAATACCTCCCATGGCAATCAGATCGTTACAGCTGCCATCACGTGGGACATATGAAAGAATAGAAACAAAGCCATATACGAGGGGTACCAATACTCGACCGACCAGCTGATCAGGAAAACTCTTCGTCATGCATCCAAAGTCAGCAAGCTTTGCAACCACGGTCACCAGGATTTTTTGATCGGTACTCCCCGAAAGTGTGGGAGAGTGACCGCCCGCTTTCTCCTTGTCCTTTTTTCTTTCCTCTCTTCCTCCTAGCTCTTACTTGTAAAGGCTTTGGCATTTTGCGCCTTTTATGAATAAAGCGGAAGAGGTTCTCTTAAAACATATATATATATATTATATATATATTTATATATATATATATATATATAAAATATATATATATATATATATATATATATATATATATATATAAATGGCTAAGAATAAGCAAAAAGGAAAAAAGGAAAATAAGCATCTGCAGCAGCCGCTACCACTGTAGTGCTGCTACAGTATAGGGTATGTCCTGAGCACCCATTTCCTTTCGAGCAGCCTTAGTTCTTTTTTTAGCGGAAATCTCTTTTGAGATTTGAATCCAAATTGAATCTAGCTTCGATCAAATCCTTAGGAGATTTGATTTCGATAAATCTAGTCTAACCTCCTCAATCCCAATCCTAGTAGAACTCGTGAGAATTTGTAGAAATTCAAATTCGACTCAAAACTAGACGAACAACCGAGGCTTTTATATTCGACTTATCGAGAACCCAAAGAAAACCTAACCAAAGCTTGCAAGACTTCCCAGAACGATCGCCCAGGCTACCCCCTCATCCCGGCGACCCTCCTCGACCCTCGCACGCTGCCGCAGCTACACCGGAGTGCCCCCACGGTCATAAAACCTGAGCAAAAATAGGATATACCCTATTTTAAGCACCTTCAGGTACCCATGTTCAGAAACACCTCTCTCTTTCTATGCTTGATCGTTTTAGGTTTTATAAATTTCTGTACAAAGACCATATGACCCCCTTCGAGATCCCTCGGTGTATCTCGAAACGATTCTCTGACATGCCCGAAAAATCGAGGCAAAGTCAGCCCCAAACCTGTCCTAAAATAGAACAATGAAGCACCCCAAACCCCTACTTTGGAAGGGAATTTTCGTGCAGTAAATATCAATTTTATGGAAAAAAAATTGGAATAGTCATAGACAATATATACACGATTGAAACCTCTTTCGTGGTTCATGATTTCATTAACACAATGCAAAGTTATTCAGAGTTAAAAATCAGAAAAAATTTAGTTTAAAAATGTTGAAAATTTTAGAAACCTGTCTGATACGGCGTGTACCCCGACAAATCGGGCAAAGTAGTCACGCACTATATGCATCGAAACGCGCGTATGGATATTGCCAACGCTTAGGGATAGATGGAACTCGATTTTGTTGCGCGTGCGCGACGAAATTAGTACGTATCCGTCGAGATACTCCCGTATCAACCTGTTGCAAACTTGATCATAACTTCGTGCATGTTCGTCGGATCGATGCAAAACTTGTGCCATCAGGACCGGATCATTTTTCTGTTCATGTATGCCAAGTTTGGTCTGATTCTGAAAAGCTTGATAGGAACGCCAATTTGGCGAGCCCGCAACCCGACCTAATGGGCAATTTTGTGCATGGCTGTTCAGAATCCAAAATTGGACATACCATTGTGTTCGTATCCTCAAACCGAATTCGTAGACATGTAGTTTGACAACTTTAGAGACCGTAGACATTAGCACGCATTTCGGTACAAAATGGGTCCAACAGCGGACATCGTTTTGACCCGAAATTATGATTTTGTCCAGTGACTTTTGGACAGGCATTTCCTAGGTATATCACTTATTCGGAGTACGTTCTTGATGTTTGTTTTAGCATCCGGAGTTGTTTGGAGATTGTGACATTTCTGTTGCTAATATTATGATTCCTGGACTTGCCACCTTCGCACACCAGGCAAGATACCTTGCAACCTTACTATGTGATTATTATATTCTTATTTTTAGTTGTCATTTTCAGTTTTTCTTATTTGTTGATATTTTAAAACTGTACGACCAAGTCACACTTGGGTGCAAGCGACTTTATCGGTCATTTTTTTGCTTTTATTTATATTCCCTTGCATTGACATAGCCTAGTGACCACCCATTATTGATGATGTATTGGTATATCTCATATGGCCTTGTACTTGCTTTACCACTTGTTGTGAGTCACATATAGGACACGTACTCGCATAGTCGGCTGGCTCCCGATACGTATGAGCGTGCGAAGGATAGGAGTAACTTCTAATAGAATTGCATGTTAGAAGACTTGGCGGTTACTAGAGGTTCATATAAGTCATGGAGATGATGATACTAGGCATTGGGTGGGGGAATAATACCTGACATATGGGCTTCGATTACACTTCCCCCTGTAACCCGGAAGCTTCGCTGGAGATACGGGTATGATTGTCCTCTCAGGGTGGCCACTGACATTTTTAAACGTTATGCGCTTGGTCACGGGTGCCCAAGAGGGGACTATACCGAATCGTATATTCAGCCAGGGCTCATGCATCAAAGGATTGTATCTCAACTGTATATTCGCAGTAGACTGGTCAGGAACCCTATGGCATGCATCCCTTTTTCTTTTATACTATATATCACAGTTTTTATGGCATGGTATTTTCTTGTATCTTGTTACGTCCCGCTGAGGACCTGGTTATCTCTCCAGGATTAGACGACTTCCCGCAGGAGTACGAAGCGGCTTTGGATCCTTCATATATTGATGACGAGACAGTTCCTACTGATTTCTAGTCTATTCCTTATTTGAGACATTTATGGATATTTTTACATCTCCTTTTTTATATTTGGCGGAGGTTGGACTCCGATCTAACGAGACTATTTTTATAGCTGTTTGGAGTGAGTATGTTCATCTGGCTATCTTTTGCTACACTCATTTATTATTTGGACTCTTATTTCTTCTGTGTTGAGCTATGATGAGTTTAGATTATTATATTATTATGGTCTGTTATTATTATATATACAGCTTATGTACGTATGCGAGGATTCCATATATTGGAGCATTCTTCGTATATGTGCACTGGCATGTATTTTGGGACTAGGGTATTACATGTTTTTGTGGTGGTCCATGCAGGTCTGAAAATATTATTGGGTTACATGACTGTGTCCAACAAGCCTGCATATAGGAATAGTATCTCATCCAGAACTACTACTTCCCTTGACTTCCAATCTTTTCAAATTCTTTTGATTACTTGAATTACCTCACGTCTAACCTATCCTAATATCATGCTATTCTTTCTCATGCCAATAGTATGAATCTAAGAAGCGAACGCACTTCTGCTTTGGCCCTCACATTTGGTATAGAGACTACCTCGGAGGGACAGAATCCAATAATGACTCCGGTGACACCATACCAGCTAGGACAGTCGTAGCCTACCATGACTTCGACAACAGTTCAACCAGAGATCGCAGCACCCCAGTCAGCCAGGCAGGGCAGACCACTGCCATGCCACCGGAAGGAAATGTACCACTACTTCCTCCACCACCATTCCCTCAGCAGTTTCTTCCGCAGTCGCGTCCTCAGATGCCTCCACCACCGACTAACGGGAGCCCTACTTTCCAGTTTATGTACGCCATGATGCAGGCTTAGTGGCAGCAGACGAGCTGATGAGACAGACTATAATGGTAGCATTGGCTAGACCTCCACCTTCACCTCTAGTACCAGCACCAGCACCGGCTCTGCATCCTTATGAAGGCTCTATCAAAAATTTCACAAACATAAACCCCAAGGCCTTCATAGGAACGGAGAAGCCACTAGAGGTGTCACAATGGCTTATTATAAGATAATACTGAAGGCATCCCAATTGCCAGCTCGAGATTGGATGACAGTAGTAGACCTACTATTATAAGATAATACTCACCACTCGTGGAAAGCGGAAGAGAGACGATTAGGCACTGGGATCACCTGGAAGCAATTCTATGATGCATTTTATGAGAGATTCGTTCTTATTCATGTTTGAGACGGTCTATACGACCAGTTCCTTCACCTGAAGCAAGAAAATATGACAGTTGATGAGTATGACTCAGAATTCAATCGCCTGAGTAAATTTGGTGTGGGACTGATCCCGACAGAGTTAGATAAGGCAAGGAGATTCCATCAGGGGCTTGTACCAGAGCTGAAGTCTTATACGACTACCCAATCTCGAGTCTTCCATTCAACTGTCTTGGAAGAAGCTCGTGCTCAGGAGATTCTTCGCATGGAGCAACAGCAGACATCGAGGCACCATACACCAGCAGTTGTACCAGCCCGAGCTACTCATGGAGGACCACAGGACAGTACCAGTAGAGGACTACACCCTACCAGAATCCTACTTGCCACTTTTGTGGAAAGTAAGGTTATATCACAGATGACTGCTGACTTCGTTTGGGATTATATATGAGATGTGGATCAGGACATCACTTGGCCAGAGATTGCCCCGAGTAGCGAGCACTAGTGCATACACATCAGGCCTTGAGGCTACAACTTCAGCACCCCCAGCTCCCCGACCAGCAGCAGGAGCACCTCGCCCACCAATGCCTTCCCAAGGCATACAGTATAACAAGGCGAGAGCTCAGAGTACAGGACAAAATTATGGGCAGGCATTCTTGCTTGTTGTGGAGGATATAGAGATAGTAGAGGAGGTCATAGTAGGTATGGTTTTAGTTGCTTCTTTTCCTGCCGTTACATTATTTGATACTGGAGCCACTCATTCATTCATAGCCACTAGTTTTGCTACTAGACACAGCATTCCTATCACACCCTTATCTAAGGGTATTAGAATCCTTACTGGAGGAGGTATTGTACCTGTTAGTGGTGTTTGTAGACTTTGTCCTGTAGTGATATGTGGTAGAGAGATGAGAGCACGACTTCTTGTATTTCCTATGCCAACATTTGACGTGGTTCTCGTAATGCACTGGTTGAGCCAGCATTTTGCTCTTATAGACTGCCATAGGGACAGTATCATCTTTAGACCACCGAATACGACGAAATTCGAGTTCACCAAAGAAGAAGTGAGAGAGCTGTGATGCACCCGTATTGGGGACTCATATGATGATGCTGGACACCGCTCAGTACCCAGTCATCACTGAGTTCGAGGATGTGTTCCCCGAGGATTTGCCAGGACTTCCACCTGACCGAGATATTGAGTTTTCTATTGAGCTTATTCCCGGAGTCGAACCTTTTTCATCCCGAGTATATCGACTAGCACCCAAGGAGTTGGTAGATATGAAGACACAGATCGACGACTTATTAGAGAAAGGCTTTATTCGTGCCAGTGCATCACCAAGGGGAGCGTCCGTTCTTTTTGTGCCTAAGAAAGATGGGACAGTGCGCATGTGCATCGACTACAGTGCTTTGAATGCAGTGACGGTAAAGAACAAGGATACCTTGCCACGTATAGACGATCTATTTAATCAAATAAGTGGAGCAAAAGTATTCTCCAAGATCGGCTTACGATCGGGCTATCACCTACTAAAGGTTCGGAAGGAAGACATTGCGAAGACGACTTTTCAATCGAGGTATGGACATTACGAGTTCTTGGTCATGCCTTTCGGTTTAACCAACGCTCCTGCAGTCTTCATGAATTTAATGAACAAGAGCATTCACCAGTACTTGGACAAATTCGTAGTCGTCTTTATAGATGATATCTTGATTTACTCCAAGAGTCAAGAGGAGCATGAGCAGCATCTACGAATTATTTTGGGAACATTAACGAATGAACGAATTTTTGCAAAGCTTAGAAAGTGTAAGTTCTTTCTTAAGGAGGCATCATTTCTTGGACACATTGTTACTGGAGATGGCATATCAGTAGATCCAGAAAAGATCACAGCATTTAAGGCATGGCCCGCTCCTACATCAGCTTCAGAGGTGAGAAGTTTTCTTGGACTTGCGGGTTATTACCGAAGGTTCGTAGAAGATTTCTCTCGAATAGCTGGGCCTATGACTAGACTCACTTGAAAGGATCAGGAGTTTGTATGGACAGATGAGTGTCAAGCCACTTTTGACGAGTTGAAGAAGCGGTTGACCACTGTACCTATTTTGAAACTACCATCAAGACCGGAAGGATTTGTGATCTATATCGATGCATCCGGAAAGGGATTAGGGTGCGTATTGATACAGTACGGTCGTGTAGTAGCATACGCATAGAGACAGTTGAGGGTACATGAGAAGAATTATCTGTCCCACGATCTAGAGCTCTCAGCGGTTATCTTTGCTTTGAAGCTATGAAGACACTACTTGTACGACAAGAAGGTTGATATCCATACTGATCATAAGAGCCTCAAGTACGTGTTCACACAAAAAGAGCTGAATATGCGACAGCGACGTTGGTTGGAGTTGATGAAGGATTACGAGATCGAGCTACATTAACATCTAGGCAAGGCTAATGTCGTGGCAGACACATTAAGCCGTAAGCCTATGGCACACTTCTTGACTACACAGAAGGAGTTGATTAGAGACTTGCAGAAGCTTGGTATTGAGGTAGTATTGCCAGGAACAGATGGCGTATTAGATAATCACCAAATACAATCATCATTATTAGATCGGATCAATGCGGCATTGCCCACGGATGCTAGATATCGACAGCTTTGAGAGAGGACTGAGGCAGAAGAGCAGACGGGATTAATGATTTATTCCAATGGGACATTGCGATGTGGTGATCATATTTATGTTCCTAATAGAGAACTACGGTAGAAGTTGATGGCAGAAGCACACAGTTCGACTTACTCTATTCATCCCGAAGGAACTAAGATGTACCAGGACTTAAGATAGTACTATTGGTGGCACGGAATGAAGTGAAAGATAGCTCATTTCGTGGCCAAGTGCTTGGTATGCCAATAAGAGAAGGTCGAGCACTAGCGGACGGCCAGATTATTACAGCCGCTACCTATTCCCGAGTAAAAGTGGGAGCACATTATGATGGACTTCGTCATAGGATTTCCTCGGAGTCCTAGTGGACGAGAAGCAGTACGGGTGATTGTTGATAGACTTACCAAATCAGCCCACTTCTTACCTTTTGTAGTGGGGTAGTCCACGAAAGTTTTGGCAGAAATATACATGAAGCAAATAGTGATGCTATACGGTGTTCCAGTTAGCATCATGTCAGACAGTGACTCAAGGTTCATGTCGTATTTTTTGAGGAGTATACAAGAAAGTTTGGGTACGCATTTGAAGTTTAGCACACCGTACCATCTAAAGACAGATGGCCAGTCAGAGCATACTATTCAGATGCTGATGGATATGTTGAGAGCATGTATGCTTGACTTTGGCAGATCATGGGAAGACCACCTTCATCTTGTAGAGTTTTTCTACAATAATAACTATCAAGCGAGATAGAGATGGCTCCGTTTGAAGCATTGTATAGTAGAAAGTGCCAATCTCCTATTTCTTGGAGTGACATCAGATAGCGACAGATATTGGGTCCCGAGTTGGTCTTGAGCACAGTGGAGAAGGTTAAGAAGATACAAGACCACCTGCAAGCAGCGCAGGATCGACAAAAGTAATGGGCGGACAATTGTCGTCGACCTTTAGAGTTCAAAGAAGGCGACCATGTTTTCTTGAAGATATCCCCCACGAGTGGCACGATTCGATTCGGTGGACGTGGCAAGTTGAGTCCATGATACATCGGCCCTTTTGATGTCTTGGAATGAGTTGGAGAGGTTGCCTATAGATTGGCATTGCCACCGTCGCTTGAGGGAGTACATGACATATTTCATGTGTCGTAGCTGAGGCGATACGTGGCATACAATAAGTAGTCATGTGCTTGATCACTCCGAGATCACTCTGGGACCGAGTCTGTCATACCAAGAGCAACCAGTAGGCATCCTTGATCGCCGAGTAAAGTTGTTGCAGAATCAGTCTATACCATTGGTTTGCATGGTGTCACGCCCCAGAACCAGAATACTGGAAAGCGGAGGCAGACATAGCCAGCTACGTATATGAAATGGAATCCATCTCGCTATACGGTCACGGCTGTCTAGATACATGAGGGTTTATCTACAAGCCAACAGTCTCTTAAGGTCATGAACAAGCCTAGTGTCTCAATCACAAGCAAGTAAGTAAAAGGTTACAAGAAGTATGATCATTAAATATATAATAGTATGGCGTCCCAAACATTATATATTCAGCTGATCATGAAGCTAGTCGTTACAAAATGTTAGGACTAGCAAGAGTTTGTCATACATGATCAACCCTAGGATCTGTCAATCATGTTACAGCCCATAGGCAGACAGTAAGTAAAGTACAATCGAGCTAAACAGGTGCTCGTCGGCTAAACGACTCAAAAGAATATTTTTACAATAAAGTAGGAGATCAAAAATAATCCACTCGTTGCCAGGGTTCCGTCTAGTGGCCACCATCTGGCTGGAAGGTCGGTAGATCCTCTGGAGCTGCTCCAAAATCTGGCCACACAAAACCAGCTGGGTCAGACCCCAGAAAGAGCAAGTGCCACAAAGGAAGCTTCACTTAGGAACTAAAACCAGCAATCAGCACAAGATATAGATAAAAGTAAGAACTGGAAATAAAGAAAATACATCAGGATGATATACGACGAGATAACCATGGAACTATTCAGATAACCAGGTTATAATCCGTAAACCAAACAAGGACCGGGATTGTAACCCTTCGTCTGAACAGAACTTGGACTTCTCACCATTTATCGGTAAAATAAATACAAGCATACTGGTCACTCAATAATCTGGAACAGGATCAGGGAAAGACTAGACTGGTTAGACTCCGTCCAATCACTTCACGGCCAAGCAAGAAATACGGCTTAATACTTTAACTAACTAGGATTGTCACAAGCCTAATTACTAACAAGATGCAGTGAGATTATTCCACAGCCACAAGCCCTGCAGACCATCCAGGTTACCTGGGTTAAAAAATTTAGAGTTGAATTCAGGTGGGTACATCGTCCAGGAAACGAATGTACCCTTAGGTAGCTTGAAGGGTACAATACATGACAGTGTGCTGGAAATGTGCCCTACTCGACGGCAGGCTACAGATCCCAAGGCGTGCCCAGGTAACGGGATTGCCTGTAGCTGGGAAATCTTGTCATGACTATTGTATTAATCTAGTTATTAGCCTTAGTCCATTTTAGTAGGTACTCCTGACCGTGGTACTCAGGAGTCCTTGTCCTAGACATGATGTAAGACAGGACTCGTTTATTTGTACAAGCACAATCGCCCACGGTGTCCAGGTCATTATACAGGTCATGTCGTGTCAGGTAGCCGTCGCAACAGCTATTCAAGATAATCATGTCAGGTTATCATGTCAAGTGTACTAGTCAGGAGTGCGCCACTATGGGCCACTATCAGGTCATGTCAGTTTATTATGTCAGGAGTGCACCACTACGGGTCACTATCACGTCATGCTCAATTATCAATTCCAAACATATCAGATGAATTCATGATTTTAAAGTACAGGGCTATAGAAGAGTCATACGGTTAAGGCATATGCGGCCAGGAATGATCTCATGCGGCTAGAAGAGAACAGCCAATGCGGCTGAATCAGTGGTTCCATGCGCCCAAGGGTTTGGGTTCAACATGGAGCAGGCGCGCGACTTCATGCGGCTAGAAGGAAGCCCAAGGCGCATGCGGCTCAGGGTTACTGGAAGTCCATGCGGCCAGGAAATGACTGGGCCTCATGCGACTGAGGAAAGGGAAATCCTTGCGGCTCGATATAGCGGGCACACATGCGGCTACATAAGCAAGAACGCATGCGGCTCAAGGGAAAGGGTTCTCATACGGCTGGAACGGACTCGGGTTCATGCGGCTCGCGGAGCAAGATCCATGCGGCTAGGTCAATGCGATTGCTTATGCAGCTGGGGAGGGTGACAGTTGCATACGCAGTTCAAATAGTTGCTCCCAGTAATGCGGCTAAGTCCATATAGACTCATGCGGCTGATGAGAAATGAGCCCATGCGGCTAAGAATGGAACTCAGCCTCATGCGGCTGGGACTAAGTTTCATGCGGCTTAGAAGTACAAGGGTTTCATGCGGCTGGGGGCGACTTGCCGCATGAATACTCATGCGGTCAAGTACAGCCTTGCGCCAGGGAACTGTTCTCCTTCTCCAAATTTCCGAGGAGAAGAACACTTTGAGCCCATGCCTTCCAAGCTTCATAAAACCTTTATCCGGAGCCCAAATCCGAACTTCCATAGTTCAAAATGGGGTAGAATGAAATTCTCTACAACATAGAACCATCAAAGCTCGAAAATAACAAGATTAAGTAGATCAAAACCCAAGAAATTCAAAAATAAAGTAAACTTAGATCTACAAAAATCTAGCCATGGAAAGGAAAAATGCCAAGTTCTAAAGTAAATTAAAATGCTGTAAGGAAGAGAATGAAGCAATAAAATTGGAGTTCCTCCATGAAGCAAGTTGCACTTGCCTAGACCTCTCTCCCCCTCTCTCTGGTAGGTAAGGAAGTAATGGTGGAGAAGATGATAAATGAAGAGAGAGAAAGGAGAAGGGTTAATAAATGGTAGTGGTGGTGGTAGGTAGGGGGTTCACCCCTTAGTTCATGATGAACCAAGAGCAATCCCAAACCGAACCAAGCCAACCCAAACCAAGAATAAACCAAGCCCAGGAAGGAAATTAAGTAAGGAAATCATGCAATACAAGAATAAATGTGTACACGTATTCCAGAAATACGTAATACGAACCATAGGCATTACACGTGGCATGGAAGCATCACTCACCAGGAGAGTCTACATGGGAGCGCGAGGACGATATTCGCAATCGCTACCCATATTTGTTTGACAACTAAGGTATGTCTTGCATGTTGATTATTTAAATTTTTCTGCATTGCATTCGACCCCCCTACCTTAGTTTAATTTCGAAGACGAAAATTGTTTAAGTTGGGAAGGATGTAATCCCTACATTTAATATGGGGATTATTTAATCTATTATGAAATTATAGTAATTTTAGGAAATTTTATAGTAATAATTGGTATATTGTATATATTTGTCAGTATGGTTTTTAAAATATTTATACCAAAATATGTGAGTAGTATATATATTTTATTGAATTATATGAGAAATATATAAATATATTAAATTAAATGGGTTATATAGTTTAAAATTTTATTTTTGAATTTCTTTAAATTTTTAGTAATTTATGGGAATTATATGAGTATACATATATTTAAAATTATATATTGGAATTATATGAGTAATATATATATATATATATATATATATATATATATATATATATATATATATATATATATATATATACATATATATATAAAATATATATATATATTAAATTTTTTTATATATATATATAAATGGTTAAGACTAAGCAAAAAGAAAAAAAATAAAAGAAAATAAGCAGCAGCAGCCGCTACCACAGCATAGGACATGTCCCGAGCACCCATTTCCTTTCGAGCATCCTTAGTCTTTTTTTAGCGAAAATCACTTTTGAGATTTGAACCCAAATAGTATCTAGCTTCGATCAAATCCTTAGGAGATTTGATTTCGATAAATCTAGTCTAACCTCCTCAATCCCAATCCTAGTAGAACTCGTGAGAATTTGTAGAAATTCAAATTCGACTCAAAACCTAACGAACAACCGAGGCTTTTATATTCGACTTATCGAGAACCCAAAGAAAACCTAACCAAAGCTTGCGAGACATCACAGAGTGATCGCCCAGGCCACCCCCTCGTTCCGGCTACCCTCCTCGACCCTCGTGCGTAGTCGCAGCTGTTTGCTATTGATTATCAAACAATTGTTGGCCCATTGGTCATGGTCAAACCTGATTTTAATAGTTGATCAAACTCTGTCTCGATATACGAAATAATTCAGATGTTTACTCAAGAAGTTTTGGACACTGCTCAAGACCGAAACTATGTTTGCCACTCGAGACTGTATTTTCTTATGCAATATAATTTTTATTTTTAATGAGTCTAGGAATACGTTGTACACCAAGTCATACTGGCAAATAGGCTATCCAAAATCATTTTTCAAAATTGACCGATATTTTGAAAATATCTACTATTTATAAAAGCTTTTAAAGGATTTTAAAAAGCCCAAAATATTTTTCATAAAATAAACCTGACCAACCCTGACAAAACTCGGCCAAGGTGAACGTTATATGAACGTTGGTTTTTGAATTTGGTCTTCCTTCAGTAGCGGTTTGTTACATAGAATTCTGTCTGAATTCTGCCTAAATTCTGTCAGAGTTATCTTTAGAATAACAATGAATAGAGAGGAATTTTGATCATTTTAAATCACTCATTCACTTTCATATCTTCTCTTCTAAAGCTTACATTTTTTTCCAAAGAGTTTTCAAAAAGCTTCCATTTTCAAATCCCCAGTTACAATTCTCTAGTCAATTTGCCGGTATGGTGCGGTCTAGAAGATTTCAGAGAAATTATAATCAGAGGCTTTATTGAAGAAAGACTCTTCAAAACTGAAGTTGGTCGAGTTCTTCGTATCAAAGCTCGCGTCTGTAGAAGTTACAACGACTTCTTATGAAAACTTGCAGGATTTTCCAATAGTGGATTCAACTGGAAGCTAGAGTTATTTCGACTGGACTAG
This sequence comes from Iris pallida, assembly GCA_029216955.1. NCBI lineage: Eukaryota > Viridiplantae > Streptophyta > Magnoliopsida > Asparagales > Iridaceae > Iris > Iris pallida. Next base: position 11,743,413 of record JANAVB010023999.1, on the reverse strand, counting down.
TCCTCACAAGAGAAAAACTAATATAAATCTCTGTGTTTGCGTCTGCCTTCTGAACTCTTATCTTTACAGTTATTACTTTGTGATTGTTATTAATTCTGTGATCTAACTGCTAACAAAGTTTTTAATTAGCAATATTTCGCTGCCTACTCTATTCTCTTCCTCTAGAGTATTCTGCATTACGATTTTGTTCCTACAATTGGTATCAGAGCAAGTTATATAGGTAAAACTAGAAAAAACTGTAGTTAAATTTTTTTTGTTATATCGATCACAACATTACACATGGCAATTGTAAAATTCACAAGTGAAGGCCAAGCCACAAACAGACCTCTGTTTGACGGCACAAAACTACACTTATTGAAAAATACGGATGAGTTTCTTCTTAAAATATCTTGATTTTGACTTATGGTCTATAGTTATTGGTGGCTATAAAAAGCCTCCTCGTATTACTGTTGGGGGAGTTTTAGTTGAAAAACCCCATGATAAATATATTAAGGATGAAAAGAAAAAGGCCAGTCTTGACGCACGTGATACTAACGCTTTATTTTGTGCTTTAGACAGAACTGAATTTAGCAGGGTGTCGACTTGCACAACATCAAATGAAGTGTAGAAACTTCTCGAAGTAACCCACGAAGGAACAACACAAGTCAAGGAGTCAAAGATCAGCAGGCTTACTCAAGAGTACGAGGCGTTCAAAATGAAGCCAAATGAATCTGTCACTCAGATGTTTACGAGATTCCTGGATATTGTAAATCCTTTGTCTTCATTAGGCAAGGAATATAGTAACCATGAGAATATTCGCAAACTTCTACGAGCTCTCACAAAGAACTGAATTCCAAAGGCTACAACAATTATTGAAGGAAATGACCTCTCAACAATTTCTCTGGAAACACTCATGGGTAAGTTACTCACTCACGAGTTGGAACTTCATGACTTTGAAGAAGCTACACCAAAGGAGAAGTCAGAGAAGTTGATCGCTTTGAAGGCTCAACATAAAAGAACTATCGAAGATGATTCTGACGACAGCGACTCTGACTCTGAAGATCAAGCTCTTCTGGTAAGAAAATTGAAGAAGTTCATGAGATTTAACAGAATAACAAAAGACAATAACATCAACAACAACGAGAAAGATCCTATTTGCTACGGATGTAAGAATAAAGGACATATAAAGAAAGATTGTCCAACAGCATCATCATCAACAAGAAAAAGCAGTAAATATGACAAAGGATACCTGAAGAGATCTACATCAAGGAAGTACGCCAATATAAGCATATGGCATAAAAGTGAAGCCAGCGATTCAGAAGACGAACAATCAGATGACGCTATAAATGTATGCCAGATGGCTTACGATCAGGTAATCACTAATCCTCTGTTTGATCCTTATGATGATTTCACCTTTGAGCAACTAGGAGAGGCTTTCAGTGACCTATTAAATGACTACAGGAAACTGCATAGTAAATATAAACCTCTAAGAAGGTACTCAAAGAGTACAAAGGTGAGATAGGAAGACTTACCGACCAACTAGCTGATATTAGAAATAATGATACATCTATTGAGTGTGGTGAGCTTTACTCTATTAAGTTGTTGTTACACGAGACTAACAAGTTATCCGAAGAAAAGACCAAACTATCATTCAGCTAAAGGAAGACCTATCTAAGAAGAGAATGAATCTCCAGTGTGCACAAGTCAGAATGGAAACACTTACATCTGACTATACTAGATTACATGACACCTCCAAAAAGTTAGAAATTAGTTTAGGAAAATGGCCAGAAGTTGCTGCTTCCTATTCTAACACGTGTCAATTATCGAATCATCGGAACACACCCAAACCAAACACTGTCAGACCAAACCACACCAAACCTATGCCCAAGAAGACTAATAGGCATGCATTTTCCTATACTAGAAAACCAAAACTTACTAATCATGTACCTCACACAACTTTCAACACTCAATATGCAAAATGTCAATATTGTGGCCTCGTTGGTCATATATCCTCTGCATGTAGAATCAGAAAGTTAGTAGATTTAAAAATTTATGCACGGATACCAAAAACTAACCTGTCAGGACCCTAGAAGAAATGGGTAGCAAGAGTTTCATCTGTAAACTATTTTGTAGGTGGAACGCCCTTCACATGCTAGAAGCAAATGGATCCTGGACATCGGTTGCTCACGGCACATGACCGGTGATGCTTCATTATTCGCAACACTATCGTAGAAGAATAAAGAAGGATACGTCTCCTTCGGTAATAATTTAAGAGGGTACATAATCGGTATCGGTGACATTGGTAAGGCTCCCTATCCTGTGATTAAAGATGTCTGTCTAGTTACCGAGTTAAAACATAATCTGCTCAGCATAAGCCATTTAGCTGATCACGGTTATGGCATTAACTTCATCAAAGACAAATGTACTATAGTTGATAGCTCAACTGGCTATACTATCTTTGAAGGTATCAGGGAAGACAATATATATATTTTCTATCTGTTAGAAGATGCTAACAAAGCAGGTAGATGCTTGATGGCCAAAAGCATTGAGAGTCAACTATGGCATATGGGACTCGGTCAAGCAAATATGGACACAATTTTAAAACTATCCACAATGAAGTTGGTACGCGGCTTACCGAACATATCTTTCAAGAAGGATACGGTATGTAGCGAATGTGAAAAGAATAAAGCTACCCGATCCGTCTTTAAATCCAAGAATGCTGTAAGTACTACTAGACTTCTACAATTATTGCATATGGACTTATTTGGACCCAGTAGAATTGCTAGCCTAGGTGGTAAGTTATATGCTTTTGTCATTGTATATGATTTCTCTAGATATACATGGGTATATTTTCTTGCACACAAGAACGAAGCTTTGTCAGAATTTGTCACCTTTTACAAGAAAGTATAGAATGAAAAAGGTTTCATGATTACTCGCATTCGTAAAAACAGGACTCTATCTGAAATGGCTATAGTAATGTTGAACCAGTTTAGTCTACCTAGATACTTTTGGGCTGAAGCTGTCAATGCAGCGTGCTATATTCTCAATAGGGTTCTAATTCGACCTATATCGAAGAAGACGCCCTATGAGTTATGGTTTGATAGAACACACACTATTTCATATTTTAAGATATTTGGTTGTAAATACTTTATTCTTAATACTAAAGACAATCTGGGTGCATTAGATGAAAAGGCCGATGAAGGTATATTTTAAGGTTATGCAGCAAAGAGCAAAGGGTACAAAGTTTTCAACAAGAGAACCATGAATATCGAAGAATCAATTAATATCAAGTTTAATGAACTAAATCAACATTTAGTCGATGATGATAATAAAGACGTGATTATACCAAGTACAACTACTATAAAACCTTCACACAAAGATACAGAACCTTCAAGCAAAGAAGCCGGAACCAGCAATCCTGACGATACGCCAAAAGAGATGAGATTCTTGGCAGATCATCTAAAGGACTTGGTAATTGGTGAGATTACCAAGGGTGTAAGTACTCGTTCCTCTAATAAAGATATAGATTCTTGTGTTGCTTTTGTTTCACAGTTGGAATCCAAAAACATTGAAGAAGCATGTAGTAATAATTTTTTGTTAGATGCTATGCACGAGGAATTAAACCAATTCGAACGGAATCAAGTTTGGAAAATTGTTTCCAACCCCATTGATCATCCGGTCATTGGCACCCGTTGGGTATTCCAAAACAAATTGAATAAGAATGGTTTAGTAACTCGTAATAAGGCTTGACTCGTAGCTCAAGGATACAATCAAGAAGAAGGTATCGACTACGATGAGACTTATGCTCCAGTCGGCTGATTGCCTGGCCTCTCCCATCGGTGCCCCTCCTCTCTCCGCCGCGTCCCGATGGTGCCTCCCTGGACGGCTGATTGCCTGGCTCTGGTGGGCCAGCTCCTCCCTTCACCAACCACCCTCTCCCATCCACCCCGTCCTCTACCGCCCCCTCCTGCCCCCTTCCACCCCCAGTCGTCACCCCCAACCCCGAGTTCTCGACCTCACCGCCCCCGCTCTCACCCACCCCTCCGCTTCCTTTCGCCCCCTGCCCCATTCTCCAAGTTCTCCCACTCGGCACCCATGTTCGCCCACCCTCCCCCGTTCTCCTCCCTTCCGGTCGTCGGACCCCACCTGACTGCCTGGGATACAGGGCAGGCTGCCCCGCCCTCCATTTCCCTCTATTGTTCGAATTTCGAATGGCACAGTCATCTTCTTGAATAGGGCGCCCTACCGCTTTGCGGGTCTCGAGAGCGCATGCATCTGTCCTCTCATGACAGGTGCAGGCTGCTCGTTCGACGTGGTAGGACCCCCACCTCCACCCACTTCCATCGCAACTTTTGGAGCCGCTGACTCCTATGTGGCCCCCTCTTGTGGGCCTATTGCGTCCGCATGTCTCACCTATTCAGGAGCTTATACGGCTCCCCCCTCTGCACTTTTTGTGGCCCCCTCCTCTGATGCCCATGTGACCCATTTCGTGATGCATCCCTCTCGCCTCGAGGCTCCCTCAGCTGCGGTTAGTCCGCATGCCGCTCTTCCGTCGCATGTGGCGGACCCCACTCCCTCTAGCGTGGCTCTTTTGTCCGCATGTATCCCCCCTTCTGAGGCGTATGCGGCCTCCCTCAGCCGAGGCTCTTGCGGCCGCAGGTATCCCCTCATTAGGGGCTTATGCGGCCTCCTCCTCTGCATTCCCCCTTTCATCTGGGCTTATACGGCTCCCTATTCTGCATGCCTCCCTTCATCAGCGGCTTATGCGGCCCTCTCCTCTGCGACTTTTGTGGTCCCCTTATCTGAGGCCCATGCGACCCATCCCTCCAGCCTTGAGGCTCCCTCTGCTGCGCATGGTCTCCCGTCCGCATGTATCCCCTTCCCCTCATCAGGGGCTTATACGGCCCCCTTCTTTTCATGTCCCCGCTCATCAGGAGCTTATGCGGCCCCCTCCATTGTGGCTTTTGTGGCCCCCTCCACTGTGGCTTTTGTGGCCCGCTCCTCTGAGGCCCAAGCGACCCACCCCTCCAGCCTCGAGGCTCCTTCAACTGCAGTTGGTCCGCATGTTGCCTACTTGACCCTCGTGGCGGACCCCACTCCATCTCACGAGGTTTTTCCGTCTGTAATCCCCCCTGCTGCGACATGTGCAGCCACCTCCGCCGAAGCTTATGCCCTTCGTGTGGTGGTTGGCCCGTATGGCGCCCTCTCGTGGCATCTTATACGACCACCCGAGTTCACCTTAATGCGTGCCCCTTTTGCTCGGGTGTGGCGGCCGTATGGCCCATTGCCGCGGCTAATGTTGTCCACTCAGCATCAGGCGCGCTTGCCATCTGGCCCCCTGCCCCGGCTCACGAGATCCCCTCCCGTATTCTTATGCGGCCCTTTCTCAGGGCCGTTTGCTCTCGCACTCGCCTAATCTCACTCCCTCAGTGTGCTTCTTGCCATTTCTCCTTCCGACCCCACCCTTGCCAGATGATCTCTTAGCTTTGGCTCACCTGCTTTCGTCCCCTTTCGCAGTTCCTCGGGCCTCACTTCACCTCACATCACCCCACCCCTCCTCCAACCCCACCCTCAACTTCCTCTCCTCCACTCCGCTCTATCTGCTACCCCCTTTCATCCCCCCAGCCCCCATCCGTCGCCTCGGCGGGTGGTGCTCAGTCCCCCAACGACGCTCATTAGCGTCTGATGCTTCGCACCCCGATGACATCCGCCTTAGTGCCAGCTACGACTGCTCTTCATCATGGACCCCACACCTCCTCTATCGCAGCACCATCCTTTGGCGAGATCCTTCGCCCGGACCGATCCTCTAATATCCTTTTTTATTTTCCTACAATAGAGCTACCAGAGATCGATTTCACCCATTCATCGGATGCGCCTATCGTGGTGCCTTTCTCCTCTTCAGACATCTCGAGCCTAGCCACCTTGTTCCCATTTACCTTGGTTCTTAAATTTTCTGGCAGGTGCCCTAAGCTGTCCAGAGTTCAGGAAGTTATCGCCATCTGGCGCCTCACCTTCGCGTACCAAGTCGCTCCCATGGACGTCAAGCACCTTCTCCTCCACCTTTCTTCGGAAAGCGACTACACTTCCGTCTGGGCCAGAGGCACCGGCAAGATAGATGCCCACATCATAAAAATTGTTAAATGGTCCCCGGACTTCAACATTAAAGAAGACTCGACGATCATCTCAGCATGGGTCACCTTCCTGAACCTCCCCCTAATCTGCTTCGCACCCGCAGCTTTGAAAAGGATAGCCAGTTCTTTTGAACGTTCATGGCAGTAGCAGAAGAAACTCACAATCTCTCCAAGGGAAACTATGCTAAAGTTTGTATGGAACTTGACATCTCGAAGGACCTGCCCGACCATATCCAAATCGCTCTTGACAACAAGATTCACACACAACGAATCATTTATGACAACAATATCATCTATTGCAAACACTATCGTTTACGTGGACACTCCTCTGAGTACTGCTTCCACGAACACCCTGAGCACAAAAAGAAAAACTTTCGAAAGGCTACCCCTAACAAAGCTCCCAGCAAGTCCCACCAATCTTCCTTACTCCCCCTTTCCAATACCCACACCAGATTCGGAAACCATCCCGACCAACCGAAAACTCAGAAGCATCCCCCACAAGGCCAACCCGTGGCCCATCCGGATCTCCCAATCATCACCTTCACTAACAGATTCGACAACCTCGCATTGATTCAGGAAGAAGAGCTCCAACCCGCTGAACCCTCATCCCTCGACAACAGTAGTAATGACTCTGACAGAGGGTATACAGGAAACCTGGTAGAGACAATAGCAGTCTTGATCACACCTCCACCAGAACACCATCAACCAGACGCTAGCACACCCGCCACCTCCACCCCACCTACTTCAGATGGCAACAGCACCCTGGGAGTTTCGATTGACACAGCACCCTGGGAGTTTTGATTGACACACAACTTCAGATGATAAAGCTCAACAGGCCCTCGACGTCGGGATTATTGCCACCGATAGCACCCCCCTGGGAGTTTTTATTAACACAGCAGGAGAGACCCACCCTCACCCTGCAGAGGAGACAATCACGGCTACCGAAGGAGGCGGAAAGACTTCATCCCAGCCAAAAATGCAAAACAAAGGAGCCTTCAAGGAGATCGCTGCCCGGACCACCAGGTCGATCACGAAACTCAACAAACTTCCCCAAAACAGTAACCTCTATGCTTAATATCCTGTCTTGGAATGTAGAGGCCTTACTAACAAACCAACCTTGAGAAGACTGGTCGATCTCAAGAAAACCCACAAAATTGACATCTTGGTGATCATCGAACCAAAAATCCTCGCTAATAAACTGAAGTCCATTCAGCTTCAGCTCGAATTCCAAAAGGCCATTGCCAGCTGCCACGATATCTGGATCCTCTTCTCTAACGATGTGAAGCTGGAAGCGACCCATGACTCCAACTAGGTTCTCACTTACTGGATGTAACACCCCACGCTCAGGACCCACTCGCTTTTGTCCGCTGTCCATGGGAGCTGCGACATCTCCGTACTTAGAACCCTCTGGAATGACCTGCTCCAGATAAACACCACCAACTTGCCCTGGATTTGCGTCGACGACTTCAAATCCATTACTCGCAGCGAGAAAAAAATCTGGCGGCCGCCCCCTCCCCCCCCCCACTGTCGGCTGTGCACGACTTCAACACATTCATCTTCAACGCCAACTTGTCTTCCCTACAGTTCAACGAAAGCTCTTTCACCTGGTACAATAGGCAAGAAGGCTCCCGAAGGCAATACTCCCGTCTTGATCGTGCCCTGGTCAACCCTCAATGGAAAGATCTGAATATCAACTCCATAATCTTACACCTGAATTCTACCGAATTAGACCACTCGCCCCTCCTCATCGAAATTAGCAAAATATCTAACCAAAAGAAGAAGAACTTCTGATTTTTAAACTTCTGGAGCCAATACTATCATGCCCCAGAACCAAAATACTAGCGAGCGGGGGACAGACGCAGCCAGCTACGTATATAAAAGCGTAATCCACCTCGACAGCCGGTCACGGCTGTCAAGATGCATGAGGGTTTATTTACAAGCCATCAGTCTCCTAGGGTCAAGAACATGCCTAGTGTCTCAATCTCAAGCAAGTAAATACATGTTACAAGATAGTAGATCATCAGACATACAAGGTAAGGCATCCCAAACATTACATATTCAGATGATCATGAAGCTAATCATACGAAATGTGAGTACTAGCAAAAGTTTCAGTCATACATGATCAACCCTAGGATTTGTCAATCATGTTACAGCACATTGGCAGACAAAAGTATATGTTTCAACGCGAGCTAACACTTGCTCGACGGCTAAACGCCTCAAAAGAATAAATTTTTTTACAATTGAGCAGGAGAGCAAAATAAAACCCACTCGTTGCTAGTGTTACGTCTGGTGTTCACCATCTAGCTGGAAGGCTGGGAGATCCTTGGGTCCTACTCCGAAATCTGGCCATACAAAACCAGCTGGATCAGACCCCAGAAAGAGCAAGTACCACAAGGGAGGCTTCACTTTAGAACTAAAACCAGCATATTAGCACATGAGACATAAAAGATAATAAAAGACATGAGTTAGAAAAAATAAGATGATAAACAATAAGACGACTAAAGGACCATTCCAGTAGCCAAGTTACAACCGGTAAATCAAACAAGGACCGGGGTTGTAACCCTTCACCTTAACAGAGCTTAGTCTCCAACCAATTATTGACAAGAGTAAAGCATGAACAAGAATGTGCTGAAATAATCATAGACTGGCATTGCTTAGACAAGACTAGACTGGACTACATCCATCAATCACGGCCAAGCAAAGAGTACGGCTTGATACTTTAACTAGCTAGGGTTATCACAAGCCTAGTTACTAACAAGATGCAATAAAATGTTCCAGCAGTCACAGGCCCTGCAGCTATCCAGGTTATCTAGGCAAGGTTGAATACCAAATTTATCCAGAATTACTAGATGGCTTAGAGTGCAACACATAACAGTGGGCCTTGTACTTGTTTCATGAGTGTGTCCCACATGACAGTGGACTGGAAATGTGCCCTACTCAACGGCAGGCTACAAGTCCATCAGGTGGGCCGGGATAACGGGATCGCCTGTAACTGGGGAAGTCTCCCTTAGAATGAACTACTTGATCAATCTAGTAATTAACCTTAGTCAGATTCAGTATGAATCCCTGACCGTGGTAACCAGGGAATCATGTCCTAGACATGATGCAAGACGAGACTAGACTAGTAGCTTGTACAAACTGTAGGAACCCTAGAGGGGGGGTGAATAGGGTCAAGCTAACTAATCAAGCACTTAGCACAAGCTAATTGGCAATTTAAAAATATAAGTGCAAGAGAAGAAGCAAACACAATACCGACACCCGATATATCCTGGTATCCTCCTAAGAGGCAGTCCAGTCCCGGAACTCTCTCCGGCTTTAATCCACTATTTGAGCAAATAGTTACACACGAGTTTGGATCCGAAGAACTCGCCAACTTCTTACACAAGAGCTTTAATCCGAAGGGCTCTCCGACTTCAACCGAGAGTTTGGATACGAAGACTCCCCAACTTCAACCGAGAGTTTGGATACGAAGACTCTCCAACTTCAACCTTTCACAATAGGTTTTGATCTCCTTATATAATAGGATGAAGATCTCACTTTTCAACTCAATAACTCTAACACAATTTGTGGATGGCAAATGAAAGCTTTGTAGAGTTGTATGTGGATAAGCTTTGGTGGTTTAGGAATTTTTAGGCTCAAAGCATCAACCTTGAATGAAGGGGTTCAAGGCTATTTATAACCAAAGCATTGAAAAGAGCTCAAGGCAACTTTTCAGTCCACGAACCGGCATACCGCCGGTATGATCCGGCATACCGGCGGTATACCGGTCTGGAATTGCAACGGCTAGAAATAGAGCCGTTGGGATCATTAATTGCTGGAAATCCGACCGTTGGAATTTCAACGTTTCGGAAGCGGTATACCGTCGGTATGATCCGGTATGCCGTCGGTATGCCGGTTTTGTAAACAGAAACTTTCTGTGAACAAAAACCGGTATACCGTCGGTATACTCCGGTATACCGTCGGTATGCCGCTTATCCACCAAAAATGATCCTGGGCTTATTTCTGCCCTAGCTTTCGATTTTGTAATCCATTTCTTGTGTTTACAAATATTCCTAAGACTCATTACAGACTCCAGATATACTTAGACAGGTGCAGGCTTCTTCAGAGTCTTGAAATGATGATGGCATGGCTTGGCTTCTTCCTTTGAAAGGTGCTGGCTTTTCCCCGGTGCGTGGCTCCAGAGATGTCGTCGGGTGGTTCAGAGAAATCTTGTGGGATCCATCGTCTTTGGCCCACCATGATTTCTTCATTGCATATGTCCACATTGATCTTGTTTATTGCTTTTCTGCATGTACATGTTAGACGAACAAAGCAATATACATAGTAGCAAGTATGATAAGTTAAAGCACATTAGGACTATGCAAAGTTTAAGTATAAGTGCTAAGGTGATAGCATAAATGTTAGTGATATCATAATGATTAAACTTAATTGAATGACCACAATCAAAAACATAGTTTTGATTTTGGCAACCCAAGTAAGTTTAAGATAGATAAGCTCATATCACTAATATGTAAACCAATAGGCACATATCACCAAAGATATAAGTATAAGTAGAAATGCTATAGCGATAGTATGAAGATTAGTGATAGTGAAATGCTAAACTTAACATATTAACCATATTCAAAAATATGATACAATCATTGGGCCAACAATCTCCCCCTTTTTGATTATGGCAAATCGGTTAAGTTTAGTATGAACACAATAGATGCATGTATCACTAATATACACAAGATATAAGCAATATCACTAAATGCATACTACTTAGATTACTTATAAACACCTACTAAAACTTACTTCTCCCCCTTTGACATGATCAAAAATTGGCTCCCCCGTACTAAGAGATAAAAAGAAATCGATCTTAAGTATAGAAATCAGAGCATGGAGAAGTCATAGACAATCATGGTCAAAATAGACTAATGAAAAATAATGGGAGAAGGGTGTAATGACAAGTGTATAAAGCTACATATCAAATGTAGAGTGCCAAAAAGGAAAATAACTTGTCAAAACACAATATAGTTGGTAAAACAAATAAAATTGATAATCAGTCAAAGAATAGTTTTACCAACTTGAAATCCAAGAAAGAAACTCCAAAACATAATATTATAGGAATTAAAACTCTAGTTTTGGAAGGAAGCGATATACCAATTGAAATAAGGATTTCAATCAAGGATTTCAATCAAAAGCCCATGAGGATTAGATAATTGCAAAGTAATTGATATAAATAAAGTACCAAGTGAGATAGTTGAAAGATATAAACTTAATACCAATTGAAATATAAGCTTGAAACAATGATCAAAAAGCCATTTGAAAGTCAAAATAGTCCACAAATGAATAGTGGAACAAAATAAAGGAATGATCAATGAAAAATAGAGCAATTGATATAAACTAATCTCACTCTTTGCAAAATCTATATGCTTATCCAAGTACATGCATTTGAACTCAAATACCTTATCATGCTATATGAATACCCTTTAGATAAACATGAAGGTAAGAGAGAAAAATACTTGAGAAAGAGAAATTCAGTCGACTTGAATGCTCCCCCTCAAAGTACTACCAAAGGTGATAAAAATCATGAATTTTGGATAAGTCCTCAACAAGGAAAGCCAAATCAATTAATCATAAAAGAAAAGCCAAACTAACGAAAGCACAATAGTCATCAAGATACTATATGAAAGTTAATATTTAAGAAGATGACTTATTTAATCCATATAAAAGAGAGATAAAAGATAAAGACAATAGCATATACTCTCATAAACCCTTCACAAATAAAAGTATCATGACCTCATTCACTAAGATATGAAAAAGAAGAAGGTATGGGTCCATGATGAACTAGGTATACGACATATTTAAGGGTATAAATGAATTGAATCAATTAATTTGCTCCCCCTCAAAATATGCGTATCTAGTTCCAAAGCACTTATAGCATAAGATAGATAACTACAAGATCTAGGGGTAAATCAACTATGGATTTCTCCCCCTTGCTCGATGCATATAAGGCTACAATATCGTCAAAAGACGAATAAAAACATCTTTAATCAAGAAGAGATAACCAATTAATAGCCACTAAAGATGAGAAATAAAAAAAATATTCCAATAAAGCACATATAATCAAAAGATGGCATACATTAGTCTATATAGAAGAATCTCATATTTAAATATGATAGATCAATGTATGTAATCCTTTGAGAAAATGTCATCATGAAAAAGAATAAAGTCAATTAAGAACAATCATGATGATAGACATAATATAGCTCAAAAATAAAATAAAAATAAAACTCAAACATCATGTCCATGATTATCTAATTGAGAAATAATCAACCAATTTATTGCTTTGCATGGACTAGATATGTTTTATCACAAGTGTACCCAACAACCGGGTAACATCCAAACTTTGCTACTTTTAAAAGAAAGACCAATAAAGTTCAAATAGCAAAGGTCATATGTGATAAACCATGAGTAGTCAAAGTAGAGCAATAAATTAACTTGACATTTATAAAATTAGATAGTTTAGGACTACTCAATCATTAGGATCATTCATAAAGAAAACAAATGAATAAATATGATCTAATGAATCTCATCAAGAGAAAATCACAAATCCAAGAAAAATCTCACAAATTAACATGGGAAAGAGTCAATCTCATTTAAATAATTACAAACATAATAAAGAAGAGATGTAAATGATAATACGATGAAATCATGACTCAAGAAGTGAGAGAAATTTAAGAGAGACTTGCTAATGACTAGTTATGGAAGAGAGTTAAAACAAGGAATCACAAAACTCTAAGAGAAAACAAGATTTAATAAAAAATTTATAAAACTAGTTTTAGAGATTAAGCATATCACAAATCTAGTTTTTGTAAACTAGCATATCATATATAGATTGAAGTATAGGAATATAGCTAGATGTGTGAAAGTGAGCCAAAATTATATAGCTTAATAATATATCACAAATAAGCAAACTATATAATCCAAATAAGACTAATGAGAGAAGCCATTAACAAGATAAATGTGCTCATTAATTCTTAAGTCACTAACAAAAAAAATACTTGCTTAAGCATAGAGTTCACAATTAAGGGAATACATTTTGAATGATCAAAATGATTTAGAGACTCTTTACTAAGCAAGGATAAGAGCATAAGATGATAAATAAATGAATTAGACTCTTATCAAGTAAAGGACAAAAGAGATGTTCATGAAAACACAATAAAATAAATCTCTTTGCCAAGTATTGAGATTAACCCAAGATAATGAAATGATAGATCAATCTAGAGAATGCAAAATACTATAGCCACATTAAAATAAGTGTATTCTCTAGAAGTGGAAAAATCTCAACACAAAAGCTCAAACCATAGTAGCTAAATTCATGAGAAATATGATGTAACAATTACAAGTATTCTCATGTGCTACAAAAACATCATTGGGCAACAATAATTCAAAAGAAAGCATAACCCAAGGAATGAGCAAAGAAAGATCATTAAGATCAAGAAAGCTAAATGCTAAGGATAGTAAAAATCATTTTCAAAAGCTTTCATAGTGCACTATAGAAATATATAGAAGATATAGATTTTAAAATGTGCACTAAAAATGAAGGTTAATATAAAAACAAGACAAAGCACAAAACCTTGTGATTCTTAAAAGAACTTCTATAAATTGTCAAGTGCAATACATAAACAAATATTTTCTCTCACCATCCCAACTTAAAAATATAAAACAAATGAATATCAAAAACTAGGAATCAATTATATATATGAAGCTATATATATATCACGAATAGGCATATATGAAAAGATCAAAAATCAATTAAGAGCATGTATCCTTAAAGTCAACCAAAAAGCTAAAAAGACATCATTAAAAGAAAGCTTTAAGGAAGAAGCATATTGATTCAAAAAGAGATACACAAATTTGATCAAAAGAATCAATAGCTAGTGTATGAGTTAAGCACGAGTCTAGAAGTAACAAGTATGAATAAATACTCTTCAAGTTAATATAAAACTTTAGCTTAACTCATATGCCTACATAGAGGTATTTATACAAAAAAAACAGATATCAATATAAGAGATACCATCACAAATTCAAAAGCATGTATAAATAAGCTTTATTAGGCAAAGACATAATTGATTTTCAAGAAGATAATCAAGATAAAGAATGAGAATCAATAATGAATATATTATGTAAGCACAAGATTAAAAAGAAGTATAAGTATATACTTGTCAAGTAAAAAGAAGCTTGTGCTAAACACATATATCCGCAAATACCGATTTAAAGGAAATAAGACACATTAAATACAAATCGGCAAGAAGTAACTATTTCAAAAACTTTAAAGACGGAGAGTTAAAATCGTATTAACTCAAATCAAAATCAAGCTCCTATGGACTAGAGTGATATGCATGCTTCATAAAATAGAGATTAAGAATAACAAGCATGCATAAATTAGATGTGTCACACTTAACAGAAAATGAGTGATAAACAACAAGTGTGAACTAAACATTTAAGCTAAGTAACTAGTCATGCTAGATAAAAGAAATAATAAGAAAATTAACTAAGCATGCTAGTATTATATCTCACATTGATTTATATAATAAGCAACTAAAGATATCAATGTGAGCTAGTAGCAAGACATCAAGAGAGACATGCTAGATTCTACAAATATAAGCAATTTAAAGAGAATCGTTTAGCATGTTACCAAAGTGGCTCTAGTGGCCACGCTAGTGTTGGTGCAATTGCTTGGAAGATGACCTTTGAGCTTTGCAACCACCAACATGCTCCTCGGTGCTATGTCCCGATATAAGAAGCTCCACCTACAACATTAGGCGAAGACTTTGGTATCCAAATGAACTTGGATCCACATTTATTAGCTTTAGGGACCCATATACTATTTACTCTAGCATTGGTAGAAAAACTCCTACGAATAGGACAAGTGAAGCTCATGTGTCCAATACGAGAGCAATAGAAGCACCTAATACTAGTGTGTCCACATGTATCAGAATAAGCATGGTTATGAACATGTGACATACTAGAATGATGAATATCTCTAGAGTGAGCATGAGAAGATTTGGTTTTAAGAATATTATGTTCTAATAGCAAATCATCAT
This sequence comes from Iris pallida, assembly GCA_029216955.1. Taxonomy (NCBI): domain Eukaryota; kingdom Viridiplantae; phylum Streptophyta; class Magnoliopsida; order Asparagales; family Iridaceae; genus Iris; species Iris pallida. The sequence goes on along the minus strand of JANAVB010023999.1, from coordinate 11,728,211 downwards.
GCATGCAAGTAAGAGAATCAAATTTAGCAATTAAAATATCATTCTCTTTTTCAAATAAAGCAATTCTAGAGATAAAAGCATCATTTTGTTTCTTTAAAACATCAATAGAAGAATCATGCAAATAAGATAACTCATGTGATTGATTCTTGAGATCTTCTACGGATGATGAAAGAGATTTAATTTTCAAGATTAAAGTCTCATTCAAACTCTTTAAAGAAACACAAGAAGAGTTTTGAGAATCAAGTCTAGATAACAAGTCATTGTTTTCATTTCTCAAAAACTCATTTGCTTCTTCTAAATGAATAACCTTTTCAGAAAGTTCCTCATTTGTAGAATGAAGGTTGTCAAGAATCTCTAAGGATTGTTTAGCCATGGCTTTCCACTTAGAGCATTTCTTGCATTTAGAAGAAACATGATTGTCTATGCTACTAGAAGTAAAAACCTCTTTATCGGAGGAGGAGGAATACGATGCCATAGAAAAATTAACAAGGATCTACTCTAAGGATGTTAAGCCTAACAATAGAGTCCTTGCTCTGATACCAATTGTAGGAACCCTAGAGGGGGGGTGAATAGGGTCAAGCTAACTAATCAAGCACTTAGCACAAGCTAATTGGCAATTTAAAAATATAAGTGCAAGAGAAGAAGCAAACACAATACCGACACCCGATATATCCTGGTATCCTCCTAAGAGGCAGTCCAGTCCCGGAACTCTCTCCGGCTTTAATCCACTATTTGAGCAAATAGTTACACACGAGTTTGGATCCGAAGAACTCGCCAACTTCTTACACAAGAGCTTTAATCCGAAGGGCTCTCCGACTTCAATCGAGAGTTTGGATACGAAGACTCCCCAACTTCAACCGAGAGTTTGGATACGAAGACTCTCCAACTTCAACCTTTCACAATAGGTTTTGATCTCCTTATATAATAGGATGAAGATCTCACTTTTCAACTCAATAACTCTAACACAATTTGTGGATGGCAAATGAAAGCTTTGTAGAGTTGTATGTGGATAAGCTTTGGTGGTTTAGGAATTTTTAGGCTCAAAGCATCAACCTTGAATGAAGGGGTTCAAGGCTATTTATAACCAAAGCATTGAAAAGAGCTCAAGGCAACTTTTTAGTCCACGAACCGGCATACCGCCGGTATGATCCGGCATACCGGCGGTATACCGGTCTGGAATTGCAACGGCTAGAAATAGAGCCGTTGGGATCATTAATTGCTGGAAATCCGACCGTTGGAATTTAAACGTTTCGGAAGCGGTATACCGTCGGTATGATCCGGTATGCCGTCGGTATGCCGGTTTTGTAAACAGAAACTTTCTGTGAACAAAAATCGGTATACCGTCGGTATACTCCGGTATACCGTCGGTATGCCGCTTATCCACCAAAAATGATCCTGGGCTTATTTCTGCCCTAGCTTTCGATTTTGCCATCCATTTTTTGTGTTTACAAATATTCCTAAGACTCATTACAGACTCCAGATATACTTAGACAGGTGCAGGCTTCTTCAGAGTCTTGAAATGATGATGGCATGGCTTGGCTTCTTCCTTTGAAAGGTGCTGGCTTTTCCCCGGTGCGTGGCTCCAGAGATGTCGTCGGGTGGTTCAGAGAAATCTTGTGGGATCCGTCGTCTTTGGCCCACCATGATTTCTTCATTGCATATGTCCACATTGATCTTGTTTATTGCTTTTCTGCATGTACATGTTAGACGAACAAAGCAATATACATAGTAGCAAGTATGATAAGTTAAAGCACATTAGGACTATGCAAAGTTTAAGTATAAGTGCTAAGGTGATAGCATAAATGTTAGTGATATCATAATGATTAAACTTAATTGAATGACCACAATCAAAAACATAGTTTTGATTTTGGCAACCCAAGTAAGTTTAAGATAGATAAGCTCATATCACTAATATGTAAACCAATAGGCACATATCACCAAAGATATAAGTATAAGTAGAAATGCTATAGCGATAGTATGAAGATTAGTGATAGTGAAATGCTAAACTTAACATATTAACCATATTCAAAAATATGATACAATCATTGGGCCAACACAAACAAGTTTCAAGCAAGCACCCACGGTGTCAAGACGAGAATTTACTTAGCGACTCGAGATAGCCGTCGCAACGACGTTCAAGGTTACATGTCATATTTACTTGTCAAGAGTGCGCCGCAACGGGCCACTATTATGTACTGGCCTATCATGTTCTTGTCTGGAGTGCGCCACAATGGGCCACTGTCTTGTTATTACCACATTCATGTTCAAGTATCATGCCGTGTTCACATATCATGTCGTGTTCACATATCATGTCGTGTACAGATTATCATGTCAATATTTCTTATCAAGGGTGCGCCACAATAGCCACCATCAAGTGCTATCATTCCTTTAATATGTCATGCTCATATCGTGTTCATGTCGAGTTCATATCGAAAAGGCATAAGTATATAAAATGGGTGCAAAAATTAAGAAAGGGGAACCTAGGGACATCATGCGCCCAGGGGGTGCATGCACCCACACATGGGTCTATGAATGATGTAAGCCCAATATGAGCTATGCACCCAAGAGGGAGAAGTCTATGCGCCCAAACAAGCTTGAAAATGCCTTGATGGATTACAAGTTAGGGGCTCAAGCACCATCTAGTGTAGGTCATGCGCCCACATGAAGGTCTATGCGCCCAAAGACAAGGGTGTCTTTACGCCCACACATGGACTTATACGCCCACATGATCTGGCTATGTGCCACAGAGTTGCACTTCATAGTGTGCAAACATTGTTCATCATCTTCTCCAAGACTTGGCCGAGTGCAAGTCTTGGAACCCATGATCTTCAAATGATGATAACTCGATCAAAACACAATGAAATCTGACTTTTCAAAGGTCTAATTTGTGTAAAATCAAATTCTCTACCATGAAACTCTTAGTTTTCGAAAACAAGGTGGTTTACTAGATCAAAACCCAAGAAAACCCAAAAATGGTACAAAGTTAGATCTACACTAATATATACATGAAAATATAAAATGACAAGAACTAAAGTAGCTTAGAATATTGCATAGAAGAGATTAGAAAATAAAATGGAGGGTTCCTTCATGAAGCAAGTTGCACTTGCCTAGGGTTTTTCTTTGGTGGGTGGGAGAAGTAAATGAAGAAGAAGAAGAAGAAATAATGGAGGAGAGAGAAGGTTGGTGGCTTTTAAATGGGGGGTTAACATGTTGAACCATAGGAAAATAAACCAAGCCAAACCACAATTAGCCAAGTCAAACCATGATTTTCTATGATGAACCTAAGCAAGATTAAACCAATGGCAGCTAGCAAGACAAGATAAGTAAAAATACGGCTCAGGATTACGTGCACGTATACTGGAAATACGTATAACGGAAAACGGGGGTGACAACTTTATCCACCTTAAAAGAATTCTGTCCTCGAAATTTTAATTAAGAGGCTAGAGATGTCAGGACAAGCTATACTAATCACAAGCAATATATGAGTAAGCAATCAATCATACAATCATTCATGCAAGCAAGAAATTAATGTATAAGGCATAAGAAAGATATTATACCTTATGAGTCAAACAGGTCAGGATATTACGATCGGATATCATCCTCACGCTCCCACGTTGACTCACCCAAAGAGTGATGACCCCAAGCAACACGGACTAAACTGATAGTCTTGTTCTTGAGTATCTTCTCTCTTTGGTCCAATATGGACATGGGTCTCTCCTCATAGGAAAGGTTGGTACCAACAACCAATTCCTAATGGTCAAGAATATGACTCGAGTTCGGAATATACCGCCGTAATTAGGATACATGGAACACATCATGCACTCATGTAACGACGGCGAAAGAGCGAGACAATAGAACATATCACCTACTCGCTCAAGGATATCAAACGGCCCTATATACCTAGGACTAAGCTTTTCCCGTATGCCAAAACGAATGACGCCACGGGTAGGTGAGATCCTAAGGAATATGTGGTCACCGACAGAAAACTTAAGGGGACGTCGTTGAGAATCGGCCCAATGACAATGACGATCTTACGCAACTCGAAGATGATCTCTGACTCGTCTGACCACCTCAATAGTCTGTGAAATTATTTCGAGACCAAGCATCTGCCTCTCGCCTACATCATCCCAGGCTAAAGGAGATCTGCACTTCCTTCCATACAATGCCTCGAATGGTGCTATCTGAATACAGGCCTATAAACTGTTATTGTACGAGAACTCCACTAGGTGCAAGTGATCTTCCCAGGAACCACCGAAGTCAAGTGTACATGATCTTAACATATCTTCAAGAGTTTGAATTATGTGTTCGGACTGACCATCTGTCTGTGGATGATAGGCTGAAATGAACTTGAGACGAGTCCCCAAACTCTCTTGAAGACTTTGCCAAAAGTGAGATGTATATCTTGAGTCTCTGTCTGATATAATACTAACTGGCACTCCATGCAATCTGACTATCTACCTGAGGTACATCTCTGCTAGCTGATCCATTGACTGGCCAATTCTGAATGGAATAAAATAAGCTACCTTCGTAAGACGATTAACTATAACCCAAATAGCATCTCTTCTAGCTGGGGATTTAGGTAACCCAGTTACAAAATCCATGGTAATGTGCTCCCATTTTCATTCTGGGATCGATAAAGGTTGAAGAAGTCCAGCCAGTCTCTGATGTTCAGCTTTAACTTGTTGGTAAACTAAACAACGAGAGACAAACCATGCTATCTTTCTTTTTATGTCATTCCACCAGTAATGCTAACGGATATCACGGTACATCTTCGTGCCACCAGGATGAATGGAATATTAAGAACTGTGAGGCTCTGCCATGATCTCCTATCTGATATCACCACTGGATACACAAATATGCTTTCCATGTCGAAGTGTACCATCCTCATGAATGCATAATTCTAGTCTTCGTCCTGCTACAAATTTTGCTCTGAGTCGCTAAAGCTTATAATCTGCTGATTGTGCCATTTTGATCATTTCAACTATACTGGCCTGAACATACATACTGGCCATAAATGCCATATTGGTAGGAAGAACAACTTTAATACCTATCTTCTGAAGATCTGCTAACAACTCTGGCTGTGATGTTAGAAAATAAACTCCAGCACTTCTGCTCAATGCATCTGCAGCATCGTTGGCCTTCCCAGGATGATACTTTATGATGACGTTGTCTCCACAAGTAGCTCTAGCTATCTCCTTGACGCATGTTGAGATCCTTCTGAGTAAACACATACTTTAAACTCTTGTGGTCAGTGAAAATCTCCACCCAATCTCCATACATGTAATGCCTCCACAGCTTCAATGCAAAAACTACTGCTGCTAACTCCAGGGTATGGATTGGGTAATTCCTCCCATGATCACAAAGTTGTCATGATGCATAAGCTACAACCTTTCCATGCTGCATCAAGACACATCCTAATCCCTTACCGGATGCGTCACAATAAACTGAAAATCCTCCAGTCCTATCTAGAAGCGTGAGAATGGGTACCGTCATCAATCCTTGCATCAACTTCTCAAATGAACTCTGCTACTCGGTTGTCCAAGCAAACTGCACATCCTTGCAGGTCAACTGAGTCATGGGTGCTAAAATCGTGGCAAAGTCTGATACAAACTGCCGGTAATAGCCGACCAATCCAAGGAAACTTCGAACTTCTGCGATGGTGCTAGGAACTGGCCATGTCTCTATAGCCACAATCTTTTGGAGGTCCACTTCTACTCCACCTCTGCTGATGATATGTCCTAGGTACGACATGCGATAAAGCCAGAACTCGCATTTACTGAACTTCGTGTATAACTAGTGCCCTCTGAGAATCTGAAGGGCTATACGGAGATGATGCTCCTACTCCGCTTCACTCTTGCTATAGACCAAGATATTATCTATGAACACTATCACAAACTGATCCCAATAGGGCATGAAGATACGATTCATGAGGTCCATGAATACGACTGGCACATTGGTCGCTCAAAATGGCATAACAAGGAACTCCTAATATCCATATCTTGATCTGAACGCTATCTTCGGGATGTCTCGCTCTCTAACTTTGATCTGAAGGTACCCTGATTGCAAGTCAATCTTCGAGAATACTGCCGCTCCTCTGAGTTGATCAAATAAATCATCTATCCTTGGTAGAGGGTATCTGTTCTTAATTGTTACAGAGTTCAAGGTACGATAATCAACACATAATCTTGACGTACCATCCTTCTTCTTTACTAAGAGCATCGGGGCTCCCCAAGGCGATCCACTAGCACGAATGAATCCTTTGGTTCTAAGTTCTTCAATCATTTTGTACAAGATCTTCAATTCTGAGGGTGCCACTATGTAGACTCTCTCGGATATTAGTGTCGTTACGGGAATCAAATCGATTATGAACTCTCTCTCTCTCTCTCTCTCTCTGTCGGCATACCTGGAAGCTCTTCGGGAAACACATCGGAAAACTCTTCAACTACACTGGGAAACTGAACCTTCGCCGTAACTGCCATCCGTATGACCGGGGGAGAAGGTTCTACTTCGCCCTTGGAAAATGAAAATTCTGCCTCGCCGGGAATACCAAAAATAATCCTGCCAAGATCGCAGTCTATTCTCGCATATTGATCCTTCAATCAATCCATTCCTATGACCACATCATAATCGGCCATCGGAAACTCTATTAACCTAGCGGGGAACTCTCTACCGCTAACAACGATTCTACACGAGGAAAAAACTCTATCCACTCCCACAAGCCCATTACCAATAAGTATATTGAGCCTTACTGATAATGACTCGGGCTCCAGTCCTATCCGTGTTACGAATCGTGCAGACATGAATGCATGTGATGCTCCCGAATAAATAATACAGATACAGAAAAAGAGTTGACGAGAATGGTACCTGCCACCACCTCACTTGTTGCCAATTCCTCCTCCACGATCAAAGCCATCGCTTGACCTTGTCCACTTAGTGCTGGTACCCTCTGCTGGAAACCTCTCTACCTGTTCTAGTTCTGAGCTTGGGCCTAGACATACTGCTGTGGCGTTTGATGAAAATCTTGGTCCTTAGGCGGCAAGGGCCTCATAAACTGGTGCTGCTGCTGAACAGGAGCTGGTCCCTAACCGATGGACTGGTTAGGGTTGATGATGAATTGGCCCTGTGCGGACAGGACCCTATCATGTGATCCGATGCCCCACAAGCCAAGCACAATCCCTGTGCTCTACGACACTCTGAAACAACGTGACCAGGCTTCCCATAATGAGAGCAGCCTATTGCGGAAGACTGCCTCTACTTCTGCTATTGAGGGTACGTCGGGGTTGAATGGTGAACCGACATAACTGAGGCTGCCCGCCTCGAACTTCCTATATTCAAAGCCCTAGCTGCCGGGGCTGGAGTTGATGAATAGGACATTTGCCCATGGGACCACTTCCGACCTCTGGTTCGGACCGCTATCCTCTGAGAAGTATACTCATGCCTCTTCACTGCTCGCAAGATGGCATCAAACGCCTAGTGCTCGAACTGCTCCATAGTTAGAATAATCTCTAGGTGGAGTCCCTGCTGGATCGGCTGGGCTCGGTCCAATTCGGTCGCCACCATGGTGGAAGCAAACTGACTTAGTCTTAAAAACTCGACCACATAACCGTCGACCGTCCTGCTCATCTTCCTCAAATTGGTGAACCTCGTCTGTAGGTCGTACCGAGCTACAGCATCGAAGTACTTGATCTAAAACTTTTTACTGAATACCGCCCATGGAACAGGCATCGCCAATCCAACTGCTAACATCGTCCACCAGGTACGGGCTAAGTCTAATAACTGCAGGCGCACAACGGCTACCTTCTATCCTTCGAGAATCCTAGTTGCCTCTAGGATAACTTCTATGTCCTGAAACCAAGCATCAGCAGCGATAGCATCTTCACTGCCATCAAAGAAAGGAGGTTCAAGCACTTGAAGCTGTTGGCCGTATTGTTCCCTTGGTAACCAACTCTACCATAGCATCCTGTACCGTCTAGTACAGGGCGTCACCTCGACGATCTTGAGATGCAAGCAATTCCCTAATAAGCCCCACCAGGGTTCCATTATCAGGCTCTGCAGGCTAGACTGGCTGAACTGGGGGCTCTGGATCCCCAGAATGCATGACTCGAAAGGCTGCTCCAGAGTGCTGGGCTTGGTCTCCAGGTTGCTGCTGGTCCACTGGAGGTACTCCGTCTTGCTGATCGGTAGGACCAGGAATAATGCCGCTGAAAAAACGATATGGAAAACAATAAGGAAGGACCATGATAGATCAAAAATATAAGCATGTGACCAGGCCAAGATTTCAGGAAGATTAGACGACACGAGTAGAGATCAATGGCGAGTACTGATTGAGACATATATCCGGTAAAACCCTCATACATCTTGATTTACAAGACCTGTATGGGCCACCACTTAAACTGTGTCACATCCCAGAACAACAATACTGGAGAGCGGGGGACAGACACAACCAGCTTTAAATAGAAGTGTAATCCACCTCGACATACGGTCACGGTTGTCTAGATGCATGAGGGTTTATCTACAAGCTATCAGTCTCCTATGGTCAAGAACAAGCCTAGTTTCTCAATCTCAAGCAAGTAAATACATGTTACAAGATAGTAAATCATCAGACATACAAGGTAAGGCATCCCAAACATTACATATTCAGATGATCATGAAGCTAGTCATACGAAAAGTGAAGACTAGTAAGAGTTTCAGTCATATATGATCAATCCTATGATTTATCAATCATGTTACAGCCCGTAGGCAGACAAAAGTATAAGTTTCAACACGAGCTAACACTTGCTCGGTAGCTAAACGCCTCAAAAGAATAATTTTTTTTACAATTGAGCGGAAGAGCAAAATTAAACCAGCATATTAGCACATTAGACATAAAGGATAATGAAAGACATGAGTTAGAAAAAACATAAGATGATAAAAGATAAGACGACTAAGGGACCATTCTGGTAGACAAGTTACAACCCGTAAACCAAACAAGGACCGGAGTTGTAACCCTTCACCTGAACAGAGCTTAGTCTCCAACCAATTATCGACAAGAGTAAAGCATGAACAAGCATGTGCTAAAATAATCATAGACTGGCATTGCTTAGACAAGCCTAGACTGGGCTACATCCATCAATCACGGCCAAGCAAAGAGTACGGCTTGATACTTTAACTAGCTAGGGTTATCACAAGCCTAGTTACTAGCAAGATACAAAGAGATGTTCCAGCAGTCACAGGCCCTGCAGCTATCCAGGTTATCCATGCAAGGTTGATTACCAAAGTTATCCAAAATTGTTAGATGGCTTAGAGTGAAACACATAACCGTGTGCCTTGTACTTATTTCATGAGTGTGTCCCATATGACAGTAGACTGGAAATGTGCCCTACTCGACGACAGGCTATAAGTTCATTAGGTGTGGCCGGGATAACGGGATCGCCTGTAACTGGGGAAGTCTCCCTTAGAATGAACTACTTGATCAATCTAGTCATTAACCTTAGTCAGATTCAGTATGAATTCCTGACCGTGGTAACTAGGGACTCATGTCCTAGACATGTTGCAAGACGAGACTAGACTAGTAGCTTGTAGAAACAAGTTTCAAGCAAGCACCCACGGTGTCAAGACGAGAATTTACTTAGCAAGTCGAGATAGCCGTCGTAACGGCGTTCAAGGTTACATGTCATATTTACTTGTCAAGAGTGCGCCGTAACGGTCCACTATATTGTACTAGCCTGTCATGTTCTTGTCTGGAGTGTGCCACGACGGGCCACTGTAATGTTATTACCACGTTCATGTTCATGTATCATGCCATGTTCACATATCATGTCGTGTTCACATATCATGTCGTGTACAGATTATCATGTCAATATTGTTTGTCAAGGGTGCGCCACAACGGCCACCATCAAGTGCTATCAATCTATTAATATGTCATGCTCACATCGTGTTCATGTCGAGTTCATATCAAAAAGGCGTTTGTATATAAAATGGGTACAAAAATCAAGAAAGGGGAACCTGGGGATATCATGCGCCCAAGGAGGTGCATGCGCCGACACACGAGTCCTAGGACTATGCGCCCAAAGGGGAAGGGGCAAATCAGAATGCATTACAAGTCTCATGGCCATATGCGCCCAAGTCAGGGAGCCATGCGCCCACTATTGGCACAACATGGGTCTATGAATGATGTAAGCCCAATATGAGCTATGCTCCCAAGAGGGAGAAGTCTATGCGCCCAAACAAGCATGAAAATGCCTTAAAGGATTACAAGTTAGGGGCTCAAGCACCATCCAGTATAGGTCATGCGCCCAAAGGTCATACGCCCACATGAAGGTCTATGCGTCCAAACACAAGGGTGTCTATGCGCCCACACATAGACTTATACACCCACATGATCTGGCTATCGCACCGACAGAGTTACACTTCATAGTGTGCAAATACTGTTCATCATCTTCTCCAAGTCTTGGCCGATAGCACATGTCTTGGAACCCATGATCTTCAAATGATCAATACTCGGTCAAAACACAATGAAATCTGACTTTTCAAAGGTCTAAGTTGTGTAAAATCAAATTCTCTACCAAATGGAACTCTTAGTTTTCAAAGACAAGGTGGTTTACTAGATCAAAACCTAAAAAAACTCCAAAATGGTGCAAAGTTAGATCTACACAAATATATACATGAAAATGCAAAATGACAAGAACTAAAGTAGCTTAGAATGTTGCATAGAAGAGATTAGAACAATAAAATGAAGGGTTCCTTAATGAAGCAAGTTGCACTTGCCTAGGGTTTTTCTTTGGTGGGTGGGAGAAGTAAATGAAGAAGAAGAAGAAATAATGGAGGAGAAATAAGGTTGGTGGCTTTTAAATTGGAGGAGGAGGTTAACATGTTGAACCATGTGGAAGTAAACCAAGCCAAACCACAATGAACCAAGTCAAACCATGATATGCCATGATGAACCTAAGCAAGATTAAACCAATGCTATCTAGCAAGGCAAGATAAGTAAAAATAGGGGTTAGGATTCCGTACATGTATACTGGAAATACGTATAACGGTAAACGGGGGTGACAAACACCTCCAATTCAGGAACATCATCAGGGAGGCTTAGAGCAGTACGGATTCCCTTGATCTCCTCATCCGAGTGGCCGACAAACTAAAGGCAACTAGGAAATCTCTGATACTTTGGAGGAAACAAGCGTTCGAGGACATTTTCCAGGAGGTCAGAGAAGCGGAAGATGACGTGACTAGAGCGGAAGCTTTCTTCTTGATCAACAGATCTCCGAAAGCTAGAACATCTTTAAACTTTACCAGAGCCCTTCTTAAATTTTTCCTGCGTATCGAAACTGAATTCTGGAAGCAGAAAGCCCGACTTACCTGGGACAGTGAGGGTGACAAAAACACCAACTTCTTTCACTCCTGCATAAAAGGCGGCAGGCAGAAATTCACTCTGCACCAAATTACTGATGATAATGGAGATGTCCTAAAGGACCAATCGAGCATCCAATTGGCGGCTACCAGCTTTTACTCCCGGTTATTCACCAAAGAAACCATCATCAGAGACTCAGAATTCCTTGCGAAGATCCCCTATCTCATCGAGGATAGAGACAACATGAGGCTTGAAGCCCCTCCCCCTCCGAGCAAGAAGTTAAAGATGCGGTCTGGGCTCTTAACGAACATAGCACCCCCGGACCAGACGGTTTTACGGGCATGTTCTTCCGTACTTGTTGGGACATCATCAAGTCCGACATCCACAAGGCCCCAATAGCCTTCTTCCAAGGTGCCAGGTACCCTAGATCTATCTCATTTGCTAAATTGATTCTCATTCCAAAACAGGAGAACCCGAAAACTTTCAAAGACTTCCGCATGATCAGCCTTTGCACTTTCACCAATAAAATCATCTCAAAGATCATTGCCACATGGATGACGGATCTTCTTTCCAGAATTATTTTGGAAGAACAAAGCGGCTTTGTTTGAGGCAGAAACATCCAGGACAATATCATGCTTGCCCACGAAAAGGTCACATGCATGAAGCTTTCAGCCAGAGGAGAAAACATTGCTGTTAAATTGGACATGAAAAAGGCTTACGACTGACTCGACTGGCAATTCATGATTTGGGTCTTCAGAGCCTTCAGTTTCTCGGAAACCTGGACAAACATTATCTGGAGATCGATCAGCAATTCGTGTTTCTCCACGGTTATCAACGGTCAAGCCGAAGGTTTCTTTAAAGTCAGCCGCGGTGTCAGACAAGGCAACCCCTTATCGTCTACCATTTTTATCATTGTCGCAGAAGCCCTAATCAGAAACCCGAATAAGATGGCGACCACCCCGAACTTCTACCATTTTTACTCTGCCAGTGGCTGTCCGATCATCACCCACCTCGCGTATGCTGACGACATCCTTATCTTCAATTCCGGGGATGCAAGTTCCGTGGAAGTTAGACATAACATGCTACTTAGATACATGGCGTGCTCTGGCCAGCGCGTCAACCCCAACAAAAGCGTGATCTACGTCCACCACAAGTCCAATCGAGATCATACTGCTACCCTCACGAACATCACATCATTTGTAGTCTCGTATCCATCTTTTACCTACCTCGGCTGCCCGCTGGTGTACGGCAAATCGAACACTGGCATCTTCGAGGGACTGGTGAGTAAAATCAGAAGGAAGCTCGATGGGTGGCACAATGCTACGCTATCGCCAGGAGGCAAAATAATCTTGATTAAACATGTTCTTTCATCCATCCATATATATATACCCTTGCGGCTTGCTTCCCGCCCAAGAAGGTACTCACTACTATCGAACACCTCTTCTTCGACTTCTTCTAGAGCCATAGCCAAGGAAAGAATAAGCACCATTGGGCCAGCTGGGACACTATGGCCGAGCCCACAGCAGAAAGAGGCATGGGCTTTGACCGAATGTTATATATTGTCAACGCCTTTTCGATGAAGTTGTGGTGGAAGCTCCGTACCGGTAGGAACTTGTGGAATCGCTTCATCAAAGGAAGATATTTTAAACATATCTACCCGTGCAACGCAATCTAAAACTGTCGATCCTCCGTGGTTTGGCGTCGGATCCTGTACGGTCGCAACCTTGTCGAACCGGTTATTCGTATGCAGTTAGGATCTGACGAATCTCATCTGTTCTGTGAACGATGGGATGGAGACAATCTTCTCACTCGCCCACCTACTGCTCCTGGCAACAGCAAGATTAGGGAGATTTGGGGCAGCAACGGAGACTGGAACTGGAATAAGGTATGAGACTGGATTGGAGCGAAGGCTGATTTGCTTAGAAGTTTACAGATCACGGACGAGCCAGACAGACTGTATTGGTCGCCTACAGCTAACGGCGCTTTCACGATGGCCACCGCCAGAAGCCTCGCCCGTGGCACGGGCTCTCTCTTCCCTACTTTGGGTCTCCTCTGGCACACCTACATCACCAAGAAATGGTCTTTCCTCATTTGGAGAGCCTTTCGTCGAAAACTACCTACTGACGACAACCACAACATCATCGGCTTCAGTCTGGCATCGGCATGTCGATGCTGCAAGAAAAAGCAGCAGAAAATAATAGACCACATTCTTTGCCACAGTGAGTTAGCAAGCAAGACTTGGGCCTCCCTATCCCAAAATTGCAGTCAACCCATCATTGACGGGGGCTTCAACGATCTCTTGGCCCAATAGGCTAATACCTCCCATGGCCATCAGATCGTTGCAGCTGCCATCACATGGGACATATGGAAGAATAGAAACAAAGCCATATACGAGGGGTACCAATACTCGACCGACCAGCTGATCAGGAAAACTCTTCGTCATGCATCCAAAGTCAGCAAGCTTTGCAACCACGGTCACCAGGATTTTTTGATCGGTACTCCCCGGAAGTGTGGGAGAGTGACCGACCGCTTTCTCCTTATCCTTTTTTCTTTCCTCTCTTCCTCCTGGCTCTTACTTGTAAAGGCTTTGGTATTTTACGCCTTTTATGAATAAAGCGGAAGAGGTTCTCTTAAAATATATATATATATATTATATATATATATATATATATATATAAATCGCTAAGAATAAGTAAAAAGGAAAAAAGGAAAATAAGCATCTGCAGCAGCCGCTACCACTGTAGCGCTGCTACAGTATAGGGTATGTCCCGAGCACCCATTTCCTTTCGAGCAGCCTTAGTTCTTTTTGGAGCGGAAATCTCTTTTGAGATTTGAATCCAAATCGAATCTAGCTTCGATCAAATCCTTAGGAGTTTGATTTTGATAAATCTTGTCTAACCTCCTCAATCCCAATCCTAGTAGAACTTGTGAGAATTTGTAGAAATTCAAATTCGACTCAAAATTAGACGAACAACCGAGGCTTTTATATTCGACTTATCGAGAACCCAAAGAAAACCTAACCAAAGCTTGCAAGACTTCCCAGAGCGATCGCCCAGGCCACCCCCTCATCCCGACGACCCTCCTCGACCCTCGCACGCTGTCGCAGCTACACCGGAGTGCCCCCACGATCATAAAAGCTGAGCAAAAATAGGATATACCCTATTTTTAGCACCTTCAGGTACCCATGTTCGCAAACACCTCTCTCTTTCTATGCTTGATCATTTTAGGTTTTATAAATTTTTGTACAAAAGCCATATGACCCCCTTAGAGATCCCTCGGATGTATCTCGAAACGACTCTCTGACATGCCCGAAAAAAAGAGGCAAAGTCAGCCCCAAACCTGTCCTAAAACAGAACAATGAAGCAACCGAAACCCCTACTTTGGAAGGGAATTTTCGAGCAGTAAATATCAATTTTATGGAAAAAAAAATTGGAATAGTCATAGACAATATACATACGATTGAAACCTCTTTCGTAGTTCATGATTTCATTAACGCAATGCAAAGTTATTCAGAGTTAAAAATCAGAAAAAATTTAGTTTAAAAATGTTGAAAATTTTAGAAACTTGTCTGATACGGCGTGTACCCCGACAAATCAGGCAAAGTGGTCACGCACTATATGCATCGAAATACGCGTATGGATATTGCCAATGTTTGGGAATAGATGAAACTCGATTTTGTTGTGCGTGCACGACTAAATCAGTACGTATCCATCGAGATACTCCCGTATCGACCTGTTGCAAACTTGATCATAACTTCGTGCATATTCGTCGGATCGATGCAAAACTTGTGCCATCAGGACCGGATCATTTTTTTGTTCATGTATGTCACGTTTGGTCTGATTCTGAGAAGGTTGATAGGAACGCCAATTTGGCGAGCCCGCAACCCGACCTAATGGCCAATTTTGTGCATGGCTGATCAGAATCCAAATTGGACATACCATTGTGTTCATATCCTCAAACCGAATTCGTAGACATGTAGTTTGACGACGTTGGAGACCGTAGACATTAGCACGCATATCGGTACAAAATGGGTCCAACAGCGGACATTATTTTGACCCAAAATTATAATTTTGTCCAGTAACTTTTGGACAGGCATTTCCTAGGTATATCACTTATTCGGAGTACGTTCTTGATGTTTGTTTTAGCATCCGGAGTTGTTTGGAGATTGTGACATTTCTGTTGCTAATATTATGATTCCTGGACTTGCCACCTTCGCATACCAGGCAAGATACCTTGCCACCTTACTATGTGATTATTATATTCTTATTTTCAGTTGTCATTTTCAGTTTTTCTTATTTGTTGATATTTTAAAACTGTACGACCAAGTCACACTTGGGTGCAAGCGACTTTATCGGTCATTTTCTCGCTTTTATTTATATTTCCTTGTATTGACATAGCCTAGTGACCACCCATTGTTGATGATGTATTGGTATATCTCATATGGCCTTACACTTGCTTTACCACTTGTTGTGAGTCACATGTAGGATACATACTCGCGTAGTCGGCTGGCTCCCGATACGTATGAGCGTGCGACGGATAGGAGTAACTTCTAATAGAATTGCATGTTAGAAGACTTGGCGGTTACTAGAGGTTCATATAAGTCATGGAGATGATGATACTAGGCATTGGGTGGGGGAATAATACCTGACTATGGGCTTCGATTACACTTTCTCCTGTAACCCGAAAGCTCCGCTGGAGATACGGGTATGATTGTCCTCTCAGGGTGGCCACTGACATTTTTAAACGTTATGCGCTTGGTCACGGGTGCCCAAGAGGGAACTATACCGAATCATATATTCAGCCAAGGCTCATGCATCAAAGGATTGTATCTCAACTGTATATTCGTAGTAGACTGGTCAGGAACCCTATGACATGCATCCCTTTTTCTTTTATACTATATATCACAGTTTTTATGGCATGGTGTTTTCTTGTATCTTGTTACGTCCCGCTGAGGACCTGGTTATCTCTCCAGGATTAGACGACTTCCCGCAGGAGTACGAAGCGGCTTTGGATCCTTCATATATTGATGACGAGACAGTTCCTACTGATTTCTAGTCTATTTCTTATTTGAGACATTTATGGATATTTTTACATCTCCTTTTTTATATTTTGCGGAGGTTGGACTCCAATCTTATGAGACTATTTTTATAGCTGTTTGGAGTGAGTATGTTCATCTGGCTATCTTTTGCTACACTCATTTATTATTTGGACTCTTATATCTTCTGTGTTGAGCTGTGATAAGTTTAGATTATTATATTATTCTGGTCTGTTATTATTGTATATACAGCTTATGTACGTATGCGAGGATTCCATATATTGGAGCATTCTTCGTATATGTGCACTGGCATGTTCACGTACTTGGTCCTATGTATTTTGGGACTGGGCCGTTACATGTTTTTGTGGTGGTCCATGCAGGTCTGAAAATATTGTTGGGATACAAGACTGTGTCCAACAAGCCTGTATATAGGAATAGGAATAGTATCTCATCCAGAACTACTACTTCCCTTGACTTCCAATCTTTTCAAATTCCTTTGATTACTTCAATTACCTCACGTCTAACCTATCCTAATATCGTCCTATTCTTCCTCATGCTAATAGTATGAATCTAAGAAGCGGACGCACTTCTGCCTTGGCCCTCACATTTGGTATAGAGACAACTCCGGAGGGACAGAATCCACTAATGACTCCGGTGACACCATACCAGCTAGGACAGTCGTAGCCTACCATGACTTCGACAACAGTTCAACCAGAGATCGCAGCACCCCCAGTCAGCCAGGCAGGACAGACCACTACCATGCCACCGGAAGGAAATGTACCACTACCTCCTCCACCACCATTCCCTCAGCAGTTTCTACCACAGTCGGGGCCTCAAATACCTCCACCACCGACTGATGGGAGCCCTACTTCCCAGTTTATGTATGCCATATTACAGGCTTAGTGGCAGCAGACGAGCTGATGAGACAGACTATAATGGCAGCATTGGCTAGACCTCCACCTTCACCTCTAGTTCCAGCACCAGCACCGGCTCTGCTTCCTTATGAAGGCTCTATCAAGAATTTCACAAACATAAACCCCAAGGCCTTTATAGGAACGGAGAAGCCACTAGAGGTGTCACAATAGCTTATTAGTACAAAGAAGCTGCTGAAGGCATCCCAGTTGCCAGCTCGAGATTGGATGACAACAGTAGACCTACTATTATAAGATAATACTCACCACTGGTGGAAAGCGGAAGAGAGACGATTAGGCACTGGGATCACCTGGAAGCAATTCTATGATACATTTTATGAGAGATTCGTTCCTATTCATGTTTGAGACGGTCTATACGACCAGTTCCTTCACCTAAAGCAAGAAAATATGACAGTTGATGAGTATGACTCAGAATTCAATCGCCTGAGTAAATTTGGTGTGGGACTGATCCCGACAGAGTTAGATAAGGCAAGAAGATTCCATCAGGGGCTTGTACCAGAGCTGAAGTCTTATACGACTACCCAATCTTGAGTCTCCCATTCAACTATCTTGGAAGAAGCTTGTGCTCAGGAGATTCTTCGCATGGAGCAACAGCAGACATCGAGGCGCCATACACCAGCAGTTGTACCAGCCCGAGCTACTCATGGAGGAACATAGGACAGTACCAGCAGAGGACTACACCCTACCAGAATCCTACTTGCCACTTTTGTGGAAAGTAAGGTTATATCACAGATGACTGCTGACTTCGTTTGGAATTATGTATGAGATATGGATCAGGACATCACTTGGTCATAGATTGCCCCGAGTAGCGAGCACTAGTGCATACACATCAGGCCTTGAGGCTACAACTTTAGAACCCCCAGCTCTCCGACCAGCAGCAGGAGCACCTGCCCACCAATGCCTTCCCAAGGCATACAGTATAACAAGGCGAGAGCTCAGAGTACAGGATAAAATTATGGGCAGGCATTCTTGCTTGTTGTGGAGGATATAGAGATAGAGGAGGAGGTCATAGCAGGTATGGTTTTAGTCGCTTATTTTCCTGTCATTACATTATTTGACACTGGAGCCACTCATTCATTCATAGCCACTAGTTTTGCCACTAGACACAGCATTCCTATCACACCCTTATCTAAGGGTATTAGAATCCTTACTGGAGAAGGTATTGTACCTATTAGTAGTGTTTGTAGACTTTGTCCTGTAGTGATATGTGGTAGAGAGATGAGAGCACGACTTCTTGTATTTCCTATGCCAATATTTGACGTGGTTCTCGGAATGGACTGGTTGAGCCAGCATTTCGCTCTTATATACTGCCATAGGGACAGTAGCATCTTTAGACCACCGAATACGACGGAATTCGAGTTCACCAAAGAAGAAGTGAGAGAGCTGTGATGCACCCGTATTGGGGACTCACATGATGATGCTGGACACCGCTCAGTACCCCGTCATCACTGAGTTCGAGGATGTGTTCCCCGAGGATTTGCCAGGACTTCCACCTGACCGAGATATTGAGTTTTCTATTGAGCTTATTCCCGGAGTTGAACCTTTTTCATCCCGAGTATATCGACTAGCACCCAAGGAGTTGGTAGATATGAAGACACAGATCGACGACTTATTAGAGAAAGGCTTTCTTCGTGCCAGTGCATCACCAAGGGGAGCGTCCGTTCTTTTTGTGCCTAAGAAAGACGGGACAGTGCGCATGTGCATCGACTACAGAGCTTTGAATACAGTGACGGTAAAGAACAAGGATACCTTGCCACGTATAGACGATCTATTTAATCAAATAAGTGGAGCAAAAGTATTCTCCAAGATTGACTTATGATCGGGCTATCACCAACTAAAGGTTCGGAAGGAAGACATTACGAAGACAGCTTTTCAATCGAGGTATGGACACTACGAGTTCTTGGTCATGCCTTTCGGTTTAACCAACGCTCCTGCAGTCTTCATGAATTTAATGAACAAGATCATTCACCAGTACTTGGACAAATTCATAGTCGTGTTTATAGATGATATCTTGATTTACTCTAAGAGTCAAGAGGAGCATGAGCAGCATCTACGAATTATTTTGGGAACATTAACGAATGAACGAATTTTTGCAAAGCTTAGAACGTGTAAGTTCTTTCTCAAGAAGGCATCATTTCTTGGATACATTGTTACTGGAGACGGCATATCAGTAGATCCAGAAAAGATCACAACATTTAAGGCATGGCCTGCTCCTACATCAGCTTCGGAGGTGAGAAGTTTTCTTGGACTTGCGGGTTATTACCGAAGGTTCGTAGAAGATTTCTCTCGAATAGCTGGGCCTATGACTAGACTCACTTGAAAGGATCAGAAGTTTGTATGGACAGATGAGTGTCAAGCCACTTTTGACGAGTTGAAGAGGCGGTTGACCACTGCACCTATTTTGAAACTACCATCAAGACCGGGAGGATTTGTGTTCTATATCGATGCATCCGGAAAGGGATTAGGGTGCGTATTGACACAGTACGACCGTGTAGTAGCATACGCATAGAGACAATTGAGGGTGCATGAGAAGAATTATCCGTCCCACGATCTAGAGCTCTCATCGGTTATCTTTGCTTTGAATCTATGAAGACACTACTTGTACGACAAGAAGGTTGATATCCATACTGATCATAAGAGCCTCAAGTACGTGTTCACACAAAAAGAGCTGAATATGCGACAGCGACATTGGTTGGAGTTGATGAAGGATTACGAGATCGAGCTACATTATCATCTAGGCAAGGCTAATGTCGTGGCAGACGCATTAAGCCGTAAGCCTATGGCACACTTCTTGACTACACAGAAAGAGTTGATTAGAGACTTGCAGAAGCTTGGTATTGAGGTAGTATTGCCAGGAACAGATGGCGTATTAGATAATCACCAAATGCAATCATCATTAGTAGATCGGATCAATGCGGCATTGCCCACGGATGCTAGATATCGACGACTTTGAGAGAGGACTGAGGCAGAAGAGCAGACGGGATTAATAATTCATTCCGATGGGACATTGCGATGTGGTGATCATATTTATGTTCCTAATAGAGAACTACGGCAGAAGTTGATGGCAGAAGCACACAGTTCGACTTACTCTATTCATCCGAAAGAAACTAAGATGTACCAGGACTTATGATAGTACTATTGGTGGCACAGAATGAAGCGAAAGATAGCTCGTTTTGTGGCCAAGTACTTGGTATACCAATAAGAGAAGGTCGGGCACCAGCGGACGGCCAGATTATTACAGCCGCTACCTATTCCCGAGTGAAAGTGGGAGCACATTACGATGGACTTCGTCATAGGATTTCCTCGGAGTCCTAGTGGACGAGAAGCAGTACGGGTGATTGTTGATAGACTTACCAAATCAGCCCACTTCTTACCTTCTGGAGTGGGGCAGTCCACGAAAGTTTTGGCAGAAATATACATGAAGCAAATAGTGATGCTATACGGTGTTCAAGTTAGCATCATGTCGAACAGTGACTCGAGGTTTATGTCGCATTTTTAGAGGAGTATACAAGAAAGTTTGGGTACGCATTTGAAGTTTAGCATACCGTACCATCTGCAGACAGATAGCCAGTCAGAGCCTACTATTCAGATGCTGATGGATATATTGAGAGCGTGTATGCTTGACTTTGCAGATCATGGGAAGACCACCTTCATCTTGTGGAGTTTTTCTACAATAATAGCTATCAAGCGAGATACAGATGGCTCTGTTTGAAGCATTGTATGGTCGAAAGTGCCAATCTCCTATTTGTTGGAGTGACATCAGATAGCGACAGATATTGGGTCCCAAGTTGGTCTTGAGCACTGTGGAGAAGGTTAAGAAGATACAAGACCACCTGCGAGCAGCGCAGGATCGACATAAGCAGTGGGCGGACAATTGTTGTCGACCTTTAGAGTTCAAAGAAGGCGACCATGTTTTCTTGAAGATATCCCCCACGAGTGGCACGATTCGATTCGGTGGACGTGGCAAGTTGAGTCCAAGATACATCGGCCCTTTTGATGTCTTGGAATGAGTTGGAGAGGTTGCCTATAGATTGGTATTGCCACCGTCGCTTGAGAGAGTACATGACATATTTTATGTGTCGTAGCTGAGGCGATACGTGGCATACAGTAAGTAGTCATGTGCTTGATCACTCCGAGATCACTGTGGGACCGAGTCTGTCATACCAAGAGCAACCAGTAGGCATCCTTGATCGCCGAGTAAAGTTGTTGCAGAATCAGTCTATACCATTGGTTTACGTGGCATGGAAGCATCCCTCACCAGGAGAGTCTACATGGGAGCGCGAGGACGATATTCGCAAACACTACCCACATTTGTTTGACAACTAAGGTATGTCTTGCATGTTGATTATTTAAATTTTTTTGCATTGCATTCGACCCCCCTACCTTAGTTTAATTTCGAGGACGAAATTTGTTTAAGTTGGGAAGGATGTAATCCCCCTACATATAATATGGGATTATTTAATCTATTATGAAATTATAGTAATTTTAGGAAATTTTATAGTAATAATTGGTATATTGTATATATTTGTAAGTATGGTTTTTAAAATATTTATACCAAAATATGTGAGTAGTATATATATTTCATTGAATTATATGAGAAATATATCAATATAATGAATTAAATGGGTTATATAGTTTAAAATTTTATTTTTTAATTTCTTTAAATTTTTAGTAATTTATGGGAATTATATGAGTATACATATATTTAAAATTATATATATATATATATATATATATATATATATATATATATATATATATATATATATATATATATATATTTTATTTATATATATATATATATATATATATATATATATATATATATTTATATTTATATATATATAAATATATATAAAAAAAAAATATATATATATATATATAAATATATATATATATATATATATATATATATATATATATATATATATATATAATATATATATTTTTTTTTTTCATATATATATATATATATATATATATATATATATATATATATATATATATATATATATATTTTATATATATATATATATATATATATATATATATATATATATATTAAATTTTTTATATATATATATAAATGGTTAAGACTAAGCAAAAAGAAAAAAATAAAAGAAAATAAGCAGCAGCAGCCGCTACCACTATAGCGCTGCTACAGCATAGGGCATGTCCCGAGCACCCCTTTCCTTTCGAGCATCCTTAGTTTTTTTCAGCGGAAATCACTTTTGAGATTTGAACCCAAATCGTATCTAGCTTCTATCAAATCCTTAGGAGATTTGATTACAGTAAATCTAGTCTAACCTCCTCAATCCCAATCCTAGTAGAACTCGTGAGAATTTGTAGAAATTCAAATTCGACTCAAAACCTAATGAACGACCGAGGCTTTTATATTCGACTTATCGAGAACCTAAAGAAAACCTAACCAAAGCTTGCGAGACATCACAGAGTGATCGCCCAGGCCACCCCCTCATTCCGGCTACCCTCCTCGACCCTCGTGTGCAGTCGCAGCTGTTTGCCATTGATTATCAAACAATTGTTGGCCCATTGGTCTTGGTCAAACCTGATTTTAATAGTTGATCAAACTCTGTCTCGATATACGAAATAATTCAGATGTTTACTCAAGAAGTTTTGGACATTGCTCAAGACCGAAACTATGTTTGCCACTCGAGACTGAATTTTTTTATGCAATGTAATTTTTATTTTTAATGAGTCTAGGAATACATTGTACACCAAGTCATACTGGCAAATAGGCTATCCAAAATCATTTTTCAAAATTGACCTATATTTTGAGAACATCTACTATTTATAAAAGCTTTTAAAGGATTTTAAAAAGCCCAAAATATTTTTCATAAAATAAACCTGACCAACCCTGACAGAACTCGGCCAAGGTGAACGTTATACGAACGTTGGTTTTTGAATTTGGTCTCCCTTCAGTTGCGGCTTGTTACATAGAATTCTGTCTGAATTCTGTCCAAATTCTGCTAGAGTTGTCTTTAGAAAAACAATAAATAGAGAGAAATTTTGATCATTTCAAATCACTCATTCACTTTCATATCTTCTCTTCTAAAGCTTACATTTTTTTAAAGAGTTTTCAAAAATCTTCTATTTTCAAATCCCCAGTTACAATTCTCTAGTCAATTTGCCGGTATGGTGCGGTCTAGAAGATTTCAGAGAAATTATAATCAGAGGCTTTATTGAAGAAAGACTCTTCAAAACTGAAGTTGGTCGAGTTCTTCGTATCAAAGCTCGCGTCTGTAGAAGTTGCAAGGACTTCGTATGAAAACTTGCAGGATTTTCCAATAGTGGATTCAACTGGAAGCTAGAGTTATTCCGACTGGACTAGTCCTCACAAGAGAAAAACTATTATAAATCTCTGTGTTTGCGTCTGCCTTCTGAACTCTTATCTTTACAGTTATTACTTTGTGATTATTATTACTTCTGTGATCTAACTGCTAACAAAGTTTTTAATTAGCAATATTTCGTTGCCTACTCTATTCTTCCCCTCTAGAGTATTCTGCTTTACGATTTCGTTCCTACAATTGGTATCAGAGCAAGTTATATAGGTAAAACAAGAAAAAACTGTAGTTAAATTTTTTTTGTTATATAGATCACAACATTACACATAGCAACTGTAAAATTCGCAAGTGAAGGCCAAGCCACAAACAGACCTCCTCTGTTTGACGGCACAAAACTACACTTATTGAAAAATACGGATAAGTTTCTTCTTAAAATCTCTTGATTTTGACTTATGGTCTATAGTTATTGGTGGC
Source organism: Iris pallida (assembly GCA_029216955.1). Taxonomy (NCBI): domain Eukaryota; kingdom Viridiplantae; phylum Streptophyta; class Magnoliopsida; order Asparagales; family Iridaceae; genus Iris; species Iris pallida. Next base: position 11,704,139 of record JANAVB010023999.1, on the reverse strand, counting down.
TACAAAAAGCCTCCTCGTATTACTGTTGGGGGAGTTTTAGTTGAAAAACCCCATGATAAATATATTGAGGATAAAAAGAAAAAGGCCAGTCTTGACGCACGTGATACTAACGCTTTATTTTGTGCTTTAGACAGAACTGAATTTAACAGGGTGTCGACTTGCACAACATCAAATGAAGTGTAGAAACTTCTCGAAGTAACCCACGAAGGAACAACACAAGTCAAGGAGGCAAAGATCTGCAGGCTTACTCAAGAGTACGAGGTGTTCAAAATGAAGCCAAATGAATCTGTCACTCTGATGTTTACGAGATTCCTGGATATTATAAATCCTTTGTCTTCATTAGGCAAGGAATACAGTAACCATGAGAAGATTCGCAAACTTCTACGAGCTCTCACAAAGAACTGAATTCCAAAGGCTACAACAATTATTGAAAGAAATGACCTCTCAACAATTTCTCTGGAAATACTCATGGGTAAGTTACTCACTCACGAGTTGGAACTTCAAGACTTTGAAGAGGCTACACCAAAGGAGAAGTCAGAGAAGTCGATCGCTTTGAAGGCTCAACATAAAAAAAACTATCGAAGATGATTCTGACGATAGCGACTCTGATTTTGAAGATCAAGCTCTTCTGGTAAGAAAATTGAAGAAGTTCATGAGATTCAACAGAATAACAAAAGACAACAACAGCAACAACAACGAGAAAGATCCTATTTGCTACGGATGTAAGAAGAAAGGACATAAAGAAAGATTGTCCAACAGCATCATCATCAACAAGAAAAAGCAGCAAATATGACAAAGGATACCTGAAGAGATCTACATCAAGGAAGTACGCCAATATAAGCATATGACATGAAAGCGAAGCCAGCAATTCAGAAGACGAACAATCAGATGACGCTGTAAATGTATGCTAGATGGCTTACGATCAGGTAATCACTAATCCTCTGTTTGATCCTTATGATGATTTCACCTTTGAGCAACTAGGAGAGGCTTTCATTGGCCTGTTAAATGACTACAGGAAACTGCATAGAAAATATAAAACCTCTAAGAAGGTACTCAAAGAGTACAAAGGTGAGATAGGAAGACTTGCCGACCAACTAGCTGATATTAGAAATAATGATACTTCTATTGAGTGTGGTGAACTTTACTCTATTAAGTTGTTGTTACACGAGACTAACAAGTTATCCGAAAAAAAAGACCAAACTATCATCCAGCTAAAGGAAGACCTATCTAAGAAGAGAATGAATCTCCAGTGTGCACAAGTCAGAATGGAAATACTTACATCTGACTATACTAGATTACATCACACCTCCAAAAAGTTAGAAATTAGTTTAGGAAAATGGCCTGAAGTTGCTGCTTCCTATTCTAACATGTGTCAATTATCGAATCATCGGAACACACCCAAACCAAACACTGTCAGACCAAACCACACCAAACCTATGCCCAAGAAGACTAATAGGCATGCTTTTCCTATACTAGAAAACCAAAACTTACTAATCATGCACCTCACACAACTTTCAACACTCAATATACAAAATGTCAATATTGTGGCCTCGTTGGTCATATATCCTCTGCATGTAGAATCAGAAAGTTAGTAGATTTAAAAATTTATGCACGGATACCAAAAACTAACCTGTCAGGACCCTAGAAGAAATGGGTACCAAGAGTTTCATCAGTAAACTATTTTGTAGGTGGAACGCCCTTCACATGCTAGAAGCAAATAGATCCTGGACATCGGTTGCTCACGACACATGACCGGTGATGCTTCATTATTCGCAACACTATCGAAGAAGAATAAAGAAGGATACGTCTCCTTCGGCAATAATTTAAGTGGGTACATAATCGGTATCGGTGACATTGGTAAGGCTCCCTATCCTGTGATTAAAGATGTCTGTCTAGTTACCGAGTTAAAACATAATCTGCTCAGCATAAGCCATTTAGCTGATCACGATTATGGCATTAACTTCATCAAAGACAAATGTACTATAGTTGATAGCTCAACTGGCTGTACTATCTTTGAAGGTATTAGGGAAGACAATATATATATTTTCTATCTGTTAGAAGATGCTAACAAAGCAGGTAGATGCTTGATGGCCAAAAGCATTGAGAGTCAACTATGGCATATGGGACTCGGTCAAGCAAATATGGACAAAATTTCAAAACTATCCACAATGAAGTTGGTACGCGGCTTACCGAACATATCTTTTAAGAAGGATACGGTATGTAGCGAATATGAAAAGAATAAAGCTACCCGATCTGTCTTTAAATCCAAGAATGCTGTAAGTACTACTAGACTTCTACAATTATTGCATATGGACTTATTTGGACCCAGTAGAATTGCTAGCCTAGGTGGTAAGTTATATGCTATTGTCATTGTATATGATTTTTCTAGATACACATGGGTATATTTTCTTGCACGCAAGAACGAAGCTTTGTCAGAATTTGTCACCTTTTACAAGAAAGTATAGAATAAAAAAGGTTTCATGATTACTCGCATTCGTAAGAACAGGACTCTATCTGAAATGGCTAGAATAATGTTGAACCAGTTTAGTCTACCTAGATACTTTTGGGCTGAAGCTGTCAATGCAGCATGCTATATTCTCAATAGGGTTCTAATTCGACTTATATCGAAGAAGACGCCCTATGAGTTATGGTTTGATAGAACACACACTGTTTCATATTTTAAGATATTTGGTCGTAAATACTTTATTCTTAATACTAAAGACAATCTGAGTGCATTAGATGAAAAGGCCGATGAAGGTATATTTTAAGGTTATGCAGCAAAGAGCAAAGGGTACAGAGTTTTCAACAAGAGAACCATAATTATCGAAGAATCAATTAATGTCAAGTTTAATGAACTAAATCAACATTTAGTCGATGATGATAATGAAGACGTGATTACACCAAGTACAACTACTGCAAAACCTTCACACAAAGATGCAGAACCTTCAAGCAAAGAAGTCGGAACCAGCAATCCTGATGATACGCCAAAAGAGATGAGATTCTTGGCAGATCATCTAAAGGACTTGGTAATTAGTGAGATTACCAAGGGTGTAAGTACTCGTTCCTCTAATAAAGATATATATTCTTTTGTTGCTTTTGTTTCACAGTTGGAACCCAAAAACATTGAAGAAGCATGTAGTAATAATTTTTTGTTAGATGCTATGCACGAGGAATTAAACCAATTCGAACGGAATCAAGTTTGGAAAATTGTTCCCAAGCCCATTGATCATCCGGTCATTGGCACCCGTTGGGTATTCCAAAACAAATTGAATAAGAATGGTTTAGTAACTCGTAATAAGGCTCGACTCGTAGCTCAAGGATACAATCAAGAAGAAGGTATCGACTACGATGAGACTTAGGCTCCAGTTGTGAGATTAGAATCTATTTGCATGTTATGTGCATTTGCATGTTTTCATAATTTTAAGTTATTTCAAATGGATGTTAAAAGCGTATCTTCCGATACCTTAGAGGCACTTCTTTTGTCATCTTATGGTATCCTAAAACCACGTCATTTGACCTAACTGGTTATTCTGATGATAATTTTGCCAGATGCAAAGTAGATAAAAAAAGTACCAGCGGTACATGTCATTTTCTAAAAAAAGTTCTAGTCTCTTAGTTTAGCAAAAAGCAAAATTCTGTCGCATTATCAACAACCGAGGCTGAGTATATCGCCGCAGGACGTTATTGTGCACAAATTTTGTGGAAGAAGCAAACTTTAGAAGACTTTGGATTGCATTACACACGCATACCCATTTTCTGTGATAATACTAGTTCTATTAATTTGACTAAGAATCCAATATGTCACTCTCGTACTAAGCATATCGAGATTTGACATCATTTTCTTAGAGATCATCAACAAAATGGAGATATAGACCTTGTATACATAACACACAGAATCAATTTGCTGACATATTCACAAAACCTCTAGCGGAAGATCGTTTCAATTATTTACGTCAAAAATTAGGAATTTTAGATGTCAATTATATTAATTAATTTTGTTTTATTAATTAATTTATTCAATACTCAATAATTGTTTTCGAGACAAGCCTAAAAAGAGTTTGTCTGTCACTACGACTATGGTCAAAGCGAAGCGGTACTAAATTGTTCCCCGGTGAACTCCCGTTAGCTGGGACAGTATTTCTACAGCTAATCTGAAATAGATGCTGAGTAAAAAAAATTAATTTATAAAATAATATTAATTATATTATTTAAAATTTAAAATTACTAAACTTTGAATTAAATACTTGAAATGAGTTGATGAAAAGGATATGGCCCATAAATTTTTTTAAAAAAAAAAACAGTAGAACCCTAGGCAAATTTGGCCCGAGTTCGGCCCGAATTCGGCCAGAGTTCTGTTGGTGTTGTATGCATTTTAAACCAGAACCCGAGGCCTTCTCCTCTTCATCACTTCCAAACCAATTCATCATCACAGTAGCAGCAGCCGAATGACACCCCAAACCCTAGCTATTCTCCACTCCTTTTCTTCCAATCTACGTAGAGATTTCCATCTAAAATTTGGATTCGTACGGAGAATCGCATCCTCTATAACATTCTTGATTCTCGGAAGGTATAACTCCTTCTCTCCTCCACTTTCAAATTTTAGGGTTTCTTAGTTTTGGGAAAGAATGCCTGAGGGATTCAATCCTTTCAAGAGAAAGAAGACCCATGCTAGTGAAAAAGCATCATCTTCTGATCCGAACACGAATTCCCTCTTTTCCTCGGTCCAATCGGGTGACGGCGTATCGGATGAGTTTTACTTCAAAACTCATGACCAAGCATTGCTTTGGTATGCTGATTTTGCTGTGCGTACTATATGTACCGGTGCTCCGATTAAATGGACTGTATTTCCTGACCATCATCCCTTGTTCGAGGCCTTAGGGTTACACCATCGGGCTACCCTACAATTCCATGTAGCTACTAATGCCCTTAGATTGTTCTATTGTAACTTTGTGTTAGACACTTTTACCGCAAGGACTCATATTGGCGAGATAGATATCAAGTTCGATGATAAATTGCTAGCGGAAATCCTTGGTATTACAAACGAAGGTGCCCCGCTCGATGACATCACAGACTTCGATTTTTTCGAGGGCACGACTCTTGTTAGTTTTAAGAATGAGCTTTGTGCACCCGTACGTGCTCGTCCTGGAAAGTTCAAGACCAATAACTTGAAATTGTTTAACTACGAGTTACATCACATCATCTATTCCACTCTTCTTCCCAAATCAACTTCAAAAGATGATGTCACTGTACTAGAACTTTCTGCCCTATATCACATTCTTAAGGGGATTCCTTTTTCTGCCCCTAAGACTATCATTCAGATGATGGATAGATGTCGCGAAAGAGAGCATAATCTCTCTTATGCGATGCTTATCCCACGCATCTTTCAGCGTTTTGACATAGACTTATCTACTTGCGCTCTGGACCCTGAGCCCATGTTTCTCAAGCTTTCTCGTCGTAGCATTACCACTGCTCCTCTACCTCCTCCACATGCTCCTACTGCACTTGTTCCTCCTAAGTCTTATCCTATGACTTTTGAGGTTATTCATCAGCACCTCTCGGATCTACAGACTTTTTTTGTTGACACTTTCAGAAAACATGAGTTCTTTGACGTAACTCGGTTCCAGGCTATTGCTAACTCTTTTGCCGATCTCAGATTTGCTCAGACGGGTCACTCTGCTAGCTCTCTTCCTAGAGACCCTTATGTATCTGGTTACCGCATTGATGATGAGGCGGTCCACTCTCTGTTCCAGCCAGGGAACGCTTATGATTGGTATCGTACTTTTGGTGCTACTCCACACACCTCTGGAGCTGGCACTTTTGGAGCTGGTCCATCTGGACATGGTGGACATGCTGGCACTGCAGATGATGACGATGACGATAAGGATGATTTCTGATTTGTCATACATTTGAGACAAATGATTTTATCTTTTGTTTACTTGGAAATGCTTCGACATTCCAAGCTAGTATCAGTACTCTTATTAGTTATGTGGTTATGATTTGTGACTTTTTATTTGATGGACATGTTATATGCTTTAGTTTAGCATTTTATTCAGTTCAGTTTTTCTTATAGCATTATCTTTTATTTATGCTTCCATTTATATTACCTATGAAATATTCTTTGCTTATCATTTTTTCCTTTTTGTGACATTTATACCATGCCTGTGATAAATGTTTTTATCCATATTTTTCTGTTTCTTCACTGATTGTTACTTATGCATATATTGCGGGGGAGCTTTCTTTTTTGCAATTATTTTGCTAAGTGACAACGGGGGAGAAATAAGATCTAACATCTTCATGAATACATGATACAGGTTATGAATAATTGGTACATTATATAGGTACAATTTTGATTTGATAAAGACCAAAGATGTTATATCGGTCAAGGTTTGTCAATTATCAAAATGGGGAAGATTGTTGGCCAATTGGTCATGGTCAAATCTGATTTTAATAATTTATCAAACTCTGTCTCGATATACAGAACAATTTAGATATTTACTCAAGACATTTTGGACATTGCTCAAGACCGAAGCTATGTTTGCCACTCGAGACTGTATTTTCTTATGTAATATAATTTTTATTTTTATTGAGTCTAGGAATACATTGTACACCAAATCGTACTGGCAAATAGGCTATCAAAAATTGTTTTTCAAAATTGACCTATCGTTTTCAAAATTGACCTATGTTTTGAAAAACATCTACTATTTACAAAAGCTTCTAAAGGATTTCAAAAAGCCCAAAATATTTTTCATAAAATAAACCTGACCAACCATGACAGAACTCAGCCAGAGTTCGGCCAGAGTTCAGCTAGAGTTCGGCCAAGGTGAACGTTATATGAACGTTGGTTTTTGAACTTGGTCTCCCTTCAGTTGCGGTTTGATACGTAGAATTTTGCTCGAATTCTGCCCAAATTCTGTCAGAGTTCTGTCTTTGGAAAAACTATAAATAGAGAGAAATTCTGATCATTTCAAATCACTCATTCACTTTCATATCTTCTCTTCTAAAGCTTACGTTTCTTCCAAAGAGTTTTCAAAAAGCTTCCATTTTCAATTCCCAAGCCAGTTACAATTCTGTAGTCAATTTGTCGGTACGGTGCGGCCTAAAAGATTTCAGAGAAATTGTAATCAGAGGCTTGATTGAAGAAAGACCCTTCAAAACTGAAGTTTGTCGAGTTCTTCGCATCGAAGCTCGTGTCTGTAGAAGTTGTAAGGACTTCGTATAAAAACTTGTGGGATTTTCCAATAGTGGATTTAACTGGAAGCTAGAGTTCTTCCGACTGGACTAGTCCTCACAAGAGAAAAACTAGTATAAATCTCTGTGTTTGTGTTTGCCTTCTGAACTCATATCTTTACAGTTATTACTTTGTGATTATTATTATTTCTGTGATCTAACTGCTAACAAAGTTTTTAATTAGTAATATTCTGCTGCATACTCTATTCACCCCCTCTAGAGTATTTTGCTTTACGATTTCGTTCCTACAACAAGAATTACAGAGGAACTAGTTTTGATTGTACACTTTGAAAGTACAATAGAAAGCCTAGAAAGAAATCCTAGGAAACAATCTAAGTACAATTTAGTTTTGATTCTGGGGGGTGACGGTGGAGGATCGGAAGAAGTGTAGGAACTCTGTCTTACTCCATGGACTATCAGACACGATCTTTGCTCTTGAGGAAATTGCTAGCCTTTTGTATGGGTGTGGTACCATGCTATTTATAATAATTTTAGGATGAAGCATATTTTGGGCTGCATAGATGGCCACGTGGCTGTAACAGCATACGAAGAATCGGTCTTTGGCTGCCGCTGGTGGTTTATTGAGATTTCCTTGTTGCAGCAAATCTGGGTGATTGAGACTTGGTCAACCTGCCACGTGCCCTGAGACAGCAAATAAAGGGCCGTATAGAGCTTGGAGCATTTTGGACCATATAGGTATTCTTTGTCTTTTAATGCTCGGCCATGCTGGGCAGCATACGACTCATGCGGCTCAGGTCGCCGTCTTCCTTAGCCACGTGTCTCACCAACAGTGCCACCAGTCCGCATGAAGTTTGGGGACTCCGAAAATTTTTCCTCAGTCGATTACTTAATTTTACTATCTTTTTGGAGTATGCTTCCACCTTTGAACACTTAGGACTCCGAGATTATTTTGAGACATCTAGTAAAATTTATGATAATGTTGTTCGTATGTTTTATTGTAATTTGTATGTAAAAGATGATGACAGCATTTACTCTTGTGTCGCCGAAACAGAAATTGAGTTTAACTCGACTGGCCTTAGTGAATACTTCCATATGTCGGACAACGGTGAAGCATTAGTCGAGATAAACAAAGTCCAATTTTTCGACGATGTGACTCTTAACACTATTAAGGCTACTATGTATCATCCGAACCCAGTCCCTAGAGGCGGTCGGTTGTTCACAAATCACCTTAGTTATAATTTCTATAAACTTCGTCGATTTGTTTACTCTGCCTTGTTTCCCAAAAAGTAATCTACTGATGAGATCACATTTTTGAGATGTCTGCAATATATCATCTTCATTTTGGAGTCACATTTTCTGTCCCCAACACCTTTATGGCTTGGATGATCAGTTGTCGAAAGGTGGGCCGTAACCTTCTTTACCCTATGCATCTTGCGATAATCTTTAGGAAGTTTGAAATCGACCTTGATATATGTCCTATCTCTGGATCACCTTCTGAGCTGACAAGGTCTAGGAGATATCCTCTACCTCCACTTCCACCCGGTGCTGCTACAAAGCCACTAGATCCTGTTGCTCCTGCTCCTAGTACCCCAGAATTTGATCCTCGGTTCTATTAGTGGTTTGATGACTTTGTCACTCTTCAGGGACAACGTCATCAGTCCTATATTGATGCTGAGTTTTGCCATACTTCTCAGTCTCAGGTCTTGAGCAATGGCATTGCTGATATTCAGTGGACATTTGTGCATCATCCTAATGTACCATTTTAGATCCTCCGTCATCCTGGATTTGAAGGACCGCAGCTTGAGGATCCGGACACTTTTGGATTCTTTGACTTGACAACATCCTATGTCGATCCTCACCTTCCTATTGATCTAGCCGATGATGACGCTGATATGTGATTTAGACTTTTCGGTTTAGCATTTTGTGGGTTGTATTTGCTGATGATGATGATCATGTTGTAGTGACACTTTTATTTTATTTGACTTATATAGTAGTTTGAATTCTTTCAGTTCTGACTGTATGTACATTATTTCAGTAGTTCAATTTTATGCTATCTTTATTTCCATTTCTTATAATCTTTACTACTGTTGTTAGTATTTCTTCTGAGCTGTAACTTGTTATATTCATAATGTTTGTATATCACTCTATTTGTTTCTTTGTTATTATTGGTTTGTTGACTTCACATATTGAGTGGGAGCCACATATTTGAGGAGTTAACAAAGGGGAAGAAAAGAGCCTATAAAAAAAATAAAATTCTTACGGTCTATTCAGAACAAGTCAGGTAAACATTTTTTAAGTTATATATTAGTTATATTTTGGTATAAACTCATAGTTTATCAATTATCAAAATTGGGGAGACTATTGGCCCATTGGCTAATGGTTACTGTAGACACACATAAAAAAGAAGAAAAAATGTTATCTTTTTTATTGGCGTAAGGTACCACAAATCGAGTATGCTTGAGAGATCCTGCGCTGAGGATCCCCGAGTACAAAAAGAATTCTGGGGAATGGGACAATGGAGATCGAGCGGCAGTTGATCCTTTACTCCGTTGACACTCCGATTACAAAAGTGGGAGAAAATCTAAGAAAATTGCTAACTCTCGACTCACCGGCAAAAGGTGCAGCAATTTGGCTCTTGAAAATGCTCTCCGTTCTGTGTTTTGAAGAGATATGAGACCCTTTTTCTATAGTCATTTCTGTGTTGGAATGATGTTATGCGCCCACATAAGAAAACATATTGGTTTTGATGTGGGCGCATGGTCCTGCTTTGGGCGCATAGGGTGTAGGCGCATGCAGACTGCATGATCTTGGGTTGATCGTGGTGTTGATATGGGCCGCATGCTTCGGTGCACGACTACTCGTGGAGACTGACGTAGCCGTATGCTTTGGTGCATGATTGATTGTGGGTTTGACTGAGTCGGAGGCTATTCTGGCTTGGGTACATAGCCTGAAACAGGGCCATGTGCCCTTTCTTGAGGAGCCTAGAGTGGTCGCATGGGCGTATAGCTCACTCTGGTGACTTGGGCGCGTATGACCTCACTGGTGACTTGGGCGCATATGACTTCACTGGTGACTTGGGCACATATGACTTCCCTGGTGACTTGGGCACATATGACTTCACTGGTGACTTGGGCATATATGCCTTCCCTGGCTTCGGCGTATGGTTGTCAAGTCTGCTGAAATTTTCATGCTTCTACAAGACCCCCTTCAAAGTTTTTGATACTTGAACGAGTTCGAAATACTTTGAAAAGAAGCATGGACCGTCTTTTTGTGATGCAGTGGGCGCATAGCATAGCTATTCCTTTGGGCACATATAGTTTGGCCAGTCTGTCAGAGAGATGGTTGTTGAGATCTTCCTCAAAACTCTGAATTGACAAATTCATCGGGGTTGAATTTAAAAAGGTCCATCCTTCATGCGTTGTCCATGTCAGCAACTGGCAGTCGCATAATGTGCAAGAGACTGGGTCTTCACGTGGGCGTATAAGTCGTAGTGGGCGCATAGGTGTAGTGGGCGCATAGCGGTTGGCCCATGCATATAAATAGGCCTTTAAGAGAGAAAATTCATTATTTTCTTTTTTCTTAAAACTTTTAATAGATTTTTCATCTTCTCTCTGCACGAACCATATCTTCCAAGGCCGCCAAGAGATCTGCGAAGGGAAAGGGGCTGCACCGAGTGGCTCTCCTCCTGCGACAGCATCCTCGCCAGTCCAAGACCCGATCCTGGGTGGGGCTACGCCTCAAAACAAAGTCTTGAGCGTTAATTTACGATGCTCAGACTTTTCTTCTGTCTGGGCGCATGCATCCAAGGCAACATGCTTCTGTGAGCATTCATATACGGCCACAGAAGCATGCGCCAACACTGTGGTATGTTATGTGTCCATATGTTGCTATATGTTATGCGCCCACATGTTGTTGTATGTTATGTGCCCACATGCTGTTGTATGTTATGCGCCCACATGTTGTTTTGGGCGCATAACCCTTTGGGCGCATAGCCCTTTGGACGTATAAGATTCCCCCAGTACTTAGTTTTACTTACAAATTATGAGTCTGACTTTCTCTTCTGTCCTTGCAGTTAACATGTTTGTCCCAGAACTTGGTGGATCCCTTTAGACTCTGCTTGCCATGTCCTCGGCACAAGCCTCATAACCAACATGGTCAGTAATGTTCAGGCCTAGATCAGTCAGGACCAACCTACGGAACGGACGATCGGCATACTTGAACAAGACAAAACCTTTCTGAAGCCGATGATTAACGACGAGAAGCTCTTGCTCGGAGGGACACGTCATTTGAAGAAGCCGTACTTTCTGTTCGATGATAGTGTAGGATTCGAGGATGATGAGACGATATGTCTAGAAGACCCTCTAGTAGTTAAGTTAAATAACCAAAGAATATGGTTGCCATCGATGAAGCGCCAATACCTTCTGTCAACGTTTACTGATCTGGCTGTGCAGAGGCAGATGAAATGGGACGTGACCCCTGAACAACATAGGGTTATTTCTAGTAGGATCCAATTCAACTTTTGTGACCGTAAGAAGGACACGTTCAAGTGTGTCAAGGGTTCCACGTCCTACTCTATGAGGGGGTTGCAACCTGGTATCATAATGAACGATGTCCTGACTGATCTTCACCCCTACGCTGTTGAGACTCTCTCCAACTTGATGCTGTCAAAGAAGGAGTCGTATCCGGGGGGAAGCTATGGATGGAAGGTTGGAGACATTCTGTCCCATTCTAGAGTGACCTTACTTGATGGGTGCTCTCGACTTACGAGGGCACCCTAAAAGTTGTCGGTCTTCTTTATGCCGTTAGAGCCACCCAATATAGCATTAAGGTTAACTGGCCAATGTTTGTCTCCTTGGCAGAGTTATACAACCATCACATGTGCACCTTCTTTACTCCGGGTGGGGAGATGGGTTTTGCTCTTCACGAGATGGAGGCGATAACCAAACTTTCGTGGAGGACGGAGCCATACGCAGAATACGTCCCCTGTGATGCAGAGCTCCTGGATTTAGAGAGGGAGAACTCCGAGATAATGGAGGTGTACAAAGAGTTACTCTGTCACTTCTTTATTTGTCACCATATTATGAAGAAGGGTAAGACTGAGGGGCCCCTTCCCCATATGAGGGCCTGGACCAACTACGTCTTCACCAGAGAAGAAGGGGATGACTTAGTCTCTTTTTCGTCTCGCAAGCCCTTGACGAGCTCCGAGATAGAGCAATTGATGGCAGATTATAGAGCTGTAGACGACGAAGATAGTGATGATCCTGAGGGAAACTTCCCATTTTATTATTTCTTCAGGCAGGCCGAGTTCAAGCTATCAAAAAAGGTGGTACTAGCCGCTTTCCTGATGATATGACTTCGTGATTGTGTAGTCCCTGGCGGTTCAGGGTCTATTAAAAGAATAAGTCGGGGTATGATACTTCCGGCTGTAAAGCTGGCCTTTGGACGCCAACTTGCTCTACTTCCAGCTATGGTCTGCACCATCCAACGGGGATTGTGAAACTTCGTCGAGAATACGATAACACCCGATGGCAGAGAGGATTTTGCTACGACTGAGTTTTCCTTTCATTATCTGATACGATGGCTGGTGCTGCATTGTCCCAGATTGATGAACGTCGGGCCGATGGCAGACTCTTTGGCGGGGGATGCCTTTCTTTGGAGATTCAGACATATGGACTGGACCGTTACAAGGGTGCCTGTTTGCAGGAAGGCTTTGAGTTTTCTGCAGTACTATGAATTTTTTAGAGTGTCGCCTCCATCTGGTAGTGGTCGTGCATGAGACACCCTAGTAGATGAGGGAGCACTCACAACTAGCCTTCCTATTAGAGCATTTCGTTGGCTCCAGTCCATCAGGCCTTCCCATCTGGTATTCAGGAATAGGAACCACACTTTCCTGGAACCTTATTTGCCAAGTCGCTTTGTAAGGCAATTTGGCTACAGCTAGCTTCTCTTAGGCAATCCCAGCCCTAATCTACAGTCGATAGGGAGTCTGATCGATGGGGCACGTGCATGGGGCTACTATAACGCTGGATGTACGGGGGCAGTTTTTACCCTGCCCGAAGATAAGCCTGACACCCACATGTTCTTTGCTGCTGCCAAGTTCTATATTCAGGTCAATATCCTTCATTCTCAGTATGACCGTGAGCAGAGTTTAATATCGGGGACTAGGTTTGCCCCTACTCTTGCTGATATAGGACGAGTACGTGCAATGGAGAGTTACAGAAAGGAGGGTGTCACACCCACAGTTGAACCGGCTGTAGCGCCGCAGCAAAGAGTTGTTCTTGAGGAGCCTATTGTTGTAGTGCCTCGGAGAGAGGATACTGAAGAACCTCTTCCTGACATTCCTCATAAGTGGAAGGCTTCCACCGAGCTGGTTCCATGGCCCAAAAGGAAGAAGGTTATTGTTTCCCAGGGGAAAATAAGGTCGCGGACGTGAGTGCCAGCTCGCCTTCTCCCAGAAGATCTTCTCGGCAGACGGTGTTGCAGGCCGTTACCATTCGGGAGGTAGATCCCTTCCTAGACTCCATAGCCGCTTTGGTCAAACTGTTAGGAGTTTTCTCACAATTGTGTTTGTCCTTTGCACAGGACGTTGAAGTTGTGACTGCGGCAGGTGCTTCTTTGCCTGAAAAGGTGGACATAACAACAGTGTCCCCTGTTCGTCCTCAACCGATGGATGAGGGCGGGTCTTCTTTAGTTGTAAGGCTTGAGCAATGGGATGATCAGGGTGAAGGCCCCGACCATGACGGCAATCAGAAAACCAGTCCCTCCTATGACATTTATTTGGAGGATATGTTTGCAATTAGGGTCATATTGAACAAGTTGGACGATAATTAAGTCCAATCGGCTCATCCTCCTACGGGTACGTTATCTTTGTACCTCTCTTCGGATGAAATTTTTCGACTTCAATTTTGCGTGCTCCTCGTGAGCATGACCACGATTGTATGTTCCCTTATAGACAAGGAGAAGGAATCACTCGTAAAGATAACCCCAGGAATTGGGGGAGAAACATAGGTCGTCTCTGGCTCCTCCAAATTTGCTGGTACTGAGGGATCCGTTAGTGAGCCGGCATCGGCTGCAAAAGGAAAGGTTAAACAGCCTACTGAGGGGGCTATTGCTGAATCTGCTCACGATCCAGCTGGGACTGTGGAAGGTACCAGGCCTGATGCCGCGCGAGGCTTCTTCTTGAACAGCCTTGGCCTGCTCTCGGTTTTCCAGAAGCCAAGACCGATGACTTAGCCTATGTTGGCGCTGAGCATGCCGAAGGTATAAAATTATAACTCTTTTGTACTCCCTTTTTTGGTTACTGATGCATTTTTTGCTAGGTTCGGCTTCTTGTCAGGCATCTCTTCCTGGAGCAGAAGATCCTCATCCAGTATTTTCCCCGACGACTTATACTAAAGACGATGAGATAGCTCAGGAAGTCGTTAAAGCTTTTTATTCTGTGCTGAAAGTAAAGCTTCCTGGAGTTCTGAATCGGAATGTCGCCTTTGGCCCTATGAAGGTAGTTGCTAAATGCCATGTGGCGGCCGTTGAGAGCATCGTCGGCTATGAAGAGCGGGCTAGTGCTCTAATATGGTTCTGAATGATTTGGAGGGTTAGGTGGCCAGATTTTGAGATGCCAAACACCGGAGCCTGACGTCGTCGTTCCATACGGAAGGCGAGGCTTTGGTCACGGCTCTCGCGACGGAGGAGGCTACTTTCCAAGCAAGGAAGGATGCCCTTGCTCAAGAAATCCGTGAGTTGGTTGACCAGTATGAGCAGTAAATGCTGCGAGTGAAGCACGTGCTGCTTCGAAGAATAAGCTGGCTGCACAGATTACTGAAAAATATAATCACATTACGCAGATCCAAAGCGATATTGCTCAACTGGAGGCTAGCTTGAGGACCGCGACGTCTGAACAGGATGATTATTTGGCTCTGGCTGCTATGACCGCCATGACTTTTGACCACTTAAAAGAACAACTAGTAAAGTTGAAAGGAGAGCACATGAACTTGATCTCTTTCCTGGATGAAGCTACTCGTCAAGAAGAAGTGCTCCGCCGAGCTACCGCAAAGTCTGAAGATGAAATTGCGGCTCTAAGGGATAATATCAATCGATTGTGTATCCCTTAGATTTGTATTTGTAACTGTTTCTCTTTTAGCCATCAAGGCTTGTATCTTTTTCTTCGTCTTTTGATAGAAGTTTAAAGAACAAAGAATCTTTTGGCTTTCAAGAATGAAGTTTTATGAAATATCCGGGCTAGAGGTAATGCGGACGTATTAAGGATATTTGTGGTGGGTATTCCGCTAGGGAATTTGATGAGGACCTATTATCCGTTTTATATTCAGGGTTTTCGAATATAGATAATAAGTTGAAAGAAGCTGCTAATAGAGATAATATGGACGTAATAGGAGAGGATGTTCTATATCTGACCAGAGGTAATATGGACGTGGAAAGATATATAATATTTGGTATGAGTGGATAATTCAGAGGTAATATGGACGTGATTATCCTTGATGAATGCTTTGCTCAGAGGTTATATGGAGGTGGCAAAATGTTTCTTAATCATTCCGCTGGAAAAATAATTATCAGAAAACAATTCAGAGGTAATAGGGGGTGACTTGTTTTCGTCAAACCGAGTTTGGGCAGAGTCAAAAAACGGAAATGATTCCACTGAAGAAATCTTTTTAGAGGACCTATTATCCATGGTGTATTCATGACTCTTGAAATACGGATAATAGTTAGATAATTTTTTCGAATCACATAAATATTGCACTGTACATTTACATGACTGAACATATATGAACATTGTTTACAAAAGGTTACACATAATATTTCTTCAGAAACTTGTCGTTGATAGGCATCATGAGCAAGTCACCATCAGGCTTGGTTAGTCGGTAAGCACCGTTAGAATACACTGATTCTATAACGAAAGAACCTTCCCATTTAGGCTGGAATTTTTTTTTGTCTTGTGCGTCATGACCATTGGTCTTCTCACTGCTAAGACTAGATCACCAACTTGGAAGATTCTTTCCTTTACCTTTTTATTGAAGGCTCTGGAAAGACGTGCTTGGTATAGCTCAATACACTGCTGAGCTAACAAGTATTTTTCGTCTAGCACTTCGAGCTCCTATAGTCGCAGACGGTAGCTTTCTTCGGCAGTCAACTCACTGGCTAAGGCAACTCGAAGAGAAGGAATCTGGGTTTCTAGGGAAAAAACTTTTTCGCTCCCAAAAACCAGAGAGAATGACGTACTGCCTGTTAGAGTCCGGACCGTTGTACGATAGGCCCAGAGACACTCGCCGAGATTCTCATTCCAATCGCGCTTGTTTGACGAACTTCTTAAGAAGTTTAATGATGGTTTTATTGAAGGCTTTTGCTAAACCATTAGTTGCTGGATTGTATGCAGAGAGGCTACATTCTGGATTCAATTCCTATCGCAGAACCGATAGAATACATGGCTTGCGAATTGTGGACCATTATCATGGATGATCTTGCGAGGTAGGCCGAAGCGATAGATAACGTGATGTTTGATAAAACTGATCAAGTTCGATGTCTACACTTTGGTGAACGGTATAGCTTCCGTCCATTTGGAAAAGTAATCGATTATAGCTAGGATGAACCGATGTCCTCTGGAAGATGGCGGGCTGATTGGGCCTATGACATCCATACCCCAGGCTTTAAAGGGCCAAGATGCTGCCGTCGAGTGTAGAAACTCCGAAGGTTGGTGAATGAAGTCGGCGTGGAACTGACAAGCCCTACACTTCATTGTATATTCAACAGCATCTGCTATCATCATGGGCCAATAATAACCCATTCATCGCAGACGATCTTGTAATTTGGGATCTGGTTGATGTGCACCACAAACTCCGTCGTGAGCCTCCCGGAGTGCATGTTTGGCTTCTCTGTCTGATAAACATCATAACAGTAGCCTGTCGTAAGAGCGTCGGTACAGCATCTTGGTAGCTGTGTCGTAGTAAAATCTGGTGATCGCCTTTGGATAGACACTGCTTCTTTTGGGTCCTCAGGGAGGATTCCATAGATGGCATAGTCTAGGAAAAGAAATCTCCAGTCTTTAATGTCGATGTTTGTTTCTGTTGTATAACTGTGATGAATATGTAAGGCATCTTTCACACAGAATAGTTCTCGACCAGACACTGTGATCGACTACTGAGTATTGGTAGGAACGGTCAGGGAAGCGAAGAGACCGGCTAAAGTGTCTGCTTCTATATTCTGTAGTCGAGGCACGTGCTCGATGAAGAATCCCGCGAAAGTAGACTCTAACTCGATTGTCGTTTTGTGATTAAGGATAAGATCATCGTGACAAACTTTATAATCTTCTCGGACCTGACTAACTATTAGCTTGGAATCGTCGTAAGCTTCTAGATAGTCAACTCCAAGTTGTTTTGCCAGTTGCAGGCCGATTAATAGGGCATTATATTCGGCCACGTTGTTGGTGCAGGGTTCCACGAGAGAATATGTATGATATATAACCAGATGGTAGGGTGACACAAGGACGACGCCTACTCCGGCCACGATATTTCCTTTAGGTCCTGTTCTAGATGCACCGTCAAAGAACATTCGCCAAATAGGGATTTCT
>JANAVB010023999.1:11623875-11683875 GCA_029216955.1 Iris pallida | reverse complement strand
TTTCTGGTCCTGTATGCCAAGTTTGGTCCAATTCTGAGACAGTTGAATCGTACGTCGTTTTACGGGCCCTACGGTCCCACTTAACAGGCGATTTTGTGCACGGCCCGCCGAAATCCAACTTTGGACATACGGTTGGGTTCTTATTGGAAAGCTGGATCTGTAGACATGTAGTTTGATGACTTTAGAGACAGTTGACTCTGGCACGCTTTTCGGTGCAAAGCAGGTCCAACGGTGGACATCGTTTTTGCCCGAAATTACCGTTTTGCCCCTGTATCCAGAATTGGACTTAAGGACAGGCAATCCTAGCTAATTTGACTATTCTGAGAACAGTGGTAATGTTTATTGCAGCTTTCGGGGACTGTTGTACGGGTTCTGACTATTGGGACACACTGAGTGGTTCAGATTGTCGGTTTCACCAACAGAGGACTACAGGCGAGTACAGTTTATTGTTTGCATTTCGATATTGATCTTTACTATATTTCATTGATTAGTCATTGATTATGTGATTTTTATACTCTATTATAAATTGTTGAGTTGGGAATGAGAAGTACCAAG
This sequence comes from Iris pallida, assembly GCA_029216955.1. Lineage (NCBI taxonomy): Eukaryota > Viridiplantae > Streptophyta > Magnoliopsida > Asparagales > Iridaceae > Iris > Iris pallida. Next base: position 11,683,320 of record JANAVB010023999.1, on the reverse strand, counting down.
GATGTGTGATCCGATCGTAGACCGTGTTTATTTTCTGCAAGTAGACATTGTAGACCGTGTTTATTTTCTGCAAGTAGACATTGTAGACCGTGCTTATTTTCTGTAAGTAGACATTATAGATCGTGTTTATTTTTCTGCAAGTAGACATCGTAGACAGTGCTTACTTTTCTGCAAGTAGACATCGTAGACCGTGCGGTGTAGTGGCCCAGACTGATCACATATCAAAGGTACTTCTAACAGTTGGGGAAAGTATTTTGGGTCTATTTATTGCTATTGGTTTTCCGTATTTACTGTTTATTTTCAAAACTCATGATTGATGTCTAACCTTTGTTTTATAGTTATTTTCTTTATTTGAAATTGCATTCAGTGAATTGTGCTCGTTCTATTCCTGACTGGAAACCAACATTTTCAGGTTAGCCGTGGATTCACTTAGCTTGGGAAGTGACGGAAATATTTGCAAACAAAAGCCTAGAGACTAGCTAGATAGTTGAGTTGTAATCATTCATTTAATTGTACAAGTTTATATTTTCTGTAAATGTAAAACTTGTGATCATTGTAAGTTAAATTAATTATGTGAATGAGCATTATTTGTGATTTTGATCTTCATGGCCGTGACAGCGTTCTACCGTCGACACTGTGGCGTAGGCTGGCTTGGACACATCTCGTATCCGTTTTTAAAAAAAACGGATGCGGGTCGTGACAAGTTTTTGTGGTGGCCCATGCAGGTCAGTCTATGCAAATCATGCGAACTCGTGATAGTACTCAAGTTAGTCGTACTATTGTGAGCCCGCGACTAAGAAATGCTCATTCACGAACAAGGATTAATTTAATTTAAGAGAATAACTAGGACTAGGAGTCCCTTGTACAAATTTACCGATGGGTAGTCTAGGCCATGCAATTTAGGATGAGGGTTATTAATTTTGATAGCTTTTCAGATCCCCATAGGTACACTATTATCTCTTGATATGACGACACGATCCAATATGGATAGATTATTCACTTGGTGAGACAGGGCTTCATAAGAATTAATGTCTAACCTTGATGAATTTTGCAAGGCCTTCTCCTTACCTCTTAGATATCATCCTCATATCTTATTCGAATTGCTTGTGTAGTTTCTATTTGCCCTAAGAATTATTATTTTTATGTTATCCATAGATGAACCTCAAGTTAGTTCCGATTCAAGTTTTTCCTCAAAGGCTTGAATACACATGGAATAGTTAGAATGTTTGTATTTCTTTTATCCTCAGTTATTTCCCCCTGTTCAATCCTTTATTTTAAGGATTGTGACTGATAGGACAAATGCTTACGCTTTATTTTCATCGTCAACTTGTTTGAATATATAGAAGCTTATAAATTTTTACAGATATTGCTAAAGGAATATTAGTTAACTCGAAATGGCAGGGCAGCAGCGCACTGTCGCCATTTATTTGAATTATGGAGACTATGGACTCACTACAGCCAGCAGCGCACTGGCGAGACACGACCCTAGAGTTGAAATTTTTTTAGGGATTTATAGGTAATAGAATATTCCTAACACTATGGCTAGTGGTCCACTTTGATCATAGTTACCCGAGTGTCGAGATAAGGTAGAGTATCTGATAGCATATCACATCTGAAACACGGAACCAAAAGTTTACCATCGCCCGTGTATACGGACGAGGCATAATCCTCGGTAAAACGATTTTAGACGTGATTACAAGTTTAGGGTACTATAGAGGATAGGACCGTGCTATGTACGTCCCATAAGATCCAAAGCAAATAGTAGTAGAAGTTTGTAAGTTTGGTAGCATGTCTCCCGACCTAGCACTCCGTATGATCCTCGTGATCTATTGATGAGGAAATTGACTGACACTAATAGGTTTACCTAGAATATAGAATTCAGAAGTCCATAACCCATTAGTCGCCAAGGCATTATGGATAAGAAGATAGTAGGATAACCGTGTAAGCAAGAACACCGGGTAAGGTTTGATTCTCATAAAACTCGAACTACTTGTGCCTTCTTTCAAAAATCTCGCATAATTGTATTCGACTATCTTAACAAACGCTGCTGTTACAGCTTAGTTTTGCAAGCTCACTCTGTTCTCGAGCTTGTTTTGAGGCATATGTTTAGTGGGGACGCCTGCTAACTTATTGTCTAATCAGAATCAGTGTATTATGGTCTGATCAACCATGATGCATTGGGTTCGCTCTTCGTTTAATTACACTACATGGATGGAGATATATAGGTATCTAGGATCTCATCCGCGACTGCTTTGACAATTCCTTTTGAATTATACATTCGCACTTGAATCACGTAATTGTATTCGATAACATCTTTCCTGAACTCCTTATTGCTTTTGTCTTTCACTAATTGGAAAGACAAATGTTCGTATTTGATAGATAGATACAACGTTTTCTCCATGGCTACGATAGTTGTATACCTAAGTGTAGATACCATCGGCCAGCCATGTGATTGAGTTACTCGTTCTCCTCTCGACCCTTAAACTACTATTGAGACCTTCTGGCCATCTGAATTTGAGAATGATTAGGGTTCTACCCTTAGTCAAATGTTAAACTATGAGACTATCTATTCTCAAGAAACCAAATGTCGTGAGCCTCAAATTATTTGCTTGAAGCTTGCTTTAACTAGCAACCCTTAGGCCTTAACCAACCTCTTCTCGACCAAAGCCCACAGTTTAGACCTGAGATGAATAGACAAAGGTAAGAACAATTATTTACCGTGACTATGGTAGATACTCATCCCGAGATTGGTTTCCAACAAATATTACCCTAGTTATGTAAATTTTGATATTAAGACCTAACTAGTGTTGGAACACCACAGTCACTAACTTAGCTAATACCATAGCTTAAATACCCTGTCACACTATGACCTACCAGTTGTCAACAGCAATACCTGATCACTACAACCCTTGTGACCATAGTCTGGCAGGTTTAACACAAATAGAATTTCTTGACTCAATTGTTAGAAATCTTTTCTTATGTTGTGCCTTGGAGTTGGTTACCGCATCGGAAACTCTCGTATACTGCGGATGAGTTGGTCATTCTATTTTTTTTCGACCATGTGTCATTTTACACACTCGTTTTCCATTTATTGAGGAACGATCCTTGACTTGACTCTATCTACCGTATTTCGTTACGTTGTGCCTTATTCCTTATTAAAGAAGAGTCGAGGCACAATAACGGATTTGAAATCCTTCTAACCTCAATATTCCTAAGACCATGTCCTATTTCTAAGGTGAGTAGACTGTAAGCCTCCTAAAGTTTTAGGATATACGAAGATCACTGATTGATTAGAATAAATTTTTATTAGAAGGATAGTTAGTTCCCTATGGATTCCCACTTTCCATTTAGATCATTTTGTGTCCCAGGCCGTGTCATTAATGTTCGGAGCACGAGACCAGCTGTTACCTTCCAACAAACTTCATATGCAAGATCTAGACGAGTCCACCTTCATCTAGGTACATCATGTCCCACTCAAACACGTCCCCTTATACTCTATTTTTTATGGTACGGCTTTCAGGTAAAAAGGACTAGCTATAACCCTTACCATAATACCGATAAACTTTTCAACTACAATTAGAGACTCATTCTTGACTCAATTCATTCGACCCAATATATGGGGGTGATCTACTCGAAGCCCACTACGCACATGTCACTAATGTGCCATTCAATTGTGTCTTCTCGTGCTACTTAAACATAAAAGTCACAGAAGGCGCATCTTCAGGGCTTACAGAACCTATTTAACCAATTCGACTGCCCAACTAGTTCAACCACTTGGGTGAAAACTTCTTCCAGGTTACCCTAACCTAGTAGAAATAGTTTTATCATAGGGATCTTGTCCAGTCCATATAGATTGAAGTCCAAGGTTCACCCAACCAACGATCGAAGTCCAATCTGAGAACCCATTAAGACCCAGTAAAACCCATACATGCATACCACCATATTTGGACTATAAAACTAGACTATTTGAAATAGATTCCTATACCTATTATATAGTCTACCCCTCTTAGAATGAGAAGTCATTCGTAACCCTTATTCCCTCTACCTAGAAGTCACGATACGATCTCATATTGCATTTGCTTATGTGTTTAAATAACCACGGAAAAGATCACGATCTTGACTTCTCGAATTCTGTTCTATTAGGAACCTTGTTTAGATAAATTTTGAGAACGATACTTCTGCATTGCACGGATTACAAGCCCCTCTAAGAAATGAAGGGTCCTTGATTTAGCAAGTGACTGGACTAGAGTAGCCAATTTAGCAATAAGTCAATGGTTTATAAACCTTTTTTTGTCTGCGTCATTGAATACTCTCTACCGCTCTGAAAACTTTATATTTGCTCTCAATTATTCTTCCTTATCTTCTTGTCCTTCTTATTTCAGAGCGACGAGTGGTCATGCTTATTGGTATTTACCAATATTTCTTACCTACTTGTGTAAATTTGTTGCATGTTAGATTTTGGGTGGTTTGATAGATATGAGAGGATTATTGTGGCCATAAACAGTAGATATCTATTGGTAGCAATTTTAGCAATTAGTTGGATGATTATAAAGTTTAGTGACATGAGATTGAGGGAGTAGAGTGACCAAAGGTGGGTAGAAGTCCTCGAGATTTTTGTAGTGCCAAAATGGCCAATAAGAAGGATATAAACTATTTCTGAGGAATTAAATTTAAGGAGATTAAGTTAATAGTAGATCTCCTTTTGAATTTTAAGAATAGTTACGAATTAAATTTCAAGGATTTGTAGTATGAAATGACCGTGAGAATAAATGATAACCAATGGAAACCGCATTCTATCATAGAGGATGGACTCTTTCCTTAAATTTTGAGGACAAAATTATTTTTAAGTTGGGTAGATTTGTAGCTCCCCTTCCCAAAAATTTGGAAATAGTTTATTTTTAATTATTTTATTCGAATGGTGATTTAGAATTTTGTAAATGATTATTTAGCTAATTATTACGGTGGATGACTTAAGTCCTTGTGGAGTTATGGAGCACAAAACGATTAGGAATTGTGGCCCGGGAGATGTAACAGTGTGTCTTGACTAGAGTACTAGCCATGCCAGGAGAAACCTAGCCATAGGAGTGTCCTAACTAGGAAAACCAGACCAAGTTATAGCATGACCATTATAAATAAGTTAATTAATTATTGTTATATTTATTGACTTGTAGGAGACCCGTTTGTGTCGATTTAGCCCGAGCTGAGCCCGAACCAAATCCAAGCCCATGTGGACATATAGTACGTCCAAAGAGGCCCATGTAGACAATTATGGGGGTGATATAATTAGTGTATTTATTTTAGTAGATAAATAAGTGATTTTATATAAATGGGGTTTGTATATGAGATGTGTGTATTAATGGTTGGTTTGAGTGTATGATGGCATGTCCTAGAAAATGTCTTTCGGGATTGTGAGAATTGCTAGGCTATATTTATACTGGTAAAAATATAGGGACATATATTTTGTGTAGGTAAATATATAATTGGATGTATATTATTAATTGTTATAGGGGTGTAAAGATATAGATATATATATATATGTGTATGTGTAAATAAATATACATGTATATATGTATAGCACTATCTTAGAGGAATATTGCTAAGATTGTATTTAGGATTCTTCTGAATATTTATTTAAGGTACATGAATTTTATTTGTTATTATATATGTGTGAATATATATATATATATATATATATATATATATATTTTATATATATATATATATATTTTATATATATATATATATATATATATATATATATATATATATATATATATATGAAATATATATATATATATATATATATATAAATAGATATTCTATATGTGTGTATGTATACATATACATATATATATATATATATATATATATATATATATATATATATATATATATATATATATATATATATATATATATTTTTATATATATATATATATATATATATATATATATATATATTATTTTATTTTTATTTTTATATATATATATATATATATATATATATTTTTTATTTTATATATATATATATATATATATATATATATATATATATATATATTCCATGTGTGTAAATGTGTGTATATACCTATATATATATAAATACATAGGTGATTAGATATGTATACATATATATATATATATATATATATAAATATATATATATATATATATATATATATATATATATATATATATATATATATATATATATATATATATATAAATGTGTGTATATACCTATATATATAAATACATAGGTGATTAGATATGTATACATATAGATTTATATACGTTAATATATAATGGACACAAGTGTTAAAACCAAGCCCGCAGTAAAACCCAATTCGCACCTGAAAAACCTGTTATATCTCGACACAGACCCGACTGTACGCAACAGATTCGAAGAACAGGAGGGAATATTCAAACCCTAATCTCCACCCCTCGTTACCCACCTGACTGCCGGACCAAGGCGCTCCACCGCGCGCGTCGCCGCCCCCAGACCGGCTGTCGGCCGGCGACAGCAAGGCCACGTACGGCCTGGAAACAGAGGACAGCAGTCCAATACTGCCAGGTACCTATGTTCGTGCTAGTTTTTCTTCGCACACACTACACCAACTTCGAATATACCAAATCCTATGAATAGCCAACATAACCCTCGTCCATCACCTTCAAGTAGAATGATTTGTAGTGCGTTAATGTGATGTGGAAATCGAACCGAAGTTCGGGAAAAACCTGTCCCGAAATAGGACGTTTAACAGTCCAATCACCCGTATTCGAGGATCGATTCCGATCGATCCAGTGACTGTTTATAAATTCCACTTGAACACATGTTTAGACGACCTATAGGCCTTCACAAAAGTTTTTACAGAAGCCAAAACCATCGACTATATCTCGAGAAATCGAATCCCAAACTTTGATGAAAACCTGTTTTAAAAACATGAAAATCCATCCACACGACGTGCGTCCCGCCAAACCGGGCGACGTAGTCGCGCACCGTAGGCATCGAAAGCTGCGTAACGGCTTCGTGGTCGTGTGGGCTTTGATGGAATTCAAATTGGTCGAGTGTGCGCGTCGAATTTGATGCGTATCCGTCAAAATTCACCGTATCGGCCTCTGTGCAAAATTTTTAATTAGTTTGTGCACGTTCGTCAATTCGAGACAAAACTTGCGCCAACAGGACCGTATCATTTTTCTTGTCCTGTATGCCAAGTTTGGTCCAATTCTGAGACAGTTGAATCGTACGTCGTTTCGCGGGCCCCACGGTCCCACTCAACAGGCGATTTTGTGCACGGCCTGCCGAAATCCAACTTTGGACATACGGTTGGGTTCTTATCGGAAAGCTGGATCCGTAGATATGTAGTTTGACGACTTTAGAGACCGTTGACTCTGGCACGCTTTTCGGTGCAAAGCGGGTCGAACGACGGACATCATTTTTGTCCGAAATTATCGTTTTGCCCCTATATCCAGAATTGGACTTAAGGACAGGCAATCCTAGCTAATTTGACTATTCTGAGAACATTGGTAATATTTATTTCAGCTTTCGGGGACTGTTGTATGGGTTTTGACTATTGGGACACATTGAGTGGTTCAGATTGTCGGTTTCACCAGCAGAGGACTACAGGCGAGTACAGTTTATTGTTTGCATTTTGATATTGATCTTTACTATATTTCATTGATTAGTCATTGATTATGTAATTTTTATACTCTATTATAAATTGTTGAGTCGGGAATGAGAAGTACCAAGGATGTGTGATCCGATCGTAGACCGTGTTTATTTTCTGCAAGTTGACATTGTAGACCGTGTTTATTTTCTGCAAGTAGACATTGTAGACCGTGCTTATTTTCTGCAAGTAGACATTGTAGACCGTGTTAATTTTTCTGCAAGTAGATATCGTAGACAGTGCTTACTTTTCTGCAAGTAGACATCGTAGACCGTACGGTGTAGTGGCCCAGACAGATCACATATCAAAGGTACTTCTAACAGTTAAGGAAAGTATTTTGGGTCTATTTATTGCTATTGGTTTTCCGTATTTACTGTTTATTTTCAAAACTCATGATTGATGTCTAACCTTTGTTTTATAGTCATTTTCTTTATTTGAAATTGCATTCAGTGAATTGTGCTCGTTCCATTCCTAACTTGAAACCAACATTTTCAGGTTGGCCGTGGATTCACTTAGCTTGGGGAGTGACGGGAATATTTGAAGACAAAAGCCTAGAGACTAGCTATATAGTTGAGTTGTAGTCATTCATTTAATTGTACAAGTTTATATTTTCTGTAAATGTAAAACTTGTGATCATTGTAAGTTGAATTAATTATGTGAATGAGCATTATTTGTGATTTTGATCTTCATGGCCGTGACAGCGTTCTACCGCCGACACTGTGGTATAGGCTGGCTTGGACACGTCTCGTATCCGTTTAAAAAAAATGGGTGCAGGTCGTGACAAGAAGGGCTTCCCCATTGTTGGAGCTACCAATACTGGCGGGCTTATGAGATACTTCTTGATGTCATCAAATGTGCGTTGACATTGTTCAGTCCAGACGAAAGATACACCTTTCTTCATGAGCTAAGTAAACGGTTGACACCTTCCAAAGAGGTTCGAAATGAATCGTCTGATGTAAGCTAGCCTTCCTTGAAGTCCACGTAGCTCTTTGAGGTTTCTTAGGGGATGCATATCGAGGATAGCTTTCACTTTCTCTGGGTCAAGGTGTATACCCTTTGAAGTGATGACAAATCCAAGGAACTTGCCGCTGGAGGCTCCCAGAAAAGACTTGGATGGATTCATCTTGAGTTAATGTGCACGCATTAGTTCGAACACCGTTCTCAAGCCTTGGAGCTGGTTGCCCTTGAGACGACTGTTAACTGCGATATCGTCTACGTAGCATTCTACTATTTTGCATAAATGATCATAAAAAAATGTGTTCATAGCTCACTGGTATGTCGCCCCTACATTTTTTAATCAGAAGGGCATCACCGTATAGCAGTTTACCTCCAATGGTGTTCGAAAAGATGTGTGTTTCTCATCGTCGGGAAACATCTTGATCTGGTTGTAGCCTGAGAACCCATCCATGAAGGACATCCGTTCGAAGTCGCAAGTATTGTCGATCATTACGTTGGTGATTGGTAGAGGGAACTCATCTTTTGGGCATGTAGAGTTTAAATCACAGTAATCGATACAGACTCAAACTTTACCGTTCTTTTTTATGACTAGCAGGATGTTAGTGACCCAGTCACGGTGTTGTTCTTCGTGAATGAATCCACTTGAAATAAGCTTCTTGACTTCACTCTCGATGGCCTCTATGATATCTGGTCGAAATCGTCGTTGCTGCTGCTTCACTGTCTTAGCTTTAGACGAAATATTTAGGCGGTGCATAACAACTTTAGGGTCCAAGCCTAGCATGTCTTCATAGCTCCATGCAAAGACATCAATGTATTCTCTTGTAAGCTGTATAAGAGATTGTCGTTCATCGCCAGATAGACTTTTGCTGATGAAAATTGGTTTAAGAGATGATTCATCTTCTAAATTGACTTTGTCTTCAGTAGGTGGTTCACGTTGTTCGAAACGTAACTCCCACCCAGTATTCATCTTTTGAGTCCATTGTTCAAGCTTGATCGATTGGACATTATCTACAATTTGGTCAACTGACACCATATTGATGGACAAAGTTGCTTTGAACATGTCTCCAATGCTGGAGTCTGAATTCCAGAGGCAGGAATCAGAAGAATGAGAACAATGATCTGCTTCGACGTCTGATCTTTCAGGAGTTGTTGGAGGAGTAACATAACCCAAACCAACACTATTTTGTTGATAATAGTTCTCGAGTTTGCCGGGAGGAGCAAAGTGACGTATTGGCAACCGTCGTCCCCAACCGTAGTTTAGCCCCTGGTAGCTTTTAATATCATATCCCATGTTCTGGATGATATTCTTGGCCTGCCAACTATATCGAAAAAGTTGTATTTTCTCAGAGTCATAGTCAGCTTCGGCGTTGTGATTAGGCAAAGTAGAGTCCAGAACGAACTTTCTTTCACCAATTATTCGACCGAAGATGATTAGTTCTTTACCCCTCTTTCTAGCTAGAACGATGAAGTAGTGGATATCTTCTGGCCAGACTTTTTTCCACAGATGAGGCATCCTGACCGGCATGTAGAGGGGTGGTCCTATGTCATTTTCTAGAGTGTATATCATATCTACATACTGGTTTATAGATTGGTAGACATCAGAGTAATTCAGAGATAAACCTTTACTTAGAAAATATGCAAGTTCTTCTTCAGGGATAATATCATCCACTGAAGGTACATTGTTATGAGTATTAATATAATCGTTGAGAGGATCATTATCTGGAAGAGGAGCTACAGTCTTGGCCAAGTTCACCACATAGGGTAACTCTTCAGGATTGAAAGGACGGACTTCAGCAGATTCTACCCGAGGTGTCTTACGGAGAGTGATGGTCAATGGTTTGACCTTATCAGGGTTCTTCTTTTTCACCCAAATTGTAAAGGCTTTGGAGTACTTTTTGGGGTAGTACGTCCTTTGACTCGAATAATCAGGAGACCATCGCTGGAGGATGAACTCACTTCAACTTCATCGTCAGCTTCATTGCTGTCATCCTTGGAGGGCTGAGATTGGTAAAGTGTCGAATCTCCATAGTAGGCTTCAATGACCTTAAAAGGATCGACATTGGCAAATTTTGTCTTCACGATGCCATCGTTGTTGACGTACTTGAAGCACTGGTGAAGTGTGGAAGGAACGATTATGTTCTCGTGTATCCATGCACGTCCCAACAAGACGTTGTAGGATACATTAGCGTCGATTACATAGCAAGAAACCTCCATTCGAAGATCACCAATCTGGCACTTGAGACGGATCTTGCCCAGCGGGTGGCTTCTTCCAACATTGAGGGCCATGATAGTTGTATTGGTTGCAGATAGCTTGTGCAGAGGGACTCCCAAATTTTGGAGTAAACTTCTAGGAATGATGCTGAGGGAGGAGCCTGGATCGATGTACATCTGATCCACCTTAATCGCCCCGATATACCTTGTATTGTACAGAGGTCTATCATGACGATTATTTTTGAGTAGCATGTCCTCCTGCAAAAAGGTGATGTTGGGCACCACATTCATAGTACTATGGCTGTGAGAACAAGAGACAGGGTCTTCAGCGGGGGCTTTGACTTCGGCGAGATAAGACTCGGCATGTAGTAATGCCTCACTTAAGGCCTTCGGTATTTCTTTGGAGAGTCGCAATAGATCGAATAGAGACAACCTGGCAGGTGTATTGGCTAGCTGTGCCAGTATGTCAAAGTTGTAAGGCCGATCCATACCTTCGGGAGTTGGCGCCTTCAGAGACTTATCAAATCGCGTCTCCTTTTGCTTGGCTTTGTCGGTAGTTGAAGGCTTTGACGGACTGGCTTCTGAACTTGTGGGGACAGTAGAAGCTTGAGAAGGTACTGCCTTCTCTTGTGCAGGGTCGTAAGTCTGTAGGTAAGCCTTCCGAGATCGTGTCTCGCTAGATAGAACTTCGTAAATAGGAGAAGACACCATATGACATGATTTGTATTTCTTGCCCCTCTTTACTTTGGGAGATACCACCCCTTTCATCATTTCTTGTACAAGGTCCGGATGGACCCACATGATCTCACCACGTTCAGTTGTAAGTGGCACCAAGGTTGAGTTGCGAGCTGGCGACAGGTTGACGACTTCTATTTTTGCCTTAGGGATCTGGACTACGTCGTCTGGGACTTCTGTGGGAGAAAAGTCACCAAATTGAAGAGAGATCATGTTAGAAGATACGACCTTGTCTTCAGCTTTGAGGTTGATTACTTGGCTGTCGATAAGCTGTTATATCTTCTTCTTCAAGAAGATGCAATCCTTGGTAGAGTGGTGCACGTACTGATGATAAAGACAGTACTTGGGATTGTTGAGTTGGTTCACCTCCGCAGGACGTCGTGGTGGAGGCAACGTCAGTTTATTACCCTTCGTCAATGAGGAAAAAATGGTAATAACATCGTCTTCGTCAAACGAGAAAGTCTGCTTAGGTTTGTCAGAGGCGCCCTGAGAATTGGAAGCTCCCATGGAAGTGTCGATCTTCAAGACTTCTTTCCCTTTACTCCCACGGACAGGGATAGTTTGAGGGTGCTTGCCTTTGTCTTCATATTTGGGTGTTTTCAACCCCAGTAATTCTAGATTAGGGATGTCATTTTCAGCAGCATCAGCGGCCCCAATGAAAGCGGGCCATGTATCATACTTATGTATACCCAGACAGAACTTCACTGTAGGAAGGAAGTTATGTCGACAAGTATTCTGAGTCTGGTATACCGAAGGGCATCTTCAATGCTAGTCGCCTGAAGCGTTCGATGAAAGCAATGACAGACTCAGTCCTCCTTTGCTTGGTCTCGATGAGGGTGGACATACTAACATGCATTCCACTCTCGTAAAACCTGTTGAGGAATAACCTCTCCAAGTCTTTAAAAGAATTGATACAACCGTCAGACAGACTGCAGAACCGTTCAAAAGCTACCCCCTGTAAGGTGATAATAAACAGCTTTGACAAGAATGGATCATCCCTGGGTAAGTGTAGAGTCTACGAGTTGAAGTATTTCATGTGTTGACGAGGAGAAGTCAACCCGTCAAATAAATTTAGCGTTAGCGGCTTGTAGTTAGAAGGGCAAGTAGCATTTTCCTATTCATGAGGATAAGGTTGAGATATCCCCATCTTCTGAAGCTCATCTTTGTGTGAGATGGTATCGAGATAGGCAACAAGAGAATCAATTACATCCTGTTGATTAAGCAGGTATTGAAAAACGGTTGTTGTATGGTTGTCAGGCGTTGTTGGTGAAGGACTACCCCCAGTATTTGTAATATTTAGAGGAGGCACAACGGAATGATACTCTTTCTGTAGTGAAGGAGGGTTGTTGCTATGAGCCGGACTAATGTATGATGAGACGTTTTGTTGAGGTAGAGGAACAGCCCCAGCAGCTTGGACCGCCATAATACTGTTAAGCATATCAGTGATCTTGGCAAATATTGTTTCAAGACCCTCTAGCCGTTTGTTGGTCTGATCACTGGCTTCTTCAGGTCTCTCTCAATCTGCCATGTATGTAGATAACATAGGTGGACGAACAGAGGAAACAGTACAACTGGTGCTGATACCGTCTGTCTCTGAGTTGAAGAGTCCCTCGTCTTCAGGTAGGGGTGGTAGATAGTCACCGTCAGACTCGGAGAGATCATCGTCATCTGGAAGGCTACCCCCGGTGTGAAGGTCATTTGCTTCAGACTCTGAGGAAATACTACCCCTAGCTGAAGGATCATCACCTCCAGCTTGGGAGTCCTCGTCATCTATACGAAATCTCGTCCTCGACCGAGTACCCATATAGACTCCTTCAGATGTGACAGCATGCTGGCTATCTGTTGGCAGACTTCTTCTTCTTCTGTTCGTAGAACTGAGAGAAAAAGTTGGGTTCATGATCCACCTTCTTTAATTGGGGCTCCCGTAAGGGGGACCCCATGACGCCATGTTGGATGAAACACACAACGGCTTTTTATTGTCAGAGCACTGCAGTCGTCGAAACACGGACTGCCTCTGAGGCACTCTCGTTGCTTTGGAGCAGCAACAGTTGATAACAATACTAGTACAGGGGTGTACACCATGAATTGTTGTATCCTTCCTCGCTTTACGCTTATGATTTATCATGTCACGTAAGTCAGCGAAAGGGAGTTTTGCCTCAAAACCCATGTCACATGCATCGCCGAGCTTTGCATATGGGTTCGTAAGGAGAGTTGGTGCATCCGAACTTAGTTCACGTATAGGGGCAACCCCCACACCTAAGTTCTGTGATGACCTTGAAGACAGCCTCGTGCTATATGCATTGGTGCCTGTCTTTTTGCTATAGGCATATAGACCCTGGAATCTGCCTTTGGGCATATGCTTCTTGGCAGCATGCCTAAGCTTCCTCGATGTGGGCAAATAGTATGGTTCAATTGAGCTTGGGCGCATAGCCTTGGGCGTATGACCCTGGATGCATAATCTGTCAAAGACAGAAGTCTTCTGGCCAGAGTTATGCGCCCACATACCCTCTTGGGTACATAACTTTGGGTGTATAGCTTTGGGTGCTATTTTCTTCCAGCTTTACCTTATTCATTTGTGTGCCTCGCCGAGTTTGCCAGAGTTTTGAACACTTTGATTCTTGGCACCGTAGTGTTTTCCTTTGTTAAGTCTTGAGCGTTGAACACTCTGTTGTTGGTTGCACAAGAGAGAAGTCGCTGGGCTAGTAATGCTCGGAACGGTGTGAGCCTTCTTCATTTGTGGAGATTCTGTGGCAGAGCCATGCGCCCACAGAGGAGCTTTATGCACCCATATGACAGAGTCCTTCATTTGCATATCTGCTATGACACTGGCAGGGTATGCACTGCGAGCCTTCGGAAGTCAAGTCCTGCGAGACTTGTTTGGCTTCGCTGATTTTGAGGGAGTAGTGTCGTCACTCGAGAGCATCTCTTCGAACTCCTGCTGATCGAACTTCACGATCAACATCTTCTGAGTGCTCCCCACTTTATCGGTATCGGATTGCGTCACCACCTTCTCGTCAGAAAAAAGGTAGTCCCCAGCAGAATCGCCATTTTTGTGGACATGTACAAAAAAGAAGAAGAAATGATGTCTTTTCTTATTGGCGCAAGGCACCACAAATCGAGTACGCCAGAGAGATCCAGCGCTGAGGATCCCAGAGTACAAAAAGAATTCTGGGGAATGGGACGATGGAGATCGAGCGGCAGTTGCTCCTCTACTCAGTTGACACTCTGATTATAAAAGTGGGAGAAAGCCTAAAAAAATTGCTAACTCTCGGCTCACTGGCAAGAAGTGCAACAATTTGCTCTTGAAAATGCTCTCCGTTTTGTGTTTTGAAGAGGTATGAGACCCCTTTTTATAGTCGGTTCCATGCTGGAATGATGTTATGTGCCCACATATGAAAACACACTGGTTTTCATGTGGGCGCATGGTTCTGCTTTGGGCACATAGGGTGTAGGTGCATACAAACTGCGTGACCGTAGGTTGATCATGGTGTTGACGTGGCCGCATATTTCGGTGCACGACTGCTCGTGGAAACTGACGTAGACGTATGCTTAGGTGCACGATTGATCGTGGGTTTGACCGAGTCGGAGGCTGTTCTGGCTTGGGCGTATAGCCTGAAACAGGGCTATGCGCCCATTCTGGTGGAGCATAGATTGGGCATATAGCTCACTCTGGTGACTTGGGCGCATATGACCTCACTGGTGACTTGGGCGCATATGACTTCACTGGTGACTTGGGCGCATATGACTTCACTGGTGACTTGGGCGTATATGACTTCACTGGTGACTTGGGCGTATATGTCTTCCCTGGCTTGGATGCATGGTTGTCAAGTCTGCTAAAATTTTCATGCTTCTACAGTCATACCTGATTTTGATAATCAACGACAACTTTGGTCGATATACAAAATATACGAGCTGCTACAGGTTAAAAAAAATTAAAGATGAAGGACATATAGAAACGTATTGTGTCTATATCACACTGCTACTCAGTATATTGCCTCATCATTCGAAAGCAATCGTATTGGAATCCCGATCGAGTTATTTTATATTTTATTTCTATATTTTCAATTTTATTGAGTCTAGTAAGTATAATGTGAGGTCGTTTAGGATTGATAATGGCTTAGGTTATTCCCAGTCTACCTATCCAAAAAGGCTACCTACTTATCCCAAACACTCCACAAATCTAAAAAGCCCAAAAACCTATGCAATTTGGCCTATTCAAATCCAGTTCTGACCAACCAGAACTCAGCCAGAACTCTGATCGAGTTCAGTCTGAGTTCGGACCGAGTTTGGTCTGGGTATTTTGAATTTTTGTTACTACCAAATCTGCAAGCAACGTTTAAATACGAGATTGAAGCATCCAAACTCTGCTCGAACTCTGCCCGAGTTTGGTTCCCAAAAACACTATAAATAGAGAAAGATTTTTCACATTTCTAACCACTCTTCACTCTTCTCTTTATATATTCTAAAGTGTTTTCAGCGATTTAAATCTTTCACATCTAGCCTATACTACTCTTAGCCAAAGACTGTACAGTTATGTTCGATATAAGTTTTGGTACTGAAGAGTTGTATCAGAGGCATCTTTCAGAAAATGTTTCAGTTTTTAGAATCGGTTTGTTGGAGTCGATCGTGCGCTCGTCCCCAAGGCACGGTATGGTAAAGAGACGACAAGCTCTCATTTAGCTTGTGAATAGTAGATTAACATCGAGCAAGAGTACTTGAAACTCGAGTAGTCCTCATAGACGGTGACCAGTACACATCATTGTGTTCACTAGTTTGATTCTCTGATCTCTTGTTTACTGCATTTATTTACTGTCTCTTATATCTGTTATAGTTTAAAACTGCTAAAGTTTTTTAGTAGTGATTTTTTCTGCTGCACGTACACACACTCTATTTACCCCCTCTAGAGGTACTCAACGTTCCTACAGTTATCCAGTTATGGGACATACATACTAGGGATATAACTGGCAGTGGCCACTAGCTGCGCGCTAGGTATGGTCGAAATATACTAGTATATGTATGTTTACATCGGCTCGTGATTTGACACCGGCCCGTGTTTCGATGCAAATCCTTATTCACCTACTCATACTCTCTAAAGTCGTCTTCAACATACATTTACATAAAACGGTTAATTCGTGTACCTATATCAGACTGTATCATGGGACAGTATCTTATCGTGGGTTGTTATGCCATCTATTGTTCATGATTGATCAGAGATATGATTTACTGATTGATAACTGGATATTAGACCATGTTATGATTCGAGTTGTTCATTTTATTCAGTTCATATTATGGCATATATTTTTGTATCTTTATATGTCCTTTTGAAGACCTAGTGATCTCTCCAGGTATTTGCTAAGCAGTTAGTACAGAATAGCTGGGAAGGTGTTGTGTTATACACTGAGGTTTCAGGTATATATATATATATATATATATATATATATATATATATATATATATATATATATATATATATATATATTGCAACACATGGGGTGCCCCGTTCATGAAAACTCATCGGCTAGGGTGCCGCGTGCGCGGTTGAGGACCGGCACCATTCTACCACGTGTATAAACGACGGCTGACCACGTGGCCCATCGTGTGGAGCACTATGGATGTCGGAAAGACGTCGTAAGGGCGTCGTGTGCATAGAACGGGTGGCTAGGCGGCATCGGATGTCGTAGGCATCGTGAAGACGTCGGGGGTGCCTTCAACGTCGTGGGCGAAGCGAGACTCTGAGTTGTCGGCATCAAATGACGTCGGCCGTCCCGTGAGGCTCTGGAGCGCGCAGAGTGCGCGAGGCATACGTGTGGGGCGATGATGAAAAAGCCAGTACGGACATGATCCGCACGATGAGTCCGAAGCGACATAACGATCGGCTAAAAATTGTGTACGGAAAGACACACGATTTAACTGAGCCCGCACGTGCTGGTTTATATATATATATATATATATATATATATATATATATATATATATATATATATATATATTTAAACAACCTAATTTATTCATGAAGGCCGAAATGGTCGAACCTTTATAAGTATACCAGAAGGCGCAAAATGTCGATACCTATACACGTATACTGACAAAAGAAGAGGCAAAAGAAGAGGCAAACGCTAAACAAAACGGCTAAGCCGAGTAAATGATGGAGGTCCAGAGAGCTGTCTGACCGTGCTTATAGAGGGCTCTTCGTTTATGGCACTGACGTATGGTCTCCCATATCAGATGGTTGGCGTTGTACTGGTGGCCTTCGTATCTTGCCTTGTTTCGATTTTTTCATATCACCCAAGTGGCGGTTGCCGCAATGATTTGGTGGCCATGGGATGTGGAACCCCAGGTCGCCATGAGCTGGTAGAAATTATCGCCCCAAGTAGGAAGTCTGCATTACTGGGAATGAGTTCTCCAAACCTAGACCAGTAGGTCCCCTTGTCTGAGGATGTCGTTGACTATTTCTGCTTGACAGTCTGAGCAGCATGTGTATGCTTAAGCGAAGCTGAAGTCGATTGTGTTGAGAGTGTCGTCGGTGGGAAGGATATTGCGAAGGGCACGCCAGATAAGGAAGGACCACTTCTTAAGGATGCAAGTCTGCCATAAAAAAGCGATGGTAGGAGACGGGTTCGCGGTGCCAAGGATGACTCTTCTGGGTGATTTGTCCGAGAATGCGCCGCTATGATCGGGCGTCCACTCGAGCTTGTCTGTGTCCTGTCCGATTCTCAAATCGTTACGGCAAATGTAATCGACCGCCTCTGGGCCAGCCCATAATCGGACTTTGTCCCAATTCCAGGTGTTATTAGGAGTGTCCCACATGCCCTTGATAGAGCTGTTCCTAGAAGCCGCAGAATTATTGGGTAGCAAGGTGTCGCCAACCCAGCGCACCCGATGAGAATGCACCTCCAGGATGCGGATGATCTGCTGTTAGCGATGGCCGTAGACGGGTAAATGTGCTTGAAGTATCTGGCCTTCATGAACCCGGCCCACAAGTTCTGGCTCGTGTGCAGCGACCACCATAATTTCATGGAGAAAGCGTTGACGATGTGGGAAAGTTTTGTGAAGCCTAGCCCCCCTCCCCGGTGGGGCGAGCCATGGTGTCCCAACTGGCCCAATGGTGCTTGTCGTGACCTCCGCTGTGATCCCAGAGAAAGTTGTTGAAGATGCTCTCAATATAGGATAGGACTTTCTTGGGGAGGGAGCACGCAGCGAGAGTGTAGATGGGAATGGAGGTGAGGACATGGTTGACAAGGATTATCTTGCCTCCCAGGTATAGGGTAGCGTTGTGCCAGCCATCGACCTTTTTTCTGATACAATTGATCAGGGATTTAAATATCCCGACGTTAGCTCTGCCGTACACAAGAGGGCACCGAGGTAGTGGAATGGAGGGTGCCTAATGGGGAATGAGGTGGTGGTTGATATGCTAGACATTTGCTCTCTCTTAATATTATGGTGGGTGTAGATGACACTTTTATCCCAGTTGATCTTTCGCCCAGAAAATCCTTCGTATCTGAGGAGCGTGTTGTGGACGACTTCTACCGATCCGATATCTCCAGAGGAGAATATAAGGATATCGTCCGCAAAGGCCAGATGGGTGATGATGGGGCAGCCGCTAGCCGTATGGTAGTGCTAGAAGTTAGGGGATCTCGCCATCTTATTAAGGTTTCTGCTCAACGCATCCGTTGTAATGATAAAGATGGTGGACGAAAGAGGATCACCTTGCTTAACCCCCTACTGGATTTGAAGAAACCGTCAGCTTGACCATTAATAACAGTGGAAAACCACGAGTTAGTGATCGATCTCCATACGACGTTGGTCCAGGTTTCGGAGAAACCGAAGGCTCTGAATACCCATATCATAAATTGCCAGTCCAGTCTATCGTAGGCTTTCTTCATGTCCAATTTGATAGCTATATTGCCCCCTCATGTTGGGAGCTTCATACAGGTGACTAACTCTTGGGCCAACATGATGTTGTCTTGGATATTTCTTCCCCTAATAAAACCACTCTACTCCTCTGAGATGATCTTGGGAAGAAGGCCTGCCATGCGGGAGGCTATGACCTTGGATATGATCTTGTTGGTGAAGGTACAGAGACTAATTGGGCGATAGTCGTAGAAGGTCTCCGAGTTGTCTTTCTTCGGGATGATGATTAGGTTGGTACTCGAGATGGCTCTGGGATAAGTGGCTCCCTGTAGGAAGGCGGTGACCGTATTGTGGATGTCAACCTTGATGATGTCCCAGCATGTGCGAAAGAAAGTCCCTAAAAATTCGTCTGGCCCGGGCGTACTATGTGCGTCGAGGGCCCAAACGACTTCTTTCACCTCCTCCTCAGATGGGGGCTGGTCGAACTGAAGGTTGTCCGTGTCGCTGATGATGCGGGGGACCTCGTCCAGGAAAGTGGTGTCTTTGAGGACCGTTTCCTTAGAAAAAGTTTGGAATAGAACTTTGCTGCCTCTGCTTGAATGCCCTTTTGATCGCTGATGCTGGTACTATTGTCAGTAGCAATCTGATGGAGAGTGAGATTTTGTCTGCGTCCATTCACACAGGCGTAGAAGAAGCTCAAGTTTTTGTCCCCTTCGCTGTCCCATTTGATCCTAGCTTTCTGCTTCCAGAATTCGGTCTCAATTTTTAGCCTGAATTTGAGGATGGCTTTGGTGAGATTAAGAGCATGTCTAGAATCTGGCGAACAGTCGGTCATGTATCTGGCTTCGGCCCGGGTCACATCATCCTCCGCCTGACTAATGGCTTGAAAGATATCTCCATAAGCTTGTGTGCTCCAAGCAGCTAGAGCTTTCCTCGTAGCCTGGAGCTTGTAGGCAATCCGTTGGAGGGGATCTAGAGAGTCGGCGATGTTCCAAGCATCCGAGATTACCTCCAAGAATTAGGGGTGGTTGCTCCAGAAATCCTGGAAATGGAAGCTTTTTCTGACCTGGTTGGTAATGCTAGTGATACCAACCATCAGGGGGGGCGTGATCGGATTCGGTGGCATTAAGTTGAGAAAGCTTGGAAGTAGTTCCCATACCCAGCCAGTGGGCGTTTGTTAATGCCCTATCGAGGCGGAGAGTTTGCGGCGATGACCTTCCTGCATGTTACACCAGGTGAAGGCTTTGCCGGTGAACGGTAGGGGAGTGAGGTGAGAGTTGAAGATGAAGTTTTTAAAGTCTTGCATGGCGGAGAGGGGGGAGGCCGGCCTCCGAGCTTCTCTTCTCTGCAAGTAATAGCGTTGAAGTCCCCTATGCAAAGCCAAGGTAGGTGTTGGTTGTGGTGATTGGTGTCCAGGAGGTCGTTCCAAAGTTGTCTGCACTCCACGATATCACAGCTGCCGTGGACTGCTGAAAGGATGGCACATTTGGGAATCAGGGGATGTTCAATCCAGCAAGAAAGGGCTTGCCTGGAATCGTGGATGACTCCGGCTTTGATGGTCATGGAACAGAGGATCCATATGTCGTGACTACCAGCAAAAGTTGAGGTAAACCCTAACTGCAGTTGAATGGATTTGAGCCTCTTGTGAGGGATTTTGGGTTCTAGGATGATCAAGATGTCGATCTTATGAGTTTTCTTAAGGCTAGTAATTCTCCTCATAGTAGTTTTGTTCGCCAGACCGTGGACATTCAAGGAGAGAATGTTCAGCATCAATGAGGGTCTCGATGGGATTGGTTGGACCGCTTTGCGGGGGACCTGGTGTGCATTGACGGGGACAAAGATTTAACGGTCCCTTTTTTTCTCCGATTTCTTGGGAGTGGAAGCTTCTCCCGCCTTCCTGGATGCTTTGCCGATGGAAGAGTCCTCGGGGCGATTTGTTGGTACGACTGTTTCTCCAGCTGAATCGAGGTCGGATTGCTCCGACGGGATGATGAGGGAGTCGTCAGTGATTCTGATGAGGTCACCTTCCTCTTGGAGAGGGAATCCGGCGACGAGGACCTGAAGACCTCTAAGAGCTTGCTCCGGCCCGAGGATGGCCAGTGCCTCCACGACGGAATTGGCATACGATATTGGAGGGTTGGAAGCATCCGAAGGGAAGAGGAACGAGCCTTCTGCGTCCTCAGGGGATGGGGTGCTGAGAACCGCAGGGTCCGTTCCTGGAGCCTTGTCGAGGTCTGCATGGAGAACCGAATCCAGGGAGGAGTCAATGTGCGCTGACGCAAGGGCGGAGAATTAGTTGGACAGTATGGGATTAGGTGGCTGATATGGGATTACAGCTTTGACAGCTGAGTTGGTTTTGCTAGATTTGCCTTCGCGGGAGTTGAATATGGTGTGGGAGTTCGGTAGAGGAAGCAGGGGTGGTTGGTCGTTTTTTTGATGCTGGTTCCTGTGGGATTGGGTTCTGTTCTCTCTGGTTTCTTCCGAAGCTCCGGATGTAGGCAAAAGCAATGCTTCGATAAATGACCACGTAGATGGCAGTGAGTGCAGAAGATTATGTGATTATCGTAGATGATTTGCTGAGTGTGAGTTTGGTTGCCAAGTTCTACGATAATGTGGTTTGGGGGATCTGAGGAGAGGTCGAGTTCCAAACATATCTTTGCGTAGTGTGCTTTGGTTAGGTTGCTTGTTTCTTCTGCGGTGGCTACGTAAGTCCCAATGGAGTTGGCTATTCTCCTAAGAGCCGACGGAATGAAGCAAATGAGGGAGAGATTAGGTAGGGTGACCCAGGCAGCGACCGTCACGGAGTCTTCCTTGTTGTTAAAGTTGGCTGACCACTTTATTATCGTCATTTGGTGGGAGTCGATCCTCCCGGTTCCTTTGGACCATACCGTCCTGTGGTCCTGGTCGGAGGATAGGTGTAGCAGAATATGTCTCGAGTCGAGGGGGGCTACTCTGTACTTAGCCTTTAGTTGCCAAGTGGCTATAACCTCTGCGACGCTTGCGAGCTTGGGGTATCCAGAAGAGAATTTGAGGACGAAAGAGAAAGGGAATGAGGTGGCCAGAGAAGAGATTTCTTGGTCGGTGAAAGGCACCATCGGCTTGGTGGATGTCGGCGGGTAGTCGACTTCGGGTAGAGGATCGTCCAAAAACAGTAGCCCCTGCTTGGGGTTCCTGTCTGGCCGAAGAATGTCGGCAAAGGAAGGAGCCGGGTGTTGAGATACGCCAGGAGTAGGAAGGGCCGGAGGTGGGGATGCTCCCGAAGAAGCAGGGACCGGAAGTGGTTGGCTTGCACCCATAGAGGGGGAGGGCTGGCCCGTGGGGATGCTAGGTTGCACACAAGTGAGAGCCTGGACAGGCTCCCCAAAGAAGAAGCCTGGAGGCGCTGCACCCCCGCCTCTAGGGAGGGAGAGGATAAGAGGAAGGGGATGGGGCAGCCGATGGAAGAAGCAGGGTGAATCGGGAGGCGTAACTGGGTTGCGTCCAGGGGGGTGTGGATGCGCTCAAGGTAAGAGCGCCAATGCTCAAGTGGGTCGCGCCCAGGGGCTGCGTGGATGCGCTCAAGGCAAGTGCGTCATTGCCAACGCCCGACGGGAAAAGCCAGAGGATAGAGGGATCAGGAGCAGCAAAGGGGCGCAGCAGACCGACCACATCAGAGAGCAACATCACGTATATTGGCGCAGGTGGATCTGGCAAAGAAGGCGGGAAAAGGGTAGAGGGGGGAAGGGAAGGGTGGAGGGGGGACTGGGTTGCGCCTCCTCCCGTCGCAAACGGCCCAGCGGAAGAGGGGCAGGGATGGAGCAAAAAAGCCCATGCCCGACGCAGATGATGGAAGGGCAGGGTGTAGGGGGTGGGTCACGCCTACAGGGCCTACCACTGGAGGCGCAAGGAGCAAACGCTCATCAAAACACGAATGAGGATGCAGCCACAGGCTTACGCCGGCGGCCAAACCGCGCCAAGAATCGACACCGAGAGGGGGAGTGGGAAGCACGATGCCGGTAGGAAGGGCAAGCTACACCGGGCCAGGAAGGGCCCCAGGTTGCACAAACCCGGGTAAGGCACCAGGTTGCGCCAACCCGGCTAGGGCTCCAGGTTGCGCCAAGAGGTTAGGGGTAAGAGCCCCAGGTTGTGCCAAGAGGCTAGGGGTAGTAGCCCCAGGTTGCGCCAAGAGGCTATTGGAAAGTGCGCCTGGAGGGCGCACACTAGAGACCTGCGTAGGATTGGCGCAAGTCATGACTCCTAATGCCAAACGGTCGACTGCGCCGAAATGGGTCCACAACCCGAGGGGGATACGTGGCCCCCAGCACCAGTAGTCCTTTCAAATTTTAAAAAAGGATGGGCGGTGGAAAGAGTCGGGGGGGCGAGGAGAGCTAGGGGGCCGAGGAGAGTCGGGGGGCATACTGCTCCGGGAGGGAAGCGCCGGACCCGGTGGAGGGATGGGAGGAGACATCCTGAGGGGGCGGAAGGAGTTCGAAGAGGTCGATCGGAGAAAAGCGGAGGGGGAGGGGCCTAGAGACTGTGGCCGGAAAGTCACCATAGTGGCGAGGGTAGGATCAACTCCGGCGGGGACGGAGGCCGCAGCCACGAAGCTGTGTTCCACCAGCTGAATCTTAGCCGCACTTGTCACTCCCCGTAACCAGAATACGTATTTTAATACGTGTACTGCTTGAATGTATTTATTTAATATTTATCATGCATTTGTTCTGTATTTAATTCCTTTAATTTATTCTATAATTTTATGCTAGTTAATTGTCTGTATTTTATTTTCTGCTTTTGCATAAGCTCTTGGTTTATTTTGTTCATGTTAAACCAGCTGGGTTTAGCTTGGCTCATCATGTTATGGTGTGGATGGCCTAGATCTTGTAGGAAGGAATGGGTGGTGGAGATTGACTTGGGCTTAATATTTATGCCCTTTTACTTTTCTCTCTCTTCATTACTCTCATTTACTTCTTCTTCATCCTCCATTACTCTCCCACCAACCTAGAAAGCTTAGGCAAGTACAACTTGCTTCATGATGGATCTCAAGTATTATTGTTCCATTCTCTTCCTTACTTGATTTCAAGTCTCTGTAGAACTTGGAGTTTTTTGTTTTCATGGGTGTATGTTTGTAGATCTAAGTTTATATTACTTTCAATTTTTCTTGGTTTTGACCTATCAAACTTCTTTGTTTTCAAAATCTAGTTGTGCTATGTTGTAGAGAATTTTATTCTACCCTATTTTGACCTATGGAAGTCCAGATTTGGCTTTGATTGTTAGGTTGGGAAGTCTGGGAACCCCAAACATCCCTGGTTCTTCTCGAAAAAGTTGGAGAAGAAGAACAGTGTTGGCCGCATTGGCATTCCAGTCTTCATACGGCTCATCATTAGCCGCATAGGCATTTCAGTCTTCATGCGGCTCCTCATTAGCCGCATAGGCATTCCAGTCTTCATGCGGCTCCTCATTAGCCGCAAAGGCATTCCAGTCTTCATGCGGCTCCTCATTAGCCGTATAGGCATTCCAGTCTTCATGCGGCTCCTTTTTGGCCGCATTGGCACTCCAGTCTTCATGCTGCTCCTTTTTGGCCGCATAGGTACTCCAGTCTTTATGCGGCTCCTTTTTGGTCGCATAGGCACTCTAATCTTCATGCGACTGTCCCCCTTGCCGTATGGCCCCTGTCCCCCTGGCCGTATGCTATATGGCCGTTTGGCTCTTGCCGCATGGTGATCTTGGGCCGCATAGGCCATGGCCCTTGGCTCCCGGGCCGCATGGGATTCTGACTTACTCTGGCCGCTTCTATCTACTGCCGCCTTTGGGCTGTTTCTTGTCTCGAATTGACATTGATTGTTACCTTGACTAATGATTGATCATGCGTTCCTAGTTGGAACTAAGAGACTGGCTAGTCGTCTTATTGAATTGAATGAGACACGTTCATGTATGAACCATGAACCATTGCGATCGACTAGCCGATCCGAACACTGGCATATGGACACATGTTGACTTCTATTTTTCTGTAAAAGAAGCATGTATATCTTACAGTCATGGCATGATTATTCCATGGCTATGTTTAATTGTTGTATTACGCTATGTAAGACCTACAACCTAACCGCACGGGCATCGTTGTAGAGTTGTGCATATCATACTCTGTACGGAAGTACTCATTCTGAATGACCATGATCCACGGCATGAGATTTCAATCAACATAGGGACTATTAAGCTTAATAAAATAATGATTGCATGGAGAGAATAGATTCCCAAGTTCTTGTATGGCAGCCATCTTGGGACAATTAGTGCCCTGACATGTCGACTGGTTCCCACAGATAGTACAAATCTGCTACATGGACAGGGAGTGGTATCTGCTTATACTGTTGCATATATTGATGACGGGCATCCCGCTGTGACTCGTGTAATTCGTGATTGGCGCAATTGATTATTGGATAGACTAGCCTTGCTTGTACATAGTAAGAACTGAGGAATCTCTTATTGCATGTTTCCAAGACAACTTGGAACTTACAGTTAGCAAGCCATAGTTGTTGTATTATCGTTTAAATTGATTTGTTTGTGTATTGTACCTACTCTGTTAACTACTGAGATGAGCAGAATGTCAGGACATGATGGGTCAACTTTTGTCCTTGTTTGGTTGGAAAGTTGGCTTGAAGTGTCGTAATGTTGTACGAACCCCAGTAGCAAGTGTCACGACCCGCTACCCAAAATGTTGGGCCAGGCCGAGTCATGCCCAGCCTATGTTTGAGATAAAACGTAGTAAGCTGTTCTAAGGACAACAGGATAATACTAAATGTGCTAACAGTTCTATAAGTGAATAAAAGTCATAAAATGCTCCAAACACAAAAGTCGTCTCATATAGTAAAATGTCCAAGTACAAGTCTGAAATATAAAACTGGATACATGTCCAGTTACAAAACACGTAGTCTAATACAAGACTACTGTCAAAAGTCTAAAGCAAAAAGATAACTAGGCGAGGTTCCCCGCAGGAACATCCTCGTAAAGCAAAGCCGGGTCCTCGGTAGTATCTCCATAGTATGTGTCGCAGAGTAACTCCTCCTCAGTAAGGACACCTACAACGTTATCCTGTCAGGACGGAAGCAAGTACTGATTCTAGCAAACTAAATATACGAAGCATGAACAGGAATGTAATAAACTGGAATTATGGCATATCATGGGTTAATTAGTTCTTTTTAGAAATAACAACAAGTAGTTTAAAAGTTTAAAACTGTAGCATGTACGTGAATCGGTCAATAGGTGAATAGGATGTACAGCGGTACATATCAAGTTTTTCTGGCATGCACATACGTGCACGAACGGCATCGGTGTATATCCATACACAAATGCGGGATCAGAACATACGGCAAGGTCACATATAGAATGTCACCGAGCGCGGTAAATACATACGGAGAAGGGGGTCATGTTCACGTACAATACTAACAGTTTCCCCTTAACCCGTTATTTAAACATGTGAGAGATATGAGATATTGTCTAACCATGGTAGAGACTAAAAGTAATACAACATGTAAAGTTCTAACTTGCTACCCCAAGGATCAGCATTTATCATGGTTGGTAAATCACAGTTTATTGTTATAGCAGTATGTAAAGTTCGTAGAAAGTACTTGCCTCTAGCAACGCAAAGCAAAACAAGCTGCGATAAAAGTGCTATAGATGTCCGGTAACTCGTCACTGTAGAAATAAATACATAAACTTAGTTTTTACACTAAGCTAAAACACTAGGACACAAATTGGTGCAACACGACTTGTGACTGGGCACCTAGCCAAAATGATGACTTTGGCATAGAATACCAATGTGGGGTGACACACTACTTTAACTAACTTTCTAGGGTCTTTACACTAGTGAGGGGTGAGGTTCAATACGGCTAAAACTCAAAATAGCACAAAAGTTGCAAGTCGTATTTATTCAATAAATAAATCAAATGAACAATGTGTTCCAACAATTTTGGAGATAGACAAAAAGCTTATTTTTACATAAAATAAAGTACCAAAATGTTTCTTGTTAATAATAGAAATTTATTATAATTTTTCTGGAATTTATTAACCAGTACAATTATTTATAAAAAATCAGTTTTCCTAAGTATACAGAAAATGAGTTTTGGTTTCATATGCCAAACTAGTGGCAAAACTGTAAATTAAATACTATAAAAATTATACTAAATTAGCTAAATTAACATAGTATCTAAATACTATTTTTCCAGAATTTTAACAGTAATTTAAGTATTTTTAGAAAATCATAAACAGCATTGCACACAATTGAAATTAAAATAATTAATTATCTGCGTATTTTGTCCATGTATATAATTTGAACCAAAGTTCAAATACAGGACCCAAGGCCATGAATCAAGTCCAATATGACTTGTACAGGTCTTGAATGTGTGAAAACACATTTGGGCCCAAAAACCCATGCTAGGCTTGGACACCAAATGGTTGCAGTAATTTAAATACACTAAAATACAAATTGGTAAAAGTGCAAAATAAATATTAATATTTTAATAAGGTAAAATTATACATGATGGATATATACCAACATATGTTTAAAAGTACATATATATATAAGAAAAATACTTAATTATAAAGTATATATATATACAAATATTGTATATATATATATATATATATATATATATATATATATATATATATATATATATATATATATATATAATAGTATATATATAATAATATATACACATAAAAATATATACATATATACCTATATGTACATAAATACAAATATATATTTATATATATATAAAAAAAATACAGCATATATATATATAAATACAGTATATATAATAATACATATATATATAAGTATATATATATATATATATAAATAATAAAAACAAAAGAAAAAAAAGAAAAAAAAATAAAAAAACAGCAAGGGGGGGCTCGAACT
The DNA here is from genome assembly GCA_029216955.1 of Iris pallida. Classification (NCBI taxonomy): domain Eukaryota; kingdom Viridiplantae; phylum Streptophyta; class Magnoliopsida; order Asparagales; family Iridaceae; genus Iris; species Iris pallida. Next base: position 11,655,006 of record JANAVB010023999.1, on the reverse strand, counting down.
CGAGCTAGAGCGCGCGGGGGGGGGGGTGTTAAGTCGGGTCGGGCTGGCCAGGGGGTCAGCCCGAGGGTTGTGTTAGGGTTAGGATTTAGTTAAATTTTATTTAGGTTTTAGTTTAATATATCAGTAGCCCGAAATACCACTCTGTGTCATGACAGTTTGGGACACAGAGTCTACGTGTCCGTGCCATGCACGACACGTACAAGTGTTGATTCGTGTATCCAAGTACTGGACTAGGGTTCCCGTGTCCTGGCGAACCACATACGTGGATTCGAGACACGGACGACACGATTCAGTGCTGTGACTTACGTGTCCGGCTAGTCGAGGGTCTTTCGAAGGCCGTGGATGGCGGAGTAGGCGTCGGGGCGGTGGCAGAGTAGTGGCGATCGACGCGTCTCGGCGTGGCAAGCTCGTCAGCGGTGGTTGGGGGCTGTGAGGGTAGCTAGGGAGGTGGCGGAGTGGTATCGCCGGAGTTAGGGTTCCGGTTAGGGTTTTTTTGGAAGAAGTAGAGCTGGGGGCGTCGATGGTGGTCGGGGTGATGGAGGTTGGGTCGGGGTGAGTGAGGGGGTCATTTATAGGGGCTTAGAGTCGGTCGAACGGGGCTAGGTCGGCCGGAAATGGCGGGGGGCCGCTGGCCGGTCGTCGGCAGCTGGCCAGTCGTCGGGGGTGGGTAGGATTAGGGTTTAGCGTTTAGGTCCCTGTAGTTTAGGTAATTACAACTAGGTACTCCCAGTGTCTAAATACAAATTAGAATTTGCATTCCGCAATTTAAAACAATTTAATAATTGCAAACTGATATATTAACAATTAAATAAATTGCAAAACCATATTAAAACAATTCTAAAAATTACAAAATGATATTAAAACATTTTAGAAAATTGCAAATTGATATTTTGACTATTAAAACTCATTTAAAACTCATTTAAAAATTCTAGAAAAATTCCTAAAAATCATAATAAATATAAGGCTAGAAATGGCATTAATAATTAATTAACACTAACTAAATAATTTTTGAAAAACAGGGGCTTACAAGTCTTCCCTCCTTGAAAAATTTCGTCCTCGAAATTCACAAGGATTGAAGACCCTACAATATTCTAACATAGCAAGCAATGCAACAAATGACTAAGGCTACGATCGAAACTAACCTCTAAGGTATCAAGCGGGAACGGGTGGTTCCCTCACAGCGGTTGGATCGAACAAGTAAGGGTATCTCTCCCTCATGTCCGACTTCCTCTCCCAAGTAGATTCACCTGGAGAGTGACGGCTCCAAGCTACTCGTACTAAGGGTATAACCTTGTTCCTCAGCCTCTTCTCTCTCCCGGCTATAAAAATAGAACACCTATAGATAGCTCTAATAGGCACTGGTCCTCCTCCCATCATCACTCTACTAATCTCCGCAGTAGGTGTAGCTACTAGATGGTGTTTATGCATAAACTCTAATGACAGGAAGCTATGAGATGCACCAGAATCAAACAAGCATAGAGCTAGAAAAGTATACAAATAAACATGACCTGTGATGACGTCAGCTAAGTAATCTGGCTCTGAAACCTGCTCCGGCTCCGGCTCGAGAGCTAGACTATAAATCTTCTCCTGAGGTTCCTTCTGCTGCTGCAGATGTTGCCCAAACCTCTGCTGCTGAGTCGAAAGCGGCCCTCTAGTCTTCGCTACTGTGCACTCTCGAAGCTGATGGGTGGCAGACCCACAAGCTAAATACTGACCCAACCTCTTCCTAGAGACAAAAGAGCCATGGCCTACCCTCTTGTAGAAAGTACACAAGGTTCCCTTCTGCTGCTGCTGCTGCCGGGGTCCCGGAGCTCTAACTGGCAGGGTCGGGTGATGTGATGTAGGGGGGCGGTAAGTCTGCTGGGGCAGCGTCGGTACTCTCTGCTGGAAAGCCTGACGCTTGGACGGTCCCTCATGATGTACAGAAGCCGGCCTCTTGCATGACAGAAGATGCTCCTCGATACTCCGGGCCAACTTTAGGCTCTGGTAGTAGTCAGTCGTACCGTTCGCCACTATAAGAATGCCGATGTCTGGGACTAGACCATGGCAAAACCTACGGGTCATCTCCTTTGGATCTGCAACCAGACTAGGAGCGAAACGGCTCAGGCGACTAAACTCTGCCGCATACTCATCAACAGAACGATTCCCCTGCTGGATGTTTTGGAATCGTAGCCCCATGGCAACTCTAGCAGTGGTCGAGAAGAATTTCTTCTTGAACTGGGTCTTGAACTGATCCAAAGTGGCTTTCCCTCTCGCAAATAACGGCTCATTCCAGAACCAGACTCCTGCCAAGTCTATCAACAGAAATACCGCTGCCTCGACCTGGAGGTCACCCGGCATCCTAAATCCAAGAAGCTTCCTCTCTACCGAGTCTAGCCAGTCATCTGCTACTACTATGCCCTCAGTCCCCGAGAAATCCTTGGGATTCAGACCCATGAAGTCCTTGATCGTCCCCGCTCTCTGCCGTGGCTCTATAGGTGGTGGGACCACGGGACGTTCCTTAGAACGCTCTATGCTCTGGCGGAGTAGGGCAGTCTGCTCCTCATAGGTTGTTAGGAACCCCTGGATCATAGTGAGCAGTTGGTTCCCGTCGAGTGTGACGGAAGCCTGGGTAGGTATGATGATAGGAGGTGGTGGAAGTATTGGGTCCTGCTGGGCCTAGGATGTGGAAGGTGGTGGAGGCATCTGGGTCTGTGGATCTGTGGAGTGGAAAAATAAGGTAGGTGGAGTTGGGGGTGTATCAGTCAACTGGTCAGCTGACTGGATATGGAGTGTGCCATTCTCAGGTGTAAAAGACTGGGATGAACGAGTAAGCACCATCTAATTACAATAAAAAGGACTTATAAGGACTTGTTTAAAGTAAGCAATCAAAAGCAAGAAAATCTAATTATAATAGCAAGCATGTGATATTTTCCAATGTTGCAATCCTAGCATTCCTCTAAGTGTTCTAAGCGTCATTCCTAATATTGTCTAATTACCTTAAGTTCCTAATTGCAGGCATGCTTGGTACAATAACGTAACCAAACAATTTAGTCAGGACCTGCATGGGCCACCACTAAAAACATGTCACGACCCGCTACCCAAATTGTTGGGCCAGGCCGAGTCATGCCCAGCCGACATTTGAGATAAAATGTAGTAAGCTGTTCTAAAGACAACAGGATAAGACTAAATGTGCTAACAGTTCTATAAGTGAATAAAAGTCATAAAATGCTCCAAACACAAAAGTCGTCTCATATAGTAAAATATCCAAGTACAAGTCTGAAATGTAAAACTGGATACATGTCCAGTTACAAAACACGTACTCTAATACATGACTACTCTCAAAAGTCTAAAGCAAAAAGATAACTAGGCGAGGTTTCCCGCAGGAACATCCTCGTAAAGCAAAGCCGGGTCCTCGGTAGTATCTCCATAGTATGTGTCGCAGAGTAACTCCTCCTCTGTAAGGACACCTACAACGTTATCCTGTCAGGACGGGAGCAAGTACTGATTCTAGCAAACTAAATATACGAAGCATGAACAGGAATGTAATAAACTAGAATCATGGCATATCATAAGTTAATTAGTTCTTTTTAGAAATAACAACATGTAGTTTAAAAGTTTAAAACTGTAGCATGTACGTGAATCGGTCAATAGGTGAATAGGATGTACAGCGGTACATATCAAGTTTTTTTGGCATGTACATACGTGCACGAACGGCATCGGTGTATATCCATACACAAACGCGGGATCAGAACATACGGCAAGGTCACATATAGAATATTATCGAGCGCGGTAAATACATACGGAGAAGGGGGTCATGTTCACGTACAATACTAACAGTTTCCCCTTAACCCGTTATTTAAACATGTGAGTGATAAAAAATACTGTCCAAACATGGTAGAGACTAAAAGTAATACAACATGTAAAGTTCTAACTTGCTACCCCAAGGATCAGCATTTAACATGGTAAATCGCAGTTTATTGTTATAGCAGTAGGTAAAGTTCGTAGAAAGTACTTGCCTCTAGCAAAGCAAAGCAAAACAAGCTGCGATAAAAGTGCTATAGATGTCCGGTAACTCGTCACTGTAGAAATAAATACATAAACTTAGTTTTTACACTAAGCTAAAACACTAGGACACTAATTGGTGCAACACGACTTGTGACTGGGCACCTAGCCAAAATGATGACTTTGGCATAGGAGACCAATGTGGGGTGACACACTACTTTAACTAACTTTCTAGGGTCTTTACACTAGTGAGGGGTGAGGTTCAATACGGCTAAAACTCAAAATAGCACAAAAGTTGCAAGTCGTATTTATTCAATAAATAAATCAAATGAACATTGTGTTCCAACAATTTTGGAGATAGACAAAAAGCTTATTTTTACATAAAATAAAGTACCAAAATGATTCTTGTTAATTATAGAAATTTATTATAATTTTTCTGGAATTTATTAACCAGTACAAGTATTTATAAAAAAAATCAGTTTTCCTATGTATATAGAAAATAAGTTTTGGTTTCATATGCCAAACTAGTGGCAAAACTGTAAATTAAATACTATAAAAATTATACTAAATTAGCTAAATTAACATAGTATCTAAATACTATTTTTCCAAAATTTTAGCAGTACTTTAAGTATTTTTAGAAAATCATAAACAGCATTGCACACAATTGAAATTAAAATAATTAATTATCTGCGTATTTTGTCCATGTATATAATTTGAACCAAAGTTCAAATACAGGACCCAAGGCCATAAATCAAGTCCAATATGACTTGTACAGATCTTGAATGTGTGAAAACACATTTGGGCCCAAAAACCCATGCTAGGCTTGGACACCAAATGGTTGCAGTAATTTAAATACACTAAAATACAAATTGGTAAAAGTGCAAAATAAATATTAATATTTTAATAAGGTAAAATTATACATGATGGATATATACATACATATGTTTAAAAGTACATATATATATATATAAGAAAAATACTTAATTATAAAGTATATATATATACAAATATTGTATATATATATATATATATATATATATATATATATATATATATATATATATATATATATATATATATATATATATATATATATATATATATATAATAGTATATATATAATAATATACACACATGAAAATATATACATATATACCTATATGTACATAAATACAAATATATATTTATATATATATATAAAAAATATAGCATATATATATAAATATAGTATATATAATAATACATATATATATACAAATATATGTATACATATATATATAAGTATATATATATAAATAATAAAAACAAAAGAAAAAAAAATAAAAGAACAGCAAGGGGGGGCTCGAACTCGAGCCAGAGCGCGCGCGGGGGGGGGATAGGTTAAGTCGGGTCGGGCTGGCCAGGGGGTCAGCCCGAGGGTTGTGTTAGGGTTAGGATTTAGTTAAATTTTATTTAGGTTTTAGTTTAATATATCAGTAGCCCGAAATACCACTCTGTGTCCTGACAGTTTGGGACACAGAGTCTACGTGTCCGTGCCATGCACGACACGTACAAGTGTTGATTCGTGTGTCCAAGTACTGGACTAGGGTCCCCGTGCCCTGGCGAACCACATACGTGGATTCGAGACACGGACGACACGATTCAGTGCTACGACTTACGTGTCCGGCTAGTCGAGGGTATTTCGAAGGCCGTGGACGGCGGAGTAGGCGTCGGGGCGGTGGCGGAGTAGTGGCGATCGACGCGTCTCGGCGTGGCGAGCTCGTAGGCGGTGGTTGGGGGCTGTGAGGGTAGCTAGGGATGTGGCGGAGTGGTGTCGCCGGAGTTAGGGTTCCGGTTAGGGTTTTTGGGGAAGAAGTGGAGCTGGGGGCGTCGATGGTGGTCGGGGTAATAGGGGTTGGGTCGGGGTGAGTGAGGGGGTCATTTATAGGGGCTTAGAGTCGGTAGAACGGGGCTAGGTCGGCCGAAAATGGCGGGGGGCAGCTGGCCGGTCGTCGGCAGCTGGCCAGTCGTCGGGGGTGGGTAGGATTAGGGTTTAGCGTTTAGGTCCCTGTAGTTTAGGTAATTACAACTAGGTACTCCCAGTGTCTAAATACAAATTAGAATTTGTATTCCGCAATTTAAAACAATTTAATAATTGCAAACTGATATATTAACAATTAAATAAATTACAAAACCATATTAAAACAATTCTAAAAATTACAAAATGATATTAAAACATTTTAGAAAATTGTAAATTGATATTTTAACTATTAAAACTAATTTAAAACTCATTTAAAATTCTAGAAAATTCCTAAAAATCATAATAAATATTTTAAGGCTAGAAATGGCATTAATAATTAATTAACACTAACTAAATAATTTTTGAAAAACAGGGGCTTACAGCAGGCAAAGATCTATTTATCATATTCTTAACGCTTATCACTGGTTCTATTCCTCATATCGTGCTTCCTTGCGGTGCTTGCTATTAGAGGACTAACCTCTCTGGTTTTGTATGGCCAGATTTAGAGCCAGCTTCCGAAGACTAAGCTTACTTCTACCTCAAAGATGGTCAATACTAGAGGAATGATTGCAAGAAGACACGAGTGGGTTCCTTGCTTCCCTGTTCGTTTTACTAGTTACTTTACTTATTGCTATTTGGTACTGACATGTTAGTCGGACTATCTTGCACTTACCTTTACATAATTGTAACTAAGTCAGACTGCAGTTGATAACAATTGTGTATACCTTGCTATATCATCTGGCTATGTTTTGTACAGCCAGATCTCAAGAACATTTTGACTGAGCGTTTGGGATGCCTTACTGCTTTATCTTATATGTTCTCTATTATTGCTTCTTGTTTGAATGATTGAGACAATAGATGTTGAGTGACCATAGTGAGACTTTCATATAGTATGAACCCCCTCGTCATTAGACAGCATTGATCGTATTATACGGTATTTTTTACCCGTGATACGTAGCTGGCTGAGTCATTCCTCCGCTCTTCGGTATTCTGGTTCTGGGGCATGACAAAGTTTTAGTGGTGTCCCATGCAGGTCTAATTTCAGACTTGTGGGGTGTTTTAATTTATAGGATGTCTCAATCATATATGTTTCCTTCTTGATCTCATGATTCGTTATTCTTGACCCTAGCTTGACATTCTAGTATCCTTTGACTTCATTGATCTTTTCTGTCTGATCGTTTGATTGTTCTCTTGTCCCTTTTTAGGGGCACTTCGTCAGCATCCGTCGGAGCTAAACAGCAATAACAAGGGCGACACGAACAACATGACCATGTTGGTCAGCAACAAAGGTCGGTACTACCTCAAGAGACCATCCAAGAAAAGGTGATAGTGGAACCAGCAGCTGGACCACAGTATCCGGAAGTTCCAATACTATCAACAGTTCTACCTACCCCTATGGCAGTAGACATACCAACCTTTCTGGAGATCATAAGAGGGATGATGGCTACTCAGCAACATCAGATGTTGGCCCAGCAACGTATGTACACTCAGCAGGAAGAACAGAATGTATTACTCAACCAAGGATTGCAGAAAGCTTTGGATAGAGGGGTGAGGACAGATTCAGGAGCATCAACCAGATTTTACAAGTACAACCTCCATCGTTTCGAGGGTACGAAAGATGCCATTTCAGCAGATGCATAGCTTAAGGACATCGAGGCTATTCTGACAGCGGCTAAGGTACCGACGAAAGAACGTGTGGATCTAGTAAAGCTGTTGCTTTAAGACCTTGCACGTGATTGGTGGGAATCAGAAAAAGTGGGTATCAGACATCATGTTGCTTGGGACGATTTTACTACGAGATTCAAGACGAAGTACTATGGAGTTGTGGCACAGTTTGAGCTACAACAGAAGTTTATCAACCTCAAGGAGGCTGGTAAGACAGTGGATGCTTATGCAGCAGAGCTCTGCAGACTGAGTAGGTTCGCCCCGGAGATGGTAGCAAGAGAGAGCCAGAGGGCTTTAAGGTTTCAGCAAGGGTTTCATCTTGAACTCTTGCAATTGATAGAGCAACACAGCTACCAGACTTTCGATGAGGTATTAACGGCAACCCGGAGGCACGAGATCACCATCCAGAGGATTACATCTTGGACTGGAGGTCAGAAGAGATCTCACAATCAGATTGAAGGATGAGGGGGAGCAGCGCCCCGAGTTACAGCAACCCCTGGCATTCGCATTCATGATATGGCAATGCGAGGGCCAGCACCACCAACAAGACAACAACAGCAACAGAGGAAGAACCAGCAACCCCCAACGGGCTGCACTTATTGTGGGAAGGCAGGGCATACTAGAGATGTATGTCAGGCATTGAACGGACAGTGTTTGATATGTGAAAGTCCAGATCATCGAGTTTTCACCTGTCCCATGAGTTTGAGGTTAGGAGGACCAGCGGTAGCAGTGAGACTGCTGGCACAACGCCCGTTGATTTCACAGGCTCAGATGTTTCGGCAGCAGGGACTGCCGATGCAGCAGCAGCAACAAAGACCACCCCAGCATCACCAAGGCAGGGGCCAGCAGCAATACCAGGCTAGGCCGCAACATGGGAACCAACAAGGAGGCCGAGGGCAGACGTTCAATCTATCCTTGGAAGAGGCATTGGCATCGGAAGATGTTGTGGAAGGTAACATTCTCGTCGCCTCATATCCCGCAGTAGCATTATTTGATTCGGGAGCATCACACTCATTTATATCTGCACAATTTACAACATGACTAGGGATGGAATTCAAAGCATAGCCAGGAAGATTGAATATACTCACTGGTAATGGGCTCGTAGAAGTTAGTAGAGTTATTCTAGCATATAGAGTGTAGTTTACGGGTGTTTCTTACCCTCCAGGTTGATAGAATTTCCTATGAAGAATTTCGACGTTATCCTAGGCATGGACTGGCTGAAAGATAGTTGTGCCACAATAGATTGTCGTAGAGGGAGTGTATCTTTTAACATTCCAGACATGGAGCGATTTACCTTAGTCAGATCAGTGGCAACTCAATAAGAAGAAGGAATAGTAGCGACAATGGAAGAAGTTCAAGTTCCGATGATAGTTGAAGAGTTTATTGACGTGTTTTCTGAGGAACTTCCAGGTCTACCACCCATTAGAGATATTGAGTTCAGTATAGAATTAGCACCTGGAACTAAACCAATATCGGATCGAGTTTACAGAATATCGAATTCAGAGTAGGCCAAGGTGTATCAGCATATAGAGGAACTGAAGATGAAGAAGTTTATTCGAGACAGTGAGTCACCATGGGCAGCACCAGTAGTACTTGTAGGGAAGAAGGATGGGTTATCAAGATTGTTCATTGACTACAGAAAGCTCAACGCGGCAACAGTAAAGAACAAGTACCCATTACCAAGGATCGATGACTTGTTCGATCAGTTGAGAAGAGCAAGAGTTTTCTCCTAGATAGATCTTCGATCGGGGTATCATCAAGTTAGAGTTTGAGAAGAAGATATTCCTAAGACAACATTCAGGTCGAAGTACGGGCATTACAAATTCTTAGTAATGCTGTTTGGTTTGACCAATGCTCCAGCAATATTTATGGATTTGATGAACCGCATCTTTATGCCATACTTGATTAATTTGTCGTTGTGTTCCTCGACGACATTCTCGTATACTCAGCTAGTGAAGAAAAGCATGAAGATCACCTCAAGAAAGTGTTACAGGTTCTGAGAGAGAACCAGTTGTACGCCAAGCTCAGCAAATGTAAGTTTTGGTCAGACCGTATTTCATTTTTAGGGCACATCATATCAGGGACTGGAGTGGCAGTGGATCCCAAGAAAGTAGAAGCAGTAGAAGGTTGGCCAATGCCTAAGACTATAGCAGATGTGCAAATTTCTTGGGATTGGCAGGATATTACAGAAGGTTCATATCAAACTTTGCAAGACTTTCAGCACCCATGACCCTCTTGACACGAAAGGATGTGCCATTCGTCTGGTCGGTAGAATGCCAGGAATCATTTGAAAATTTGAAGCAGAAGTTGATATCGGTACCTATCCTTACATTACCAATTGGAACCAGAGGTTTTACTGTATATTATGACGCGTCAGGAAAGGGACTTGGATGTGTCCTAATGCAACATGGGAAGGTGATAGCATATGCATCTAGGCAACTTCGTGACCATGAGAAGAATTATCCGACTCATGACTTGGAGTTGGCGGCAGTAGTATTTGCTTTGAAGCTATGGAGGCATTACTTGTATGGTGATCGAGTGGACATGTACACAGACAACAAAAGTCTGAAGTATATCTTTACTCAGAAGGAACTGAACATGAGACAGAGAAGATGGTTAGAGTTGATCAAGGATTATGACGTGGAGCTTCAGTATCATCCAGGCAAGGCTAACGTGGTAACAGATGCTCTTAGCAAGAGAGGCGGCGTATTTATGTTGACATCACAAAAATATATTTTAGAAGATATTCAGGAGATGGGCATCGAGGTTATACTTTCTAGTGATGTAGGAATTCTGGCGAGTCTACGAGTTCAATCCGACTTAGTAGACAGGATCAAGGTGGCTCAGGCACAAGACCCAAGGATTCAGAAGCTTAAGACAGAATGTGAGTCAAGACTCAGGAAGGAGATGAAAATTTACGAAGATGGTACACTTAGATTTGGATCACGTCTATGTGTGCCAAGTGGAGATATCAGACAAGAGATTATGGCAGAAGACCATAGTTTGCAGTATTCTATACACCCCGGAGGGACCAAAATGTACAAAGATATCAAGCAGCACTTTTGGTAGAACGGAATGAAGAGAGAGATAGCTAGATTCGTTTCTCATTGCTTGATATGTCAGCAAGCGAAGGTAGAGCAACAGAGGCCAGTTGGATTATTACAACCGCTTCCTATCCCGGAATGGAAGTAGGAACATATCACAATGGACTTTGTGACCGGTTTATCGAGATCACCAAGTAGTAAGGATGCTATTTGGGTGATAGTAGATCGGCTTACAAAGGTGGCATATTTTCTTCCTTTTAGAGTAGGGCAATCTACATAAAAGTTGGCAGAGTTGTATATGCAGTAGATATTCAGGCAGCATGGGGTCCGTGTCAGTATTGTGTCAGATAGAGATACATGTTTTACATCACATTTTTGGAAGAGTTTACATCATAGCCTGGGTACCAAGTTAAGATTTAGTACGGCTTACCACCCACAGACGGACGGCAATCAGAAAGAACAATTCAGACTTTAGAAGATATATGTTACGAGCTTGCACCCTAGATTTTAGAGTATCTTGGGAGAGTCACCTGCACTTAGTCAAATTTTCATACAACAACAGTTATCAAACCAGTATCCAGATGGCTCCATTCGAAGCACTATATGGTAAGAAGTACAGGTCGTCGCTTGCATAGGATGATATCGGGGAGAGGAAGATGTTAGGCCTAGAGATGATCGTTCAGACGGTTGAAGTGGTTAAGGGGATTAGAGAGCGACTTCGAGTTGTGCAAGATCGGCATCGTCATTGGGCGGACCAGCATCGTAGGTCGCTAGAATTTTCTGTTGGGGACCACGTGTTCTTGTGGATCTCACCTACTCGTGGAGTAATTAGATTTGGCGTTCGCGGGAAGTTGAGTCCACGATAGGTAGGCCCATTTGCTATCCTTGATAGGGTAGGCGATGTTGCTTATCGCTTGTCCCTTCTACCTTCGTTACGAGAGGTGCATGATGTGTTTCATGTATCTCAGTTGCATAGGTATGTATCGGACCCAAGCCATATCCTCGATCATTCTAAGCTGGTTGTTGGTACCAACCTGTCTTACGAGGAGCAGCCTGTGTCCATTTTGGACTAAAGAGAGAAGATACTCAAGAACCGAACAATTAGCCTTGTCTGTGTTGCTTGGGGTCATCACTCCTTAGGAGAGTCAACGTGGGAACGTGAGGATGATGTCCGATCACGGTATCCGTACCTATTTGACTCACAAGGTATATTTCTTTCCGTGTACCTTGATTGTCTTACTTCCTCATGCTTATCACCCTATGAATAGAATTGCTTGATGTCGTAGATGGATAAATATAGATATATTACTTGCTATTGATATTGTAAGATAACTTGCTCGCTAAAATTTCTTGTACTTGGAATTAGTTTAGCTCTGATGTTTCTATCCTGCTTGGATTTGAAATTCCGAGGACGGAATTTTTCTAAGGAGGGTAGAGATGTCACTTTTCGTTCCCAGAATACGTATTTTAATACGTGTACTACTTGAATATATTTATTTAATATTTATCATGCATTTGTTTTGTATTTAATTTCTTTAATTTATTTTGTAATTTTATGCTAGTTAATTGTCTGTATTTTATTTTTTGCTTTTACTTAAGCTCTTGGTTTATTTTGTTCATCTTAAACCAACTGGGTTTAGCTTGGCTCATCATGTTATGGGGTGGATGGCCTAGATCTTGTAGGAAGGAATGGGTGGTGGAGATTGACTTGGGCTTAATATTTATGCCCCTTTACTTTTCTCTCTCTTTATTACTCTCATTTACTTCTTCTTCATCCTCCATTACTCTCCCACCAACCTAGAAAGCTTAGGCAAGTACAACTTGCTTCATGATGGATCTCAAGTATTATTGTTCCATTCTCTTCCTTACTTGATTTCAAGTCTCTGTAGAACTTGGAGTTTTTTGTTTTCATAGGTGTATGTTTGTAGATCTAAGTTTATGTTACTTTTGGTTTTTCTTGGTTTTGACCTATCAAACTTCTTTGTTTTTAAATCTAGTTGTTCTATGTTGTAGAGAATTTCATTCTACCATATTTTGACCTATGGAAGTCCAGATTTGGATTAGATTGTTAGGTTGGAAAGTCTGAGAACCCCAAACTTTCCAGGTTCTTCTTCTCGGAAAAGTTGGAGAAGAAGAACAGTGTTGGACGCATAGGTATTCTAGTCTTCATACGGCTCATTAGCCTCATAGGCATTCCAGTCTTCATGCGGCTCCTCATTAGCCGCATAGGCATTCCAGTCTTCACGCGGCTCCTCATTAGCCGCATAGGCGTTCCATCCATTATGTGGCTCCTCATTAGCTGTATAGGCATTTCAGTCTTCATGCGGCTCCTTTTTGGCCACATAGGCACTCCAGTCTTTATGCTGCTCCTTTTTGGCGGCATAGGCACTCCAGTCTTCATGCGGCTCCATTTTGGCCGCATAGGCACTCCAGTCTTCATGCGGCTGTCCCCTTGCCGTATGGCCCCTGTCCCCCTGGCCGTATGCTACATGGCCGTTTGGCTCTTATCGCATGGCGATCTTGGGCCGCATAGGCCATGGCCCTTGGATTCCGGGCCGCATGAGATTCTGACTTACTCTGGCCGCATCCATCTACTGCCGCCTTTGGGCTGTTTCTTGTCACAGATTGACATTGATTGTTACCTTGACTAATGATTGATCATGCATTCCTAGTTGGAACTAAGAGACCAGCTAGTCGTCTTATTGAATTGAATGAGACACGTTCATGTATGAACCATGAACCATTGCGATTGACTAGCGGATTTGAACATTGGCATATGGACACATATTGACTTCCATTTTTCTGTAAAAGCAGCATGTGTATCTTACAGTCAAGGCATGATTTTTTCGTAGCTAGGTTTGATTGTTGAATTACGCTATGTAAGACCTACAACCTAACCGTACGGGCATCGTTGTAGAGTTGTGCATATCGTACTCTGTACGAAAGTACTCATTCTGAATGACCATGATCCACGGCATGAGATTTCAATCAATATAGGGACTATTAAGCTAAATAAAATAATGATTGCATGGAGAGAATGGATTCCCGAGTTCTTACATGGCAGCCATCTTGGGACAATTAGTGCCCTGACATGTCGACTGGTTCCCACAGATACTAAAAATCTGCCACAAGGGCAGGGAATGGTATCTGCTTATACTATTACATATATTGATAACGGGCGTCCCGCTGGGACTCGTCTAATTCATGATTGGAGCAATTGATTATTGGATAGACTAACCTTGCTTGTACATAGTAAGAACTGAAGAATCTCTTATTGCATGTTTCTAAGACAACTTGGAACTTACAGTTAGTAAGCCGTAGTAGTTGTATTGCCATTTAAATTGATTTGTTTGTGTACTGTACCTACTCTGTTAACTACTGAGATGAGCAGAATGTCAGGATATGACGGGTCAACTTCTGTCCTTGTTTGGTTGGGAAGTTTGCTTGAAGTGTCGTAATGTTGTGCGAACCCCAGTAGTAAGCAGAGATCTATTTATCATATTCTTAACTCTTATCACTGGTTCTATTTCTCATATCGTGCTTCCTTGCGGTACTTGCAATTAGAGGTCTAACCTCTCTGGTTTTGCATGGCCAGATTTAGAGCCAGCTTCCGAGGACTCAGCTTACTTCTACCTCCAAGATGGTCAATACTAGAGGAATGATTGCAGGAGGACACGAGTGGGTTCCTTGGTTTTCTGCTCATTTTACTACTTACTTTACTTATTGTCGTTTGGCACCGACATGTTAGTCGGACTATCTTGCACTTACCTTTACATAATTGTAACTAAGCCAGACTGCAGCTGATAACAATTGTGTATACCTTGCTATATCATCTAGCTATGTTTTGTACAGCCAGATCTCAAGAACATTTTGACTGAGCGTTTGGGATGCCTTACTGCTTTATCTTACATGTTCTCTATTATTGCTTCTTGTTTGAATGGTTGAGACAATAGATTTTGAGTGACCATAGTGAGACTTTCGTATAGTATGCACCCCCTCGTCGTTAGACAGCATTGATCGTATTATACGGTATTCTTCTACCCGTAATACATAGCTGACTGAGTCATTCCCCGGCTCTCCGGTATTTCGGTTCTGGGGCGTGACAGCAATCTACCCGGTGGACTGCTGCAGCTCGCCATGATGCAGGGGGTGGGGTGTCGATGAGCCGGCCGAGCGCACCGGTGATGCCGACGGCGTCCGCGGGCGGAAGCCGCGATTTGGCAGCCCAGAGCCGCTGAAGCGGCGACACTCCAAGTGCCCGACGGATACGACGGCGGAGGGCGGGCGGGCGGCATGAGGAAGGCGGAGGAGATGGGGCGAGTGGCAGGCGGCTAGAAGCGGCGGGGAGGGGTCCATGGCATTGAGGCTGAAGGAAGGGGGGAGGGGGAGCTCGAGGAATCCATTATTATATTATAGTTTTTTTTTTTTTTTGGTAACACTCTTGAATTTTTGAGGCTGAATGAAGGGGGGAGGGGGAGCTCGAGGAATACATTATTGTATTATATATATATATATATATATATATATATATATATATATATATACATAAATATATATATATATATATATATATATATATATATATATATATATATATATATATATATATATATTTTTTTTTTTTTTTTTTTTTTTTTTTTTTTTTTTTTGGTAACACTCTTGAATTTTTGAGGCTGAATGAAGGGGGGAGGGGGAGCTCGAGGAATACATTATTGTATTATATATATATATATATATATATATATATATAAATATATATATATATATATATATATATATATATGTATATATATATATATATATTTATATTTATATATATATATACATATATATACATATATATATATATATATATATATATATATATATATATATATATATATATATATATATATATATATATTGTAACACTCTTGAATTTTTGAATTTTTTATATTAATTATTTGACCTGAATTCGTGATTCTTGGATTTTATAATATTTTAAATTAATATATTATTCACTTATAGAGGTTTTAATTATAGGGAATATTTTATTTATAGGGAATATATATGTGTGTTCTAGTTGTCGTTTAATGACCTGAGTCAAACCCAACTAGGCTCGTAGTGCATCTATGGTACACACATGTACATAATTGATTACTATATATTTCATGGGGGTGTATAAATGTATATTTGTGTATTAAAATAGTTCTACATATTATGTATATATCCTCCATAAGTAAACCTGCTACATCCCAATTAAAACCCATTAAATATATATAGTAATGACAATCATTACTATTACTTTAGGAATATGAACAGCCTACCATTTTAATTAATGCATTCAATGCTATTAAAATCCATACTAGGCTTTATCTCTTCCCACCTCCTCCTTATATAAACACCACATGTACCTAAACTCTAAACCCAGTATATATATATATATATATATATATATATATATATATATATATATATATATATATATATACACAGACGCACAGGAGCCGCCGTCCCCCTGTCTCTGGGCACCTCCACTGCTTTGGCTGCTGGCGCTCGACTGACATCCCCTGGCGTGTCCACGGCTGCTCCCCCTGCTATTTCCTTCGCAGCAGCCCTTTGTCCTGATCGCAGAAGACATATTGCCCACCCAGCGAGGGAGATCGAACTCCCGGACGTGGTTTTCCTGATTCCTTCTGTAGACCAAGAAATCAGAATCGCCATCTCCTCCGCCCAAATCTCCTTGCTATCATCATCTTTTGAAAAGACGTTGGTGCTGAAATTTGCTGTCGGTTGCCCAAAAACAGCGATAGTCAAGGAAGCAATTGCCGAATGGGGTCTCTCTGCCGCTTACCAAGTCGCTGCACTAGACCCCAAACACCTCTACCTATACCTCTCCTCCCCTTCCGACTTCTCCATGGTATGGGCTAAGGGCTCCTTCAGGCCCAGACCGTCAAAATCGTCAAATGGTCTATGGAC
This sequence comes from Iris pallida, assembly GCA_029216955.1. NCBI lineage: Eukaryota > Viridiplantae > Streptophyta > Magnoliopsida > Asparagales > Iridaceae > Iris > Iris pallida. The sequence goes on along the minus strand of JANAVB010023999.1, from coordinate 11,638,356 downwards.
TTTAACACTAAAGTCGATTCGACGATCGTGGCGGCATGGATCACGCTACCCAACCTCCCCCTGGTGTGCTTCGTGCCTGCTGCCCTGAAGCGTATCGTGAGTTCTTTCGGGACGCTGGTGGCCATCGCTGAAGAAACAAGAAACCTTTCTAAAGGTAATTACGCGAAGATATGCGTAGAACTTGATCTCTCCTCCGACCCCCCCAGTCCAGATACAACTAGAGCTTGGTGGTCGGACACACTATCAAACGCTCGTGTACGTCAACAACATCCTATACTGCAAACATTGTAAACTGAGAGGTCACTCCCTTAAACACTGTTTCAGAGCACATCCAGAGCTGAAGAAGGCCACCTCCCGTAAACCACAAACCCAGCAGGTGGCTTCCATCGCGCCCACATCCCCATCCCAACACCTACCCAGTAGCAGAAGTCCACCCTCCCAGTCCGACAGGACAACCGGACAGTGCCATCATTCCCTACAACCCCTCAAATATAACCCTCCACAATACATTCTCCATCCTCTCCTCCTACCCTTCAGAGAGCAACCCAGAGAGACCACTCCCCCTTCGCCCAATAGCCGACAACAAGAAGGTAGATGATCTTCCGGCGACAGACGAGGAGGAACTACAGGCCCCTATCTCCCTCCAAGTGCCACCCACCGCAGATATTTCTGCCTCCAACACCGACAGCGCCATAGTGGCCTATAGACCTAGCTTCGACTTCGCTGCGACGGACAGGTTCCACCAAGCTTAGAATGCTGGGTTCCTGGACCTCCAGTAACCACTAAGCACGATGGCGGAATCAGATCAAGAAGCCTCCCTTACCGATGGAGGACCCTGGCAGACGTCCTCTCGACCCAGAGGCGGGACCCGTCAATACCAGCCAGAGCTCCCACAAAAACTATCACAACAACAAAAAGAACAACAACAAGAAGATAAAAAAGCGTGAGATAGAGCATTCGTCGGCCATGACCACAAGGTCTACCGCGAAACTCACAAACAACCCTTCCCAATCCCCAAATGCTTAACATCCTCTCGTGGAACGTTCGGGGGCTGGCCAATAAACCGACGCTGAATAGACTCATCAGCCTCAAGAAGCTTCATAAGATCAACATTCTATTGATCATTAAACCCAAAATCCTTCAAAATAGAATCAAATCCATTCAAATGCAGCTTGGATTTTAGACAGCAGTCGTCGGTTGCAACGACATCTTAATGTTATTCGCTGCCGACATCAAATTTGGCATACTGCAGGTGTCACGGCCGGCACCCACTGTGAGGGTACGAGTACGTAACAGCGTCCAGCCTACGCCGTAGTGTCGACGGTAGAACGCTGTTCTAGGTCATGAACTATAACTAGCACAATATGAAATAATCTCCAAAAGGAGGCCAATCACAGAAGGTACAACTCAATCACAATCTAAAGGTAGAACATAGCACGATGGAATAGATAAGAAAATCCTCAACTGAGGTACAATGGAAGTGAAATAAATCAAAATTAACAACTACCAGTCTCAACATCTCCAAAATATATAACTTAGAAATCAAGGACAACAACTAATCATGAAAAAAAAGAACAGCCTAAGCTATCTATACTAAGCATGGGTATCATCCTCAGCAGCTGCCTGAACCTCCCCAGGGGTCCAGGTCGCAAGTGTCATCTAGGCAAGCTCCATAGTTAGGGGTACAGGGTTCCTCATCATCCTCTGAAAAAAATTTAACAGGTCCAGTCAGGACGAGAGCGAGCATAATACATCTCACGTAGATCATAACAGGTTAGAAAATATAAGCATACAAGAGAGTACGATACATAAAACTGAAAGAAAGTACATGATGTAAATAGAGAGAGAACTGTAATAGAAATATCTACTATAAGTAGAGAGGTACCAGTGACTGGTGATTTAGAGTACAGAGTCGACATGTGAACGGCTGGATTTGTACATGAATATACTAAAGAGGCGCACATGGTTATATTACTTTGGAATTTTTCACATGACTATTTATACTCCCCCATACCCCAATTAATACACAAGGATCCAGACAAGTTATGTTACGAACATGATTTTCACATGAAAGCCCATAGATGGGTGTACATAAAGTATACATGAGGGCTCAGAAACTGAGGACACATGAATTCCACATGAAGGCCCATGAAGGGTACACATGAAGTATAGGTTATACATGAAATACACGAGAAACATGACCGAACATGAGAGCACATGAGAGTACACGAGCGAGCATGAGCGAGCACGAAGCACATGAGAAACATGAATAACATGAGAGCAAGGAATACATGATGTACATGAAACACACGATATGATGTATCCGATGCTCCCGAGGAGGATAACATCTCAATATAGGGATCCAAATAGTACCAATCCGTGATAATATCGTGACAGCATCAAATAAAGGTAAACTAGAGCAGGAATATAATTCTAAGCAAGTTATGAAATGATCAGAGAATGTACTCGCCTAGTATCTGAATGTCTGTTAGAATATACTGTCCGAGATGAGGTATCTGACTCCTATTTAGAGCAACATAACTCAAAATGTATACAGGGAATGATAACTGTAATCTACAATACATCTGCATGTTGTCGAGGTCAAACTAGACTAAAGTCAACTCTTGATCAACTCTGGTCAACTACACTAGTCAAACTAGGTCAACTAGGCCAAACTTAACCCATCAAGTCTTACTAGTCCTAACCACGACTATCCTAGCAAGCACACATCAACCCAAGGCTATACAAGCCAAACACAAGCCACACATCAAGGCACATTCACATTTAGCTATTTATCATGGAATTCATATATGTCTATGTGTATATAGGATTACATATATATACAACATGCATATATACAACATTATACATAAAGAGAAGGTTAGAGAGAGAAACTAGCATGTAAGGCTATATGTGTGTATAGGTGTATGTGGACAAGTGTCATGAGGGTTAGATTGTAGACATGTGTGTGAAACCTACATTACGTGTATAGCAAGAATTGGGTTACAAACACTAGCTACAATTTACACTACACATGGCATAGGTTAAACAATCTACATTATACATCCTAATTTAACTCACAATCATGCATGGCTAAGCATATATATGTACATCTATATATATATATATAGAAGTAAGGTTCAGTCTTCTCTATGCATACATAACATGTATAGATAACTCTATATATATATATATATATATATATCCATATATATCAACAATCATGTAGAGGAGGGTTAGATTCCATAGTAGAGGTGAACATTTGTGTGAGTGTGTAGAACATGCGAAGAACAGTGTCATTGTGAAAAGCAGTGTACTAATAACAGTTTCAGGTTCAATGAATTGAATGTGGGTGTCAAAACATAGAAAAAATAGTGTGAGGGTAATGTGGAACAACGCATACACTGTCCTCAGTTCACAGTGGATTGAATGTCATATGTGTATAGATACATAGTGTCTCAGGTTAATATGCAGGTACAGATGTGTGTGTGTGGATGTGTCAAAAGTATTCAGATATGTGTGTGTGTGGAAAAACTGAACTAACATCTAAAAAACTGAACTGAAACCAACAGCAGGAAACACACAAACAGTAAACTGAAACCTAACAACTAAACACGAAATCTAGATACCAACTTGGGAAGGTAATTGGAATCAAAACCAACCAAATCCTGGGATACATCTCAGGTAACCTGATAACAAAGTTCACAGTTTTGAATAAGAAGGGGAAAACTCTCAGGTTCAAAGTATTTCTCAGGTTCCAGTTTAATCCCATCGTTCAACCATAAAATTAAACAAACAACAACATATATTAATACACAACCTTAAATCCGACCACATTAACATTTAACCACGTTTCAGATTTACATATAGGAAACTTAGTTTTCATGAGAACATCATTTTCAGTTTTCAATAAAGAAAAGGAAATCTCAGGAACTTAGCAAATGAAAGTTTACATTTATCAGTCCCAAGCCAATTTGAATCCTATAACCAAACACCCACATGAACCTAACACTTAACAAATCAAACACATGTGTAAATGAACTAATCTTGATCACTAACATCAATAATTCAGTTAAGAAAGATTAAAACTCTGAAAACAGAATCAGGAAAAAAATAGTGTATCAGTAACTTGATAGTTCAATCCAACCAAATGCAAATTTCGAAAACTAAAAATCTATGCTAATCACAACCTAACATATTAGCTAATTTCAGATGTATTTAAGTGAACCTACATTCAAACTAAACCCACAATCCAACAGTGAATATACATTAATCCCTAAAACCGACTACCAGTTAAGTATCAGGAATCTCATTTGTTTTAAACCCAATAATCCATAAAACCAATTCAAAAGTTCAAAACAGGTGTACACGATTGTTCCCTACATGTATACGTGTCTAGGGGGGTCCATTCGTGTCTAGGAAACTGGACACAAAGTGTCCAAATAATGAAAATAAAAATCAGTAAATCAGTACACAATTATGGCCTCGTGCAGCCGTGTCGAGCCTTCGTGATCTCGACACAAGGCAACACGAGTCTCGTGCTTGTGCATAGAGGTTCACCTAGGGTAGGGCTACCTACGTGTCACCCTGCACCCAGACGAAGTGTCGTCGTTCCGTGTCAAAATGTGCGAATCAGTAAGTGATTGTCGCGCACGTGCACACAGTGAGGAATCGGTGCGCGCATGATTTCTCCCTAACCACTAAATAAATCCCCACGAAATTTTTTGGGCATCGTGTCAGTCACCCAAGGAGTGTCCCCACCAATTTTGGTGTTAAGAGGTGGCATGTCCAGTGAGAAACAGGACACGGGCAGCAGGGCACTTAGCTGAGTCCCGTGCTGCGTGTCCAACACCAATTTTGACACAAAAATGACACCAAAATAATTTCAATCTTCACGAAATATAATATACACATATAGATCTATAATTTCATGTAATTAGTTTTATAAAAATCAAAAATAAATTCCTAAGTGCATTCTATCAAACACCTTCCTATACACTATGACACTTGTCCGATACGGACACTAAACGGACACAAAATCCACCCAAATTCTAGGGACAGCTAGGGGACACCTAGATCTAGCCCTAAATGCAAAGAAAATATAATATTAGAGCAATTTTTGGAGTTTTACCTATAGGTGCAAATAGCATGAAAAAGCTTCAATGGGGGGAGTTCTTCTTGATAGCCCAATGCTCCAAATTGATCCCAAACTGAAATGGCTCTCTACCAACAGTCCATAAAAATCAATTAGAACCCAATGCAAAAGATTAGGATGAAAAAGGAGGTTAAATGAATAAAATGGAAATTTTGAAGAAGGGAACAAACCTTAGATTTTGTCAAATGGAGAAATGATATAAAAGAGGCAAGAACAATAGGAGGAGAGATTTTATAGGGTTGGAAATGACCTAGTGGCTGGTCATAAAGAATGAAATTAGGGTTAGGGTTTAGTCTAATGGGCTATGGGCCTAGTTGCACTAGTCTAGAAATCAATCTTCTAAGCCTCAAGCCTATTGAGCAATTCACTAAGCCTTCTATTCAAGTCTTGATACCTACATGACTAACTTAGATTGACTTAAGTTAGACTAGGGTCTCACCATGCTAACCTAGTCACCTTAACTAGAGTCAACATCTAGGTTAGTCTCTTAAGCCACAACTAGTAAAAGTCAAATCAACAATCGTCAATCCAATAAATAAATAATTCTAATAATTCAAAATAACCAAATTACCCCTAGGCTAAAAATGATAAATAGATATTCCAAATCACATGGTTAGACTCTAGGGTAGACAGTCTCTAGGGTTTCACTAGCTGCACATCGAAATCATAAGTCATGATTCCTAAATAGTTTTAAAATGAGTAAAAATCACCAAAAATTATATTATTATTTAAATATCATAATAAAATAATTAAAATCATAAAATTTTCAAAATTACCCTCATTTAGAAAACTGGATGTTACAAGTCTACCCACCTTAGAAAAATTTTGTCCTCGAAATTTAAGATGGTACTACTACTTCTAGGTCAAACACCCCCACAATCATAGTCTCAAAATCATACGGTTCGACAATCATATGCGTCTGTCCAAAATCATAATACTCAGAATCTTCGTCATGCTAGTGACCACGGCTACGATAATCACAGAGTCCTTGACTAAGGCACATACCTCTAGAATCATGGTATTTAAAATTTTTGCATTGTCGCATGCTTGGCAGCGAAAACCTTAAATTTCCACACCCAAGAAATATGTCCTAAATCTGACTATATGTCCTCACTATGCCAGCTAACACGACTATCAAAGATTTTAGATCCCATAACTGAGGTTACCAAGCCCATATGATTTATCTCAGAAGAAAAATCAAACATAACATAAGAACAACATGACAAATTGATCAATCAACAAGGAACAGTGGGAATCGAATTTCAAGACAGTTATAAGAGTCAATTGTGGAAATGGAATCGAAAGAACGGAACCTACAACTAAATCTCCAATGGCCTGTGCATCCTCGACTGTCCTGGCAAAAGCTCGCCCCTGCTGGCCTCCTCTGACCTGCTGCTGATGCTGCATGTACCTCTGCTGCTGAGTCGGTAAGGGTAATCCCTTCTGCTGACCCACCGGAGCCCTGGCTCCTGCTTCCTGAACTGTCTGTCCAAATGACTCAAGACACTCTCTCAGCCGATGATCGAATCCTTCGCAAAGTAAACATCTGCCCAGCCTCTTCCGGCATTCGCCCCAATTGTGCCCTAGTCTCCTACAGAAGGGGCAAATGATAACAAGCTGCTGTCCGGGGGCCTGCTGCGCCTGCTGAAAGGGTACACGGTCTTGAAACTGCTGCTGCTGGAAGTAGACCCTCGGCTGCTGATACTGATGCTGAATCTATAGGTGTGGCATCTACTGTGGATACTGCTGCTGAATCGGTAGAAGTGGCATCTGCTGCGGATACTGCTGCTGAATCTGTAAGCAGGGCCTCTTGGTCGGGCCCGCTCTGCCACTAGCTCTCTGAGTATCTTGCGTCCTCCTCTCCTTCAGCCCAAGATCGTCCTCCGCTGCCATGGCTCCTACCAGAATTTGTTCGAAAGTGGTGTCGCGGCCGCTCTTGATATACGACCTGATCTCCCTGATCAAACCCCTGCGGAACCTCCTCGCCTTCCCGGCCTCAGTAAGATCCTCGATGAATCTGTTCAAACGGTAGAACTCTCCAACGTACTCCTCAATGGTCTGGTTCCCCTGAACTAAACTCTCGAATTATGCCTCCAAATCACCGAGTGCTGTATTGGGAAAGAATTTCTCCTTGAACAGTTTCTTGAACGTTGCCCAAGTCAGACCGGCTGTACCACCCTCGGGTCCGTCTGGTACCAGGTACGGGCCAAGTCTTGTATCTGACTCGCTGCTGCCTCGATCTGTAATCTAGCTGGTATCTGTGCCAATCGAAATATCTCCTCAATGTGCTCTATCCAATCGTCAGCGTATATGATGTCCTCTGTACCCTTGAAGTCTCAGAGTCCTATCTTCTTAAAGGATTGGATGTCTGGAGTCCTCGACTGATACGACTGCATCTGACCTCCCTATGGCTGAGCAGACACCATCTCTACTATCGTCCTGACCAACTGGTGAGTATCTTGTATGCTCTGTCGAAAATCTGTATACTGGCTCTGCTGTATCTGCTGCTGAGTCTCCAGGAATCGCTTAAACATCTGAGCCGCATCTACTGTCCCTTAAGGTAACTACTGCTGATACATATCCGGAATGACGGAGGAAGACCTCCGGACAGGTGGAGGTGCGCTCCCAAAAGCTACAGAAGCTCCTATATGAGCAGAAATAGGGGGTGTTGTGGTCCCAGCGTCTATAATTGGGCGAGGGGTGGTAGGCCTCTCACCAGCGTCTGTTGGGCCAGAGTGATGTGATCGTTTCTCAATCACCATCCTGGAGATAGATCAAACAAGGAATCAATACTGAGATAGAAACGATAATTTAAGGGAGGACAGTTATTCAAGAAAGCAATCCTCAACAGGAATTTAGATGGCAGGGATTCAGTTAAAAGTTTTTCCTAATGTGATTGAGTACCTCAAGAAAAATCCTAATCCTACTACAGGTTGTAGTGATACTCTAGTTCGAATACCACTACACAAACTCGACCTGCATGGGCCACCACTAAAACCGTGTCACGACCCGTACCCACTATGAGGGTACGAGTAAGTAACAGCGCCCAGCCTACGCCGCAGTGTCAGCGGTAGAACGTTGTTCTAGGTCATGAACTATAACTAGCACAATATAAAATACTCTCCAAAAGGAGGCCAATCACAGAAGGTACAACTCAATCACAATCTAAAGGTAGAATATAGCACGATGGAATAGATAAGAAAATCCTCAACTGAGGTACAATGGAAGTAAAATAAATCAAAATTAACAACTACCAGTCTCAACATCTCCAAAATATACAACTCAGAAATCAAGGACAACAACCAATCATGAAAAGAAAGAACAGCCTAAGCTATCTATACTAAGCATGGGTATCATCCTCAGCAGCTGCCTAAACCTCCCCAGGGGTCCAGGTCGCAAGTGTCATCTAGGAAAGCTCCATAGTAAGGGATGCAGGGTTCCTCATCATCCTCTGTAAAATTTTCAACAGGTCCAGTCAGGACGGGAGCAAGCACAATACATCTCATGCAGATCATAACAGGTTAGAAAATATAAACATGCAAGAGAGTATGATACATGAAACTGAAAGAAAGTTTATGATGTAAATAGAGAGAGAACTGTAATAGAAATATCTACTATAAGTACAGAGCTACCAGGGACTAGTGATTTAGAGTACAAAGTCGATACGTGAACGGCTGGATTTGCACATGAATATACTAAAGAGGCGAACTTGGTTATACTACTTTGGAATTGTTCACATGACTATTTATACTCTCTCATACCCTAATCAATACACAAGGATCCAGACAAGTTATGTTACGTACATGATTTTCACATGAAAGCCCATAGATGGGTGTACATGAAGTATACATCAGGGCTCAGAAACTGAGTGCACATGAATTCCACATGAAGGCCCATGAAGGGTACACATGAAGTATAGGTTGTACATGAAATATACGAGAAACATGACCGAACATGAGAGCACATGAGACTACACGAGCGAGCATCAACGAGCACGAAGCACATGAGAAACATGAATAACATGAGAGCGAGGAATACATGATGTACATGAAACACACGGCATAATGTATCCAATGCTTCCGAGGGGGATAACATCTCAATGTAGGGATCTATATAGTACCAATTCGTGATAATATCGTAACAACATCAAATAAGGTAAACTAGAGCAGGAATATAATTCTAAGCAAGTTATGAAATGATCAGAGAATGTACTCGCCTGGTATCTGAATGTCTATGAGATTATACTGTCCGAGATAAGGTATTTGACTCCTATTTAGAGCAACACAACTCAAGATGTATACAGGGGATGTTAACTGTAATCTACAATGCATCTGCATGTTGTCTAGGTCAAACTAGACTAAAGTCAACTCTTGGTCAATTCTGGTCAACTACACTAGTCAAACTAGGTCAACTAGGCCAAACTTAACCCATCAAGTCTTACTAGGCCTAACCACGACTATCCTAGCAAGCACACATCAACCCCAAGGCTATAAAAGCCAAACACAAGCCACACATCAAGGCACATTCACATTTAGCTATTTATCATGGAATTCGTATGTCTATGTGTATATAGGATTACATATATATACAACATGCATATATACAACATTATATATAAAGAGAAGGTTAGAGAGAGAAACTAGCATGTAAGGCTATGTGTGTGTATAGGTGTATGTGGACAAGTGTCATGAGGGTTAGATTGTAGACATGTGTGTGAAATCTATATGAAGTGTATAGCAAGAATTGGGTTACAAACACTAGCTACAATTTACACTACACATGGCATAGGTTAAACAATCTACATTACACATCCTAATTTTACTCACAATCATGCATGGCTAAGCATATATATGTACATCTATATATATATATATATATATATATATATATATATATAAGTAAGGTTCAGTCTTCTTTATTCATACATAACATGTATAGATAACTCTATATATATATCCATATATATATATCAACAATCATGTAGAGGAGGGTTAGATTCCATAGTAGAGGTGAACATTTGTGTGAGTGTGTAGAACATATGAAGAACAGTGTCAATGTGAAAAATTGTGTACCAATAACAGTTTCAGGTTCAATGAATTGAATGTGGGTGTCAAAACATAGAAAAAATAGTGTGAGGGTAATGTGGAACAATGCATACACTGTCTTCAGTTTACAGTGGATTGAATGTCATGTGTGTATAGATACATAATGTCTCAGGTTAATGTGTAGGTGCAGATGCGTGTGTGTGTGGATGTGTCAAAAGTATTCAGATATGTGTGTGTGTGTGTAAGAACTGAACTGACATCTATAAAATTGAACTGAAACCAACAGCAGGAAACACACAAACAGTAAACTGAAACCTAACAACTAAATACGAAATTTGGATACCAACTTGGGAAGGTAATTAGAATCAAAACCAACCAAATCCTGGGATACATCTCAGGTAACCTGAGAACAAAGTTCACAATTTTGAATAAGAAGGGGAAAACTCTCAGGTTCAAAATGTTTCTCAGGTTTTAGTTTAATCCCATCGTTCAACCAATGAAATTAAACAAACAACTACATATATTTATACACAATCTTAAATCCGACTACATTAATATTCAACCAGGTTTCATATTTACATATAGAAAACTTAGTTTTCATGAGAACATCATTTTTAGTTTTCAGTAAAGAAAAGAAAATCTCAGGAACTTAGCAAATGAAAGTTTACATTTATCAGTCCCAAGCCAATTTGAATCCTATAACCAAACACCCACATGAACCTAACACTTAACAAATCAAACATATGCGTAAATGAACTAATCTTGATCATTAACATCAATAATTCAGTTACGAAAGATTAAAACTCTAAAAATAGAATCAGGAAAAAAAATAGTATATCAGTCACTTGACAGTTCAATCCAACCAAATACAAATTTCGAAAACTAAAAATCCATGCTAATCACAACCTAACATATTAGCTAATTTCAGATGTATTTAAGTGAACCTACATTCAAACTAAACCCACAATCCAACAGTAAATATACATTAATCCCTAAAACCGACTGCCAGTTAAGTATCAGGAATCCCATTTGTTTTAAACCCAATAATCCATAAAACCAATTTGAAAGTTCAAAACAGGTGTACACGAATGTTCCCTAGATGTATACGTGTCTAGGGGGGTCCATTCGTATCCAGGAAACTGGACACGAAGTGTCCAAACAATGAAGAAAAAAATCAGTAAATTAGTGCACAATCATGGCCTCGTGCAGCCGTGTCGAGCCTTCGTGCTCTCGACACAAGGTGACACGAGTCTCATGCTTGTGCACAGAGGTTCGCCCAGGGTAGGGCTACCTATGTGTCACCCTGCACCCTGACAAAGTGTCGCCGTGTCGTGTCAAAATGCGCGTATCAGTGAGTGATTGTCGCGCGCGTACACACAGTGAGGAATCGGTGCACACGTGATTTCTCTCTAACCACTAAATAAAACCCAACAAAATTTTATAGGCCTTGTGTCAGTCAGCCAAGGAGTGTCCACACCAATTTTGGTGTTAAGAGGTGGCGTGTCCAGTGAGAAACAGGACACGGGCAGTAGGGCACTTAGCCGAGCCCCGTGCAGCGTGTCCAACACCAATTTTGACATAAAAACGACACCAAAATAATTTCAGTCTTCACAAAATATAATATACACATATAGATCTACAATTCCATGTTATTAGTTTTACAAAAATCAAAAATAAATTCCTAAGTGGCATTCTATCAAACACCTTCCTATACACTATGACACGTGTCCGATACGGACACCAAACGGACACGAAATCCACCCAAATTCTAGGGACAGCAAGGGGATACCTAGATCTAGCCCAAAATGCAAAGAAAACAGAATATTAGAGCATTTTTTGGTGTTTTACCTATAGGTGCAAATAGCATGAAAAAGCTTCAATGGGGGGTGTTCTTCTTGATAGTCCAATGCTCCAAATTGATCCCAAACTGAAATGGCTCTCCACCAACAGTCCATAAACATCAATTAGAATCCAATGCAAAAGACTAGAATAAAAAGGAGGATAAATGAATAAAATAAGAATTTTAAAGAAGGGAACAAACCTTGGTTTTTGTCAAATGGAGAAATGATATAAAAGAGGCAAGAACAATAGGAGGAGAGATTTTATAGGGTTGGAAATGACCTAGTGGCTGGTCATAAAGAATGAAATTAGGGTTAGGGTTTAGTCTAATGGGCTATGGGCCTAGTTGCACTTGTCTAGAAATCAATCTCCTAAGCCTCAAGCCTATTGACCAATTCACAAAGCCTTCTATTCAAGTCTTGATTCCTACATGACTAACTTAGATTGACTTAAGTTAGACTAGGGTCTCACCATTCTAACCTAGTCACCTTAACTAGAGTCAACATCTAGGTTAGTCTCTTAAGTCACAACTAGAAAATAAATAATTCTAATAATTCAAAATAACCAAATTAACCCTAGGCTAAAAATGATAAATAAATATTCCAAATCACATGGTTAGGCTCTAGGGTAGACAGTCTCTAGGGTTTCACTAGCTGCACATCGAAATCATAAGTCATGATTCCTAAATAGTTTTAAAATGAGTAAAAATTACCAAAAATTATATTATTATTTAAATATCATAATAAAATAATTAAAATCATAAAATTTTCAAAATTACCCTCATTTAGAAAACTGGGTGTTATAGCATGATACTAGTCAGGCTCTTTCCTGCTGGGTGGACCATCCGATGCTCCCAACCCGCTCCCTCCTCACTGCTGTTCATGGCAGTTGTGATATCCCAGAGCATAGGAACCTCTAGACCACGTTACTGGAGATCCACCCCTCTGGCAACAACCTGCTGTGGCTTTGCATTGGCGACTTCAATACTATCTCATACAGCGAAGAGAAATCCGGGGGTCGCCCACCACCTCAACAGGCCATGAACGACTTCAACAACTTCATATTTAACTCCCACTTAAACACTCTCCCTTTTGCCGGAAGTGCTTTCACTTGGTACAACATGCAGGAAGGCTCCCGTAGACAATACTCCCGCCTAGATCGTGCTCTGATTAACGATCGGTGGTATGACATGGGCCTCTACACCAAACTATCTCACCTCAACTCTATCGAATCGGACCACTCTCCCCTTCTGGTTGCGCTCATCAGCAGATTGAACCACATCAAAAAAGCTTTTCGATAGGCATAAGCTTCATTTACACCAAATCAACGATAGCAACGGTAACCTACTGGATGACCAGAGCAGCATTCGGGAGGAGGCAGCCAACTTCTACTCCAAACTATTCTCCAAAGAAGTCATCGTCAAGGATGTAGAATTTCTAGCCAAGGTCCCCAATTTGATCTCTGATGGGGATAACGAGCAGCTGCTTACTCCCCTCTCCGCCGAGGAAGTCAAGGCTGCAGTCTGGGCCCTCGATGAACTCAGCGCCCCTGGTCCAGACGGATTCTCCGGGGTCTTCTTCAGATCTTGTTGGGACATTAACGCTACTGACTTCCTTGAGGCCACCAATGCCTTCTTCCAAGGGGCCTCCTACCCCAAATCCATATCCATTGCCAACCTAATACTCATCCCTAAAAAAAGAGAACCCGGAGACATTTAAAGACTTTAGGCCCATCAGCCTGTGTACTTTCACCAATAAAATTATCTTCAAGATCATCAACAATTGTATGTCCGCTTTCCTCCCTAAGATCATCTCCGAAGAGCAATGCAGTTTTGTCCTAGGACGAAACATTATCGACAACATCCTCCTAGCCCAATAAATGATCACTTACATAAAATTCCCATCTAGATGGAGAAACGTCGCCATCAAACTTGACATGGAGAAAGCTTACGATCGTCTCGATTGGCAATTTGTGATATGAGTTTTCAGGGCCTTCAGATTCTCGGAATCTTGGATCGACATAATATTTCGTTCGATCAGCAATTCATGGTTCTCTACCATCATCAACGGATAAGTCGCAGGTTTCTTCACTGCCAGCCGTGGGGTTATATAAGGGGACCCTCTCTGCCCGACTATCTTCATTATTGCAGCAGAAGCACTCAGTAGAAACCTCAAAAGCATGGCCAACACTCCCAGATTCTACCACTTCTGCACTACTACCAGCTGCCCTTTGATCACACATCTTGCTTATGCTGATGACATCCTTATTTTCTCCTCGGGCGATATCGGATCTGTCGAGGTGGTTCACGGCACGCTGGAGAAATACTCCAGATGCTCGGGTTAGCGCATCAACTCCAACAAAAGTGTCATCTACACTCACCACAAAGCAGACAGGATACCCTCCGCGATGCTCTCCACCCTGACCTCCATCTCTACCGTATAC